>CM062635.1:18260819-18640819 GCA_025617555.3 Puccinia polysora
TTTTCTTCTTTTTCTTCTTTTTCTTCTTTTTCTTTTTTTTCTTCTTTTTCTTCTTTTTCTTCTTTTTCTTCTTTTTCTTCTTTTTCTTCTTTTTCTTCTTTTTCTTCTTTTTCTTCTTTTTCTTCTTTTTCTTCTTTTTCTTCTTTTTCTTCTTTTTCTTCTTTTCCTTCTTTTTTTTCTCTCCTTCTTCTGTAATTCCCTTTTCCTTTCTTTGTTTTTTCCTGATTTCTTTTTCATTGAATTAATTTGTTTTCTTTGTTTTTCATTGATTTTCATTTCTTTTCATCTTCTTTTATGTATTTATGTTTCCCTTTTTTGATTTTTTATTTTATTTCATTTTTATTTATCTTCTATTTTCTATTTATTTATTTTTTTTTACAAATTTCATCATCTACCCTGCGGATTCATAGAACTGATGCCCCATGATTTTCTTGGTTTATTGATTTTTTTTTTGGTCTTGTCTCAAAAAAAAAACTACCCTTGGATGGTGGTTGACATTGACCCTTGGACTTGATGCTAGCCAAGTGATAAGGAGGGTATGGACAAGCTTGATCCTCAATGACAGCAACTAGCCTCCCCACCTCTCTTCACCTTTTGTGAAAAGTCACACAAATATCTGATTGATTGAGGACTGACTAGGTGGGTGGGGCCAATGGATGACTGAAACAGCTTGTTCATGAATCCGGGCTCCTTCTTCACCACTTCAAAAACTTCTCATTCTAGTAGTCTAGTCAACTAGTCCATTGCGCTTGTATTGACCTGGCAAAAAACCTGGCTGTTCCTCTCTCCCTCACGTACTTTTTTTAACTTGAGACCAGGCCTCACTCTGATTGACTTCAAGAACTCATAATTCTTTCTTGTCCATTCAATCTTTAGTCCCCTCCCGTCTCTCTCTCTGGATGTGGGTCTGTTCAAACACTCCCCCCCTCTTGCCCATGTCAAAGTTTCCTCCTTTCTGACCAAGTCTTTCAGTTTGCTTGGCCTGGTTAAAACCCCACTCAGACGGTTCATAGACGCACAAGTGTGTGGACGCGGCGCTTAGGTATCAAGCACAGGGACCATCCAATCTTTGATCAATGATGGGGATACATATCAAGCCACGTCAAGTGCCCACACACACCAGTCGGTTCGGGTTTCCCAGAACTATAGAACTTCATGTGAGGATGCTACCATAGGAAGTTGAGGGACCAACCATTCTCTTTTAACAATAGATGGATCATCAGGATCTATGGACTCTCTCTGCCCACATCATCATCATCCCATCACTACCACCACCTACCCCCACCCCTGTCTCCCCTATCAATTAATTTCCAATTAATTGATTAATTTAATTATTAATTAATTGAGTAATTAATAATCAATTTATCAATTAATGAATTTAATAATTAATTATTAATTAATTAATTAGAAAATTACATAATTAATTTATTAATTAATTGATTAATTAATTGAATAATTAATTAATTATTTAATTGATTAATGGAATAATTAATTAATTAGACAATTAACTAATTAATTTATTAATTAATTAATTAATGAATTTAGTATTTAATTAATTAATGAAATAATTAATTAATTAATCAATTAATCAATTAATTAATCAATCAAATAATTAATTTATTCATTAATTCATCAATTCATTTATTACTTCATTAATTGAATAATTATTTACTTATTTATTTATGTATGAATTCATTCATTAATTCATCAATTCAATCATTACTTAATTGATTGAATAATTATTTATTTATTTCTTTATGTATTAATTTATTTATTTATTTATTTATTTATTTATTTATTTATTTATTTATTTATTTATTTATTTATTTATTTATTTATTTATTTATTTATTTATTTATTTATTTATTTATTTATTTATTTATTTATTTATTTATTTATTTATTTATTTATTTATTTATTTATTTATTTATTTATTTATTTATTTATTTATTTATTTATTTATTTATTTATTTATTTATTTATTTATTTATTTATTTATTTATTTATTTATTTATTTATTTATTTATTTATTTATTTATTTATTTATTTATTTATTTATTTATTTATTTATTTATTTATTTATTTATTTATTTATTTATTTATTTATTTATTTATTTATTTATTTATTTATTTATTTATTTATTTATTTATTTATTTATTTATTTATTTATTTATTTATTTATTTATTTATTTATTTATTTATTTATTTATTTATTTATTTATTTATTTATTTATTTATTTATTTATTTATTTATTTATTTATTTATTTATTTATTTATTTATTTATTTATTTATTTATTTATTTATTTATTTATTTCTTTATTTATTTATTTACTTATTTACTTATTTATTTATTTATTTAATTCTTTATTTATTTCTTTCTTTCTTTATTTATTTATTTATTTATTGATTTATTTATTTATTGATTTATTTATTTATTTATTTATTTATTCATTTATTTATCAATTTATTTATTTATTTATTTATTTATTTATTTATTAATTTATTAATTGATTTATTAATTAATTAATTAATTCATTCATTCATTTATTGATTAATAAATTTGTTTCTTTTTTTTCACAAAAAAATCAACATATTTTAATTATTTGGTTCATTTCTATCTTTTTCTTTGAATTTTTATTCAATTTATTTTACCATTTTTTCATTTTTTCCAACAACACTTGTAGTTGTTTGGCAAGCTACACGACTGCCATTGAGTGTGTACAGCCCCACACTACTCAAAATTAGTTGTGTAGGGTGCTACACAACACAGAACTGTTGTGTGGGCTCTACATGACTACATTCAAGTTGTGTAGAGGCCACACAACTCAATTGTAGTCATGTAGCATTCCAAACGGCCCATTTGAGTCATATAAAAAATTCAAATGAGTTGTGAGTTGATCATACCCTAATAATAATAATTAAATATAAAAATAAAATATAAAATATAAAATGTAAAATATAAAAAAAAAATATATAAAAAAAATATTAAAATAAAATATAAAAATAAAATATAAAAATAAAATATAAAAATAAAATATAAAAATAAAATATAAAAATAAAATATAAAAATAAAATATAAAAATAAAATATAAAAATAAAATATTAAAATAAAATATTTAAATTAAATATTAAAATAAAATATCAAAATAAAATATAAATATAAATATAAAATAGGGCATATCAGAGTTAGAAAACCTTTCATTAGAAACCCCCCATTTTTCTTGACCAAATACGCCACGAAAAACGGCGGGTTTCTGAAATAAACATACCCCCTAACTGGTATATTTCAAAATGGCCGTTTTCATGAAAATGGCTTATTTCAAACATCAAACCCGTCATTAAACCTTCCATTGATACATCATCATCCATCCACCATCCATTACATCTAAAACACCCATCCACATCAGCAAATTCATATCAATCCCTTCTCCATTGCTTCAGGCACATCTCATCTCCATTGCTTCACATCTCCATCCCATCACATCTGTATTGATTGTCAGCTTTCAACTATTGAAGAGAAATCTGAAAAGTTACAGAATAGCATAAATAAATAAAACTCTTTTCAAAGAAGAAAGAATATTAGAAATATTATTTCAAATTATGAATCTACATACAAATTAAGGTAGGGTCACTCAATGAAACCTACTTCAAAGCTGTACTGCTTATATTTTTAAATAATTTATGAAGATCTGGAAAGAGACAATGCCTTGGAATTTTGGCCATTTTAATATTTCACATGAAAACCCATGTATAGGTTTCACAGTGAATTTTGTGGCAGAATCCAAGAATTCTGTGATTTGGAGAAGTTAAGGGCAGAAATTTGATTTGTCACAATTCCTGCACACAGCCGCGGAAGCCAATACACCCGCGCGCGGCTGAGCAGCAGTACTTCCACCCTGACAGTGTATCCTGACAAGCGCTGTACGCAGCCCCAGGCATCTGAATAGTACGCAGCTGCGGGACTATGGGCTGACAGAGTGACAGGCGGCTTGAGAAGCCCAGGTACCACGTAAAGGTGCTAAAACCTGTATGGGGACATACTACGTATGTAATAAATTTCCCCATGGATATTAGATAATCTAAAACTACATAAAAGTATATAAAAACACTTTAATAACATTTCTATGTATTTTTCTATAAAATATGAATAAAAATACCAAATATTTCAAAAACAAGATAACCACCATTTGTAAAATATGTTAAAATGCTTTAATATACAATTTTGAGAACTTCAAGACATCAGTATTTCCATGAAATACTAATGAAACTGATGATGTAGAAATATTACATGAAATCTCATAGCTTATATTATCAATTAATTATTTTAAGTAAATCAACAGAATTTCAAAAATAAGCAGTAAAATCAATATCATGATTTTACTCCAATCAGCTAATAAATAATTAGAACCCACTTTATATAAGATTAATTGTAGGAATTTCCCCTAAAACACTAACTAAACTCCTGGAAACATTTAATAAAGTTAATTCATTAAATTATAAATCATGTGGATAGATTAGTGTTATTCACACGTCTAAACATCAATCACAAAGGTAGAATAATTCCCATACCCTGTGGAATTAGATGTTAACCATTCTACAGCACCAACAACACGTGATAGGCTACAACTGCTTGCCCTGCTAGCCTTAGTACCTGTCCTTTGGAGCCCCTGTGTCCCTCAAAAGGACAGAATTGGGACTCAAAAAGCAATAAATATAGAGCTCTTTTGAGGTTATTGATACCCAAAGACCCAGTAATTTATATCCAGACACCTTTCCAAGGTAATCAAATACTTATAAGAGATAAGTAAGTGATGTATGGCTTTATTCTGATTAATAATATCCTTCCCCAACCCTTTTTATAAAGTTAAACTGCTGAACAACCTTTTTAATCCCAGTAATAGGTTTAACCCATCAGTGCACATCCAAAAAAGGTACCTAAAGTATTGAATAATATACCAGTGAGTCTATTATCCTTTTTCTGTTGTGAAATCTTGGCTAAAAGGCCCTTTCACACCACCATAAATTTTATATATATATTATCTTTGGGAAATATCTCCTTTAAGAAGATAAATTGAAGGTTCCAAAGTAACCAGGTATACGTGTATTCAAAGTGAATTCCCGGAAGGGAGGTTTTAAAGATCCCCAATATTATTGTGGCCCCTCTATTAATTTATTTAATCATCAATTTATTAATATTGATTTATAATATTAAACCATAACCAAACCAATCAACCTTGCAATAGCTTTATCTAAATATTTTATGTATTTTTGCTGCAATTATTGAATAATATATCTATTATTTATTCTATCACCTCTGGTAGCTAAAAGATAGCAAGGGTCTTGGCATCCAGGAGGCTTACATTGATTCACATCTCTCTTGCTTCACATCTCTATTGCTTCACATCTCTATTGCTTCACATCTCTATTGCTTCACACCTCCATATTCACAAAAACCACATCATCATCTCATCACCCCACATCAAATCACAATCTTTCTCAACATGTCCAATCAAACTTCCTGCCAGCAAGTTCAAAATTCAAAAAATCTGACTGAACTTTTGTTATTATTTGACTCTGATTCAGACTCTAATTTGAAATCAACTTGGTCGGCTTTGAATGCCCTATGAAAAAGTAAGATTTTGTTTTGAAATAGGTAAAAAATTTCTTCTTTTGTTTTGGTTTTTCAACCAAGAATCCTAGGCTGACTCACTCCGTTTTTTTTTATTTTTTTTCTTAGGAAAAACTGACCCAACACCTCACACCACCACACCACCTACCTCACCCCATCAAAAAACGGGTCCACTCTTCTTGTAACACACCACCTCCTCCTCACCCACCACCACCTCCTCACCCACCACCTACACCTCATCCACCTGCACCTCCTCACCCACCACCTCCACCTCACTGACCACCTTTGGCACCCCTGGTAAGCTCTCCTCATCCTCCCCATCATCAAAAGATAACCAATTGCTCCATCCCCCTCCAGGCACCTTCAGGTCCTCAGGTAAGCTCCCCCCGCTCCTCCTCATTCTCCTCTTCCCTCCATCCTAGATGACTCCTCCCTCTTGCTTGCTCCTTTACCACCCCCCCTCCTTGCTTGCTTTCTGGCCCCACCACTGGCCCCCCCACCTCCCCCCCTCCTTGCTTGCCTGCCCTGCCACCCCCCCCCCCCTCCCCTTTGCATTGGCCCTTCCCCCCCCCCCCGCGCCTGCCTGCCTGGATGACCAACCTCCCCCCCTCCCTGGCTCCCGGGCCCTGCCAACCTGGCCCCAGGCCCAACCCAAAGGCCTGGCCCAATTTCCTCACACCCTGGTAAGTTTCTTTTTCTTTTTCTTTTTTTTTTTTGGGTGCTGATGTGATGTTTTTTTTTTTTTTGTTTTTGGTGATCACATTTCTGGTGAACTTGTGATCAAGTCCAGATTTGGTGTAATTTTTTTGATCCAATCTTGTTTCACTCATTATGTAAATTTGCCTGAATGTTTTTTTTTTTCAATCCCTCAACCGCTAATGGTAAATGTCCAATTCTTCTCCCACCGCCCTCAAAATGTTACACAAACAATCAAATCCCGTCTTGTTCCTAACCCCAATCTAAGTATAGGATTGTGAGGAAACAAGATTGAAGGAGATGGCTTGAAAAACTCACAGAGAGGTGGGGTTTGTAGGGCTGCTTGCCAAAAGAGCCTTCAATCCCCCTCAAAAGTTTACACAAAAAATCAAATCCTGTCTTGTTCCTCACCACAATATAAGTACAGGATTGGGAGGGAAAAAGATGGAAGGAGATGGATTGAAAAACACACAGAGAGGTGGGAAGAGTAGGGCTTCTTGCCACAAGAGGATCTCTGAGCATTCCTTTTTACTTGCAGTTCCAACCATAAAATCAAATGGATGACTTATTGAAAACACAGATGAATATCAAGTATCTGATGGCAAGGTTGTTTTTCCTGACCTGGGCTTTAGAATTGACTTCAAGAAAAAGGTGTGGTCAAAATGGTTTGGGAAGCCAATAAGTACAAGCACTTTAATTTTCCTGCTGTGGAGACTGCCACTCATACAAGAATGGCAATTTCAATTCAAATCAACAAAAAAACCAGAAACACTTGCAGGGATTTGGGGAGTGGTAAAATATACTCCACAAAAAAAAAATAAAAAGAAAAAATATTTTTTTATTGGTGGTGTTAAAAATAGTCTTAAGCATTGTTGTAATCAAAAATGATTTTTTTTTAATTTTTTCATCAAAGAAAATATATTTAGAAGTCCATCATTTGAGTAATCTGATTTAATTCATCTACTGTTCTGCTGCTACCAAGGTATGCTGCAGCCATTGACCACGTATCCTTTTTTTCTGTTGCCAGTTGTTCCCTCTCCATTTGCAATTGCGCTTGCTCTCAATCTTTCTCCTTTTCCTCTTTTTGAAATTTTAGCTCAGCCTGTTTCAACTTCCACTCAGCATCCCATTTTTTCTGATGATCCAAACTCTTGGCTTTCTTCTGTTGAAAATCAATAGCCAGTTGATGATCCCACTTCTCCTTTTCAAACTGAAGTTTTTCAGATTCAATTTGAAATTTCACTGTTTTTCAGAGGGGAATAGGAGTGAGCTTTATTTTGAAAGCAAGGATAATCCAACTGGCTTACTTGAATCTTGCTTCTCCATGATCTCCTCAAATCCCAAAAAATTTGAAGTGTTTCTCCTCTTTTGAATGCTATTGGGGTTGATGTTGATGGAATTGGAGGCCTTTTGGTTTCCATTTTCAGAGGAGTTTTGTGTGGGAACATCATTGCTCTCATTTAGAGGGGATGTTGGATGCCCCATTGGCTTGAGTATTTGGCCATTTGGGAATGGAAGAGCCTGTTTCTTTTGAATCTAAATAATTCAGGATTAACTGGACAGAAGAGAAAAGAAATTGGTTCATTACTTGAGCAGATGTTGATTTCAATGGTGATATGGGAATGAAATCCTCCTCATTGGGGAAGTTCTCCAGTTCTTTCACCCCAGGAAGAGAGAAATCAAAAGAAGGAGGGGAGGGGTCCAAGGTTGGGTTTTATTCCTAAATTAACGCGGAAATAGATGTGATTGGAGCTGATTGCGTTTGAATATCCTCCTTGTAATTGGATGGGGGCCACTCATAGGTTTCTTTGGGATCACCATTGCTAGGCTGAGCATCCCCGGCCAAGTCCTCAGCATCAACTGAATTGGATTTTTGGGCATCAAAAGCAGGTAGGGGGGTGATGTTGGCCTTCTTGCCAAAGAATTCATCCATTTGAATATAAAAAGGACAAATGAAGTCCAAGTTATCAACCACCAAGTTGATTCCCTTGGCTTTGTCAGAGTTGGTGATACCAAAGCCGGTGGAGATCGACATGGTGTGGGCCTTTTTGTACTTGGCTTGATAATTCTTGAATTTCTTGCTCATCTGTTTTGATGACAGATCCAGCCTACCTTTTGTTTTATTCTTGAGTTCATTGGCCATCAGGAGATAAACATTGACCTTAGAGTATGGAGGTCAGACAATGGGTGTTTCATTGTTGGATCCAAAGCAAGCATTGTAGTTGGACAGAATTTTTAGCCAGTTTACCATGATGATATGATCAGCTCTCTTGAGCTTAATGGAGCCTTTAGAAGCTTTTGGGGGAGGATTGTTGGATGTTTTGTTCCTGAAGGATGTTTGCTTTGGTCCATTGAATTGTTTAGTGGACTTGTGGCGGGAAGATTGCTGAGGGGCCATTTAAAAATAGTAGGAGCAATGAAGGGATTAAGGGCTATGAGAGTGTTTAAGTGGTGAGAGTGATGATTTCATGAGAAGATGAGAGTTATGAAGCAAAGAGAATAGGAAGAGATGAGAGTGATGAAGTGAAAAGAGTGATAAAACAAAGAGAGTTAGGATTTTATGAAAGCAATAAAGTAATGTTAGTGATGAAGTGATGAGGATAGTGATCTGATGAGAGTTAGCTGGATGTGATGAAAGCAATAAATGGATGAGAGTGATGGGGTGATAAGGATATTTATCCAATGAGAGTTAGCTTGATGTGATGAAAGCAATAAAAGGATGAGAGTGATGAACTGATCAGGATAGTAATCCAATGAGAGTTAGCTGGATGTGATGAAAGCAATGAAGTGACAAGAGTGATGAAGTGATGAGGATAGTGATGAAGAGATGAAGAGCAATGAATCAATTTTTTTTCCAATGAGGTTGGATTTAGGAGGAGGTGGGAAGCCAGGGGTGGATGATGTAGACAGGTGGTGGAAGCCTTCAAATACCTTACTTAAAAAAACTCACTTATTTCCAGGTAACTCTGAAACCTCTTATGTGAAATAAATGGCTTTTTTGATTTTCAATGGTGGGTTTGAAATGGCAGATTTTTTTTGAAACCCGCCATAAAAAAATTGGGGGTTTTATTAACTCTGATAGGCCCTAATATAAATAAAAAATTTAAATTAAAAATTTAAATAAAAAATATAAATATAAAATATAAACATAAAATATAAATATAAATTCTAAATATAAATTCTAAATATAAATATAAATATAAAATATAAATATAAAATATAAATGTAAAATATAAATTTAAAAAATAAATATAAAATATAAATATAAAATACAAATAAAAATCATTATAAATTTTCCTTTACTTCCTTCACTGCCTCTTCTCAGTTCTACCTCAACTCCCTTAACATTGATTCAAATTCATCAAAGTCTTCATCATTTATTAAACTTGAAATCTGTTGCAACACAAGAACTTTTGCAACCATGGCTTTCTCAAAGATCCCCTCTCACTTTGCTGTCCAAGCTATCTTTTTTCAAGCATTCCATTTATCTCCCTCAAAGAGCTCTTCATAAAATCTTTTCCTTTGACCTTGCAAAAAACCTTCTCCACCATTTTCAGTCAGCTGCCTTGCAACAGTCTTCATTGGAATCACAACTTGAACTTTGTTTCCCTTGCTAAGGCCTTCCATCCCATTTCCTTCCATCCCATCTCTCCCCATTTTGGTCCTTTCTTCCTGTCCCATCCTTTTTCCTTCCTCCTCTCCATTCCTTCCACTCCCTTAATTTCCTCCTTCCTTTCCTGTTCCATTTCCTGCTTCTGTTTCATTTTTTTGTTCTGTTCCTTCCTTGGTTATTTCTTCAACCCAATCTTCACCTTGCAAATCAATTGGCAACATGGAATCCATCTGGCTTGTTTGGAACTCAGCCAACAGTCCAAAATATGGTGGTGGTGGTGGTGATGTATTATTTTGGCTATGTACCCGCGCAACTGTCATGCTCGAAGGTTAAGGATTATTTTTTTATCACTTTTACATATCCTTTTCCTCATTAAAATCTACCTTAGTCCATAAGCATGACACAAATAAAGCACAAAATCAATTTTGCCTTTTGCATAATACCTTGGACTTGTGTAACAACCTTCCAATCTTGGTAATGAAGTATACACTTGCAAATCCTTTGCAGTCAACACTAATACCAATTGAACATCCACTTCAGCTTTTCTCTTCTACCTTGGGTATCATCAACCCTTGGACTTCTATTCTTGGCCACGCACTCATTCCTAGATAGCCACATCAACTTAATAGTTTGCAAATAGACTAGTCCCTTACCCTCCATAAACTACATCTTCATATTTTCATTGTCCTCAAATTTCATTTGTTCCTCTCTCCTCCATTATGTCCTTGTAAATTCACATTGTATTGTCCCACACCTACACTAAGACCTTGGAAAAAACTGTACTGTTATTTCATTTTTCTATTCCTTTCCTGTAATTTATTTCCCCATTGCTTTCTGTCTGTAGCTGGCAATCTTTTGGTTTGTATCTAGTCACCTTTGGATTAGCTTATAGAGGCTATTTCAACTTCCCAAATATTTTCTCCTCAGGTAGTTACACCAGGGACAAATTGAGGTTTCTGGCCGGCCAGTGACTCCATGTCACCATCCAGTCTAATTTACTGACCAATTTACTTCCTTGAAAGGAGACTTCTATTCACCAACAAAGAATCTTGACTTCACCAAAGCGTACATTGAAAAAAAAATAGAATTCACACATTATTCAACATGGTGGAAAATGGAGGTCACTGGTAATTCCTAAATGCATAAACTGGAATTCACTTCAGCTTCCACATTAATGAACCTGAAACTCACTTGGAATTCACCTTGGAAGTAATTATGTATAAAAACTACCAAATCAAAACATTGTGTACTGGAATACCCCAGCCTTAAGACTGGTGATCAACAATTCTAACAAATAGTGACGATTAAATTCTGATGAATATCACTATTTTTTGCAAATTTCAAAAAAATAAGCAAACATCTCAAGTCTGATGAACCTGAAGATCTATGAAACCATCTGTAGTATTTTACCAACACGTTCACATTTCTGTTTTTCAAATCTAAAGGTATTTTGTTTGTATTTCAATGGGGTATTTCCTCCCTCTCAGCCATGTTTCAAATTTGGGTTTTGTGGCTGCCAACAAACAGATTGACACTGAACCTGAATCAGCAGCTGAGGAGCTGGGTGTTTATGGCTTGAGGGGCTTTAGAGGTGTGGTAGGCTTCATTCATTGTGACAGCCTTATTGCTAGGCATTCAACCCCCATCCCACTAGCTGCAGCCAGTGAAAAAGATTTGCCCTATCAGCAGCAACACAAACCCTACATTAGAAACCTTGGCCCATTTAATCCTGAAAGAATTTGGTGCAACAGTTTTTTAATTATTTAATTGTAATTTTAATTTTTTCCTTTTATTGATTTCATTTTCATTTTCTTTTTTATTTTAATTTCATTTATTTTATTTGTTAATTTTATTTGATAATTTGATTTATTTTATTTTTGTTTATTTTTATTTTAATTTAATTTATATTTATATTCATATTCAAATTCGAATTCATATTTATATTTATTTTTATATATATATATATATATATATATATATATAGGCAATTGTTGCTCCCCCCCCTTCAGGTTGCCTTTATGCAACCAGCCCCCTCCGTTCATCTCCTCCCTTGCGGGGATGGAGGTGAGGGGATGGGGGGAGCAATCTTTGCACCCCCCCCCCTGCAGAGGGACTCCAAATGAGTCCCTCTGCCCCCTTTGACGGTCCAGCGTGGGCCGTTGGGCCCCAAAGTGGGCCAAGGACAAGGAACAGTGGTATCAAGCAGGCTGTGAGGCGGGCAACGGGCCCATTGGCTTTTACAAGCCTGGAATGGGGAAATGATTCCTTTCTGGGCCAGTCAGGCTGTCCAAGTCAGTTCATAATACAGATTGGGCTCAATGATGGCCCCTGAAGCCCTTTTTTTTGGATTTCCCATCCGCCCCAGAAGGCCCAGGAGGGCCCATGTCCCAAATGACTTATTTCACATGTTTTGAGGCCAGTTTCCCTGAATCAGTGACATCCAAACAGGCATGTATGGTCCAATTTATTCTCAAACGGTCCATACAGACCCATATTTGTATCCCTTTGGAATAAACTCATATGTGGCACAAATGAAGTGCCTACGTATTTGAGCACCCGTTGAACCAGCCTATCAATGCCTTATGTTGCAAGGAAACTTTTATCAAGTTTATTGATAGCAATTTTATTTAAAATAAACTGTTTTTTGAGAAAATAACCTCTTTTGAGATATCTTTCATTTTTTTCTTATGGATACATTTGATGAATATGAGATTCAAAATGTTCATGAACCCTGTCAGCTTGCTACTATTTCAGAGCAAGCTGCAAAATTAACAGAAATAACATAAAAATAATAATAATGAAATTAAATTAAGAATGAGAAGGGAAGCCATAAATATTATTGCAAAATTGGATTCTCCACCCAAAATTAGGTAGGGTCACTCACTGACCCCACCCTTGGAATCCAACTGCTTATATTTTTAAAGAATTATGGAAAAGAAAGACCAAAATACCATGGCACCACTATTCAACTTTTTGGCCTGTTAAATATTTCAAATATATTTTCACATATAGGTTTCACACCTAAAATTCAGTCAGAATTGAGGTTTTGTGTATATTTTAGGAGTTACAGATGGAAATGTGTTCTGTCACAATTCTTGCACGTAGCCGCGGCAGCCAATGCACCCGCGCGTGGCTGAGCTACAGCTGTGTCACTCTGTCAAAGCCCTGTACGCAGCCCTGTGCCTCTGAAAAGTATGAAACCGCAGGACTATGGATTGACAAAGTAACAGGCGGCCTGAGAAGCCTAGGTACCGCGTAAATATGCTAAAACCTACACGGGAACATTCTCCATATGTAATAAATGTTCCCATGGATAGTAGGCAGTCTAAAAATACATAAAATAATATAAAAATACTTGAATAGCCTTTATACTTATTTTGTATTAAATATAATTCAAAGTACCAAAAATGTCGAAAATAAGATAATGACTACTTTTAAAAATATATTAAAATATTTTAATATACTATTATGAGGATTTCTAAAAATAAACATATTCGTGACATACTAAAAAAACCTACTATATAAAAGTATTGCATGAATACCCATGACTTACATTTTTAAGTAATTATTTTATTAAATCAATTGAATTTTGAAAATAAGGAGTAAAATCAAAATCATGACTTTACTCCAAAAATTTGATACATAATGAGAACTCACCTGAAATTGGAATATCCCTAGGAATGTCTATTAAAATAATTTTTAACTTACTGGGAAAATTTACTAAGGATAATTCATTAAATAATAAATAAAAAGGACAGATTTTAGTTATTCACACGTTCAAAAATCAATCATAAAGTAGAATAATTCCCATACCCTTTGGAATCAGATTTTATCCGTTTTCCAGCACCAGGAACACGTAAACGGCTACCACTGGATACCCTGCTAGCCTCAGTGTACGACCCTTTGAGCCCCTGTACCCCTTAGAAGGACAATATTTGGAATCCAAAAGCTATAAATAAAGAGCTCTTTAGAGGATATTGATACCCAGAGAACCAGTCATATTTATACCCAGACACAGTGCCAAGGTAATCAAATACGTATAAGAGATAAGTAAGTAATTTATGGCTTTAGTCTGATTAATAATATCCATCCTCAACCCTCCTTTATCAATTTAAACTGCTAAACAACCTTATAAACCCAGTATACAGGTTTAACCCATCAATGCATGTCCCAAACAGATACCCTAAGGATTTGATAACATACCAGTGAGTTTTATTATCCTTTCTCTGTTGTGGAAGCTTGGTTAAAAAGCCCTGCCAATCCACTGGGTATTTTATATACATATTATCTTTGGGCAAAATATACTTTAAACTAAAGGTCCCAAAGCAACCAGGCCTACGTGTTTTCATACTGAATTCCCTGAAGAGAGGTGTTTATAAAGATCCCCAATATAATTGTTGCCACTCTATAAAAATATTTGATAATCAATTTATCTATATTGATTTATAACATTAAACTATATCCAAACCAATTAACCTTGCAATAAGATTTATCCAAATATTTTACCAATTTTTGCTGCATTTATGAAATAATATATTTATTATTTATTCTATCACCTCTGGTAGGTAAAGGATAGCAAGGGTCTTGGCATCCAGGAGGCTGACAATTGGGGGTCTGGCTGGGAAAAATTCCATTTTATCATATTTAATACCTTGGACCAGACATTTCACGTAAAATAAATCAAAGATAAATTCATCTGAATTTTTAACCGTGATTCATCATTAAATTCTTTTGAGTGTATTTAAAAACAAATGCAGAATGAATAATCTATTATTTAAATCTTTTAAAGATAAGAAAAGAAGAATATATTAAAAATTATAAAACTACTTTGTTGGGAAGCTTTAACTCAAGCTGAGCAACTTAATATCTATTCTGCACGTAAACACTTAGATAAAATCCTTGAACAAGAGGATCTTGAGAGGCGTATCAAATTCCAGGCCCTATTCAGAAAACATAAATCTTGGAAGAAATAATGTATAAATTACTTTTTAAAATAAAAAAGTAAGTATAAAACTTGTATTACCATATTATTTTTATTAAGATAATATTAATATATTTTTGACCAATAAAATAACCTTTTACCATCAGTGAACCCTCCTATACCAGAAACCACCACCACTGAAACTGATTTATTGGATCAAGAAGTCCCAGATATCTCTGGAGACCTGAAAATATTGATTGAACGGGTGAAGGCATCATTGGGACACACCAAGACCCCATAGGATTACCTATCAAGGACCAATTTAATCCCAATAAAGTCCTGTTGCCTTTGAATATCAACCTAAACGTAACACAAGAGCCTCAGGGAGAATTCACTCCTATGGATCCTTGCCAAGAGCCCCCAGTAACCGTGAGACCACCAATAATGACAACCATGAGGGGACTGGAACCTGTGAATCAAATGTTGATGGAAAAGGAACAGCTCCAAATACTTCTGCCCTCCCCCAACCCAGAGCCAGAGAAGGTAGTAGAATTAAGCCCCCCTCCATTACAAGAAGATTCCCTGCAGCCACCCCAGCAGAATCTGGGCAAGGAATCCAGGATGAAAGACTTAGTCAGAGAGCACGTGAAATATTGGGAAGAGTTCAAAGAAGCCCAAGCCAAAGAGGACATGGTATCTATGAAAAAGATAATATCCCAGGCAAAAGCTACCCAGATAGCTCTTCAGAAAATGATTCCAAGGAAAGAGGTAGAATCCTATGGATAAAAGTGGAATCCTTGGGATCAATTAGCCCAACTGAAAGGAAAAGGATCAGGAAAGAAGATGTCTTCTTCCCATCCAAAGCCAAAGGGAAAGAAGGATTGGGATCAGATAATATCCTTAGCTCAAAAGCTCAAAAATGTATACAACAATTAGCCTCTAATTCTGAACCCAGTAACTTTTATAAACAAACCTCTTATTTAATTAATTCCTTTTCTAATAATATGCGCCATAATTTCAAGATTGTTTGTGGAAATTTGGAAGGTTTTTATACCCAGATGGATAAGTTAACCTCACTGGTAGCCAAATCAATTAATAACCAAACAAAAAATGTAGGAATGGAAGATATTAAAGAACATACAGAAAAATTATTGGAGACAATTAATCAAGGTAGAATCAGACAGACTCAAACAATTGAGAATATGTTATCAGGTATCCAAGAAGATTTTATTATGTCTTTTGAAACTTTAAAAGAAGAATTGGTAACAAACACTAACAGCTCCATTCTGTCCCTTAGTGAGAAATTAGATCTGCTTCATAATAAATCGGAACTGCAACTTAATCTGATCAAGAATGATCTTAGAGACTTAAAAGTCCAACTGACCAACCCCTTGGGGAGTACCACAGAGGAACCAAAACCTCACAGACAAACAACTACACCTTATGCACCACCCTTACTAGGAATGCATAGGAGTGACACCTTCAGGCCTAGTCCTACTCCTGAAATGGAACAAGCCCTCAAAACTTTACCCCCAATTTCTGAATGGCCTAAGTTCTCTGTTGAAGGAGAATACAATCATATAAATTTCATTAAAATTAATTGACTATACTATTAAATCTTATGACTTACCAGAAGCTATAGCTGTATTGAGGCTGCCCAGATTATTTGAATGACTGGCTTTAAAATGGTTTATTGGTAAAAGAGAAGAAGTAGGATCCTTACCAAGGAATTCTGGGAAACTTCTAATTAAAGAACAATTTGTTTCTAGAATGTGGAAAAGAAGAATGAGGAAAAATTTCAAAAATTACTCATTTGATCCCTCCAAGGATAAGCCTCACAAATGGTGCTTGGAACAGAAGAGAATACTAGATTGCTTCTATCCAGATTCTGATAAAGAGGAAGTGAATAAAAGAGGCCTCAACTTGTGTCCTCAAAATCTGAAACATATTGTAAGATGCAGGATGAGTATGGATGCTGACTTACCAACTCTAATCAATGTGTTAGAAGAATTTGTAGAAATGAATGGGTTAGACAAGAAGGTTCCTTCTAGACCTAAAGAGAACTTCAAAATTAACAAAAACAGGGAACAATCCCCTCTGATAAATATATCTGATAATGAGAAACCTAATGAGAACAGGGATAAAGAGAGAATTCCTGGAACTTTTTGGAATTGTAAAAAGACAGGGCATATGAGACAAGACTGCCAGTTACCAAAAAGAAAAATAGCAGTCTGGGTGGGAGAGCAGGAGGTTTAAGGGAATAAGAACTATGAAGATATAGCTGATACTGAAGGATCCCTTTTGGAATGTGAATTGATCCTGACCAACCCTGTTAATGTTATAGAAGGATATATAGGCACTTCTATAGAAATCAATAACATCCATGGGGAATCTTGTTTTCCCCAAAAATGTGATCCTACCATAATTCCTAGAAATATCACGGACGTTGTGGTGTCAATTTATAGACATGGATTGGGAACTGCATCACAACTGCGCGCTCAGCATTGAAGGCAGCGGGCTCAGCATTAGGGTATGCGGAGTGCTCAGCAGCGGCAGCTGCTGGATCAGCAGCAGCCTCTGTTTGGCTCCGCACCTAGTTGACGGGTCGGGCTCAGCATTGAATGCGGCGTGGGTGGCGATCCGCCCCGGAGATTGGATTCAGAAGGTAGTGCGCTTGACTAGGTTCGCGGGCGCGCCAGTTTGGATATGTAGGGGCGGAGCAATCCGCGGGCTATAAAGGAACGGATGGAGCCCGCGGATCATGCCAGATATTACCGGACACCCAAAACGGGCGCAGAAAAATGGATACGGACAGATGCGGGGGGCTCCAAGTAGGGCGGGGTGCAAGGACCGCGTCATGAGAAGGACAAACCGGATGGACAGAACGGCGTACGGACGTTGGGGGGGGATTTTGGTATGGATGTGTGGAGAGGAGGCTAGGGTTTCTGTCTTGGGATTGTTTTCTGTTTTGTTGTCATACTGTTATTTGCGGGTGTACTTAGGTTAGGGTTGAGAGGGAGGACTTATCCTCACTCTCAACTCCAGGTTGGGGAGAGGGGGGCAGGGAAGGGAATTGGACCATCACATCACTGGATTGGATCAATCATCTCACCAAGAGATTTAAGGAACTCATACCGGATACACATCCAGGTGGAAAGTTCTTAGGATTGAAGGATTGGCAATTTCACTCTCTCTCTACTTTTCTTTATCTCTTTATCTCCTTATTTCTATCTCTCATTTAAGTGCGACTTTGGGCATCCCCATCTCCTTTCAAATGCAGGGCACCGTTAACTTCAAAACCTTGGGACAATTATAGGGGGATAACCCTTATTCTTTCCACAACATCAAACCATTAACAGTAAAACCTATGAGTGCTAAGAGTTATACTACTGGTCAAACTTGCTATGCAACAGGATTATATAGAGACAGGCCTATAAGTTTATTACTGGATAGTTGAGCTTTCTGATCATGTCTTTGTACTGAAACATTAAACAAATGGGATCCCAATTGGAAAGAACACCTTCTTCCTGTCCCAAAAGCCAAGTTTAGCTCTTGCAACTCTACCATGAATGCTATTGGAGTATGGACTGCTCCTATAATATTACCCCATACTAAAGGATCTTTTAGAATACAAGTGGAATTTTCCGTATTGATCAATGAATTATGTGACTACCTGATAATAGGTAATGATGCTTTATGTCTATATGGTATAGATGTGTTCCAGAGTAAAGGGAGATAATTTACAGTAGGTGTTAATTGGGAAAACAAGTTTAAGATATGCACCATCAAATATAACTTCCCCTCTTCCACTTATCAAAAGCATTTAGAATGAATTTAATCAAGAATACTTCTCTCAAGAAACTCTTAATATGAAACTTTCTGAGGAACAGATGAAAGATATATTGACAGTCTGCTTTGATAACCAAAATGCTTTTTGTACTAAAGATCATCCCATTGATGATATAAAAGGACATGAAATGATATTAACATTGACTATTAAGCCTCCTTATCCTCCAAACTTAAGAAGACCAGCTTATCCCTCTATTCCTAAGTCTAGAATAGCTCATGAGCAACATATCCAAGAACTGCTAGACTTAAAAGTATTAAGGAAACTAGGGAAAAATGAGCAGGGAGATGTTACCACACCTGTAATCATAGCTTGGCATAATGACAAGTCTAGAATGCTAGGAGACTTCAGAATTCTCAATAATTATACTCAGGCAGATTATTATCCTATACCCTGGATTGATCATGCTCTACATGACTTGTCCAAGGCCAGATATATCACTACTATGGATATGCTTAAAGGTTTCCACCAGATGCCTATAAGCCCTGAAAGCAGGAAGCTTATGAGAATAATCTGTCATTTGGGAATATATGAATATCTTAGGATGCCCTTTGGTTTAAAGATTGCCCCATCACACTTCCAGAGGACAATGGATCCGGTTCTAGGTACATACATCAGCCAAGGATGGATGATGGTATATATAGATGGTGTTATCATATATTCTTATGATTGGGATACCCATATCAACCAAATAAGATTAGTACTCCTAACTATCTCCAAAGAAGGATTAAAAGTATCCATGAAGAAATGCAACTTTGGATATGGGAAATTGAAAGCCCTAGGGCATATAGTCTCTGGTATAACTGTAGCTTCTGATCAAAATAAGATAGCTGCTGTCATGAAAAGACCCATGCCTCAAAACAAAACAGAGTTACTTTCTTTCATTAATTTTTGCAGTTTCTAAAGACAATACATACCAAAGTTTGCTAGGCTAACAAAGAGTCTGTACAAAATATGCAACAATAACACTCTATTTGAAATGAAACATGAGAGATTGAAAAACTATGAGGAACTAAAAATAGCTATGAACTCTACTCCTTTACTCATTCAACCAGATTACTCCAAGCCCTTTAAAATTTTCATTGACGCCTGTATGGAAGGGTTATGTCACACGACCACCCCACGTACTATAGGGCAATTCTTAGATGATCGTGAGCGCAAAGGAATACCAAGTGCAAGGGCAAGTGCAAATAGTGAGACCCAGTTGCGAAGTGCAAACTTGGTTATGCCCCTCAACAAATGGCAAGATGAATGGAAGGTGTTCCAAAGAAGGAAACTCAAACTAAGCCCGATGTGATAAATAGGTTGCAGCAAAATGCAAGAACGTATGAAATTAACTAACTGAGGAGACAATCATCAGGCAAGGGGATAGCCCTTATAAGGTAATCCAAAGTGACTAGATACAACCTGGTGATGAGCTAACTCCAGGTGGAGCGGTGAGGCAATGAATGACAGGAACGGAATAGGAAATGAAGCAGTGTTATAGATCCAAGGTCTTAGCGTAAGTGCAAGACAATAGAATCTGAGCGTACAATTGCATGACAAATTGGGATAGGAGTGAGTGACGTTGAAGGTAATGCAAATGAGAGGTAATAGTGTATGCAGGGTAGGGACTAGTCCAATTGCAAACTATACAGTAGTGATGGCTTGGTTAGACGTAGATGCGAACTAACAAACAATGCATGACTGAAGATGGAATTCCAAGACTGTTGATTGGCCAGGGAAGGAGATTGGATCTCATAATGGATGGTCAACCAGTATGGAGTTAACTGCAAAGTTTGCAAGTATATACTGAGTTGGTCGCCAAGATTGGAAGGTCAGCGCGAGCCAGAGGAAATAGCGGATTGCACTATTGATGTTGTGCTTTTATTTGTGTCACGCTTTTAGACTGGGGTAGATGTTACTGAGGAGAGGACATGTCAAAGTGGTGAAGACAATAATCCTTAAGTGCAAAGCGTGACACTTGCCCGGGTATAAAGACGCGAGCTCCTGCAAGCGTTCAGGTAAATTTTCCCATCAATCTCAAGTTGTTTAATTATCACTGTATACCCTTATACATTACTTAATTCATCACCCAATAGAATTTTATAAATTTTGCAAAAATGTTGTCATCATCATCCCGCCATTGCAAAAACTGTATTTGCCGCAACAAGCGTTGTATTCCCAGTACTGCCATCTGAGGTCTCCGAGGCAAATGCGAGCAACGTCGACTTTGCAAGGTGGCGTGTAACTTCCCTATAAATGTTGAGTTGACTGTCAAGGGTCCTTCAGAATCATCGAGGGAAATGCAAAGTTGTAGGTCCGCCCCAAGGGTCAATTACAAAATACCACCATTGCCGGAGATCAAATACTTGGGGACGCAAGTGCCTGGTGAGTACTAATCGGGACTAACTAATGATCTTGAAATAATAACTAATTGTTTGCTTGTTTGCTAGTGTTACCTTGTTTTCAAAGATATACTACCAATACACCACCACCACCACCACCTTACTGGGGACCGCTGACTTAAAACCTGGGGACCCAGATGAATACCGAGGTGCAAGGCGAGGTATCCGGTGCAGAACCGGTAGTATTTATCACCGAGGAAGTGAGGGAGGAAGAAAACACAGCAGAACGAGAAGAGGAAAATGGAGGAAACGGAAGTGGAGATAACAAAGAGGAAGTGGGTGAATTAGAAGAAGGAAATGAAGGAGATGGAAGGGAGGAATTGGCTGGGATGGAAGGAATGGAGGGCCAAGGCAAAGCAGATCTGGTGCAAAGCGTATTGCCATTCAAAACGGATGCAAGGCGCCTGACGGATGATATTGGAGAAGGCACGTTGGGTGGCCAAAGGAAGAGAGCGTATGAAGAGCTCTTGGAGGAAGGTGGATGGAATGCGCGGCCAAAGCAAGCTTGGGTTGCGAGGTGCGAGGAGATTTTCAAGAGGCACATCGTAACGGAGGTTCTGGTACTTCAAAGAATGTCCGCATTGATTAATGATGAAGACCTTGATACCTTTTGGTCCATGGTTGCATTATTGACGGCAAATTTGGAGGATGCAGAAAAAGAGATAAAAGAAACTTTGTAATTTATTGTATATTTTTTTTTTTTATATTAAAAAATTTATTGTAATTATTATTATTATTATTTATTTCTTTTTAATAATAAGTGGAAATGAAGGGAAAATGAGAAAAGAATAACAAAGTGAGATGGAGGAATTTAAATGATGAAATGATGGTGAGATAAGATAAGTTTTAATGGGATGGAATATGGAATGGAGTGGATTGAGTAAGATAAATGTAAAATGGAATGAAATGGGATTGGATGGGATGAAATGTGGAGTGGAATGGAATGGAATTGGATGGGAAAGAATCATGATTGCCGAGGTTTGCGAGGGTAGCTTGCATGGAATTCTGGAATCAGATCGGGTGAATTGCGAAGGTGATGGGCTGGTTCCCATGAGGTGCAATCTTTGTCGGACTGGAAGCCAGACCATTCGATGAGGTATTGAAGTTTTCCTTTGCGTAACCTGGAATCCAGAATACGGCTTACTTCCCACTCTTGATGTTCAAGGACAGTGACCGGTTCAGGAGGGGGATAAGTCTTGCCCGGGTATAGGACTCAAGCTGGCTCTAGGAGAGACACATGAAAGACTGGGTTGATACCTTGCTATTTCGCAGGTCAAGTGAGTTTAAAGGTGTTAGGGGAGATGACTGATTCTACTTTAAAGGTACCAAGATTTCTTTTGGAGAGTTTGCGAGTTGGGCAAGTACTGCAAATGTTGCAAGCATCAAGCCATACTTGATCTCCTACTTCAAAGGTTGGAGCCAAAGTGCGAGATTGGTCTGCTTGCTCCTTATAGCGCAGGTTTGCTTCTTTGAGGTTGGTTCAAAGTTGCAATTGAAGGGATTGAATTTGGTCAAGGTAATCGGTAGCAGGTTGAGAAGGTTCTACATGAAGGGAAGAGAAAGTCGGGTTTCTACCATAAAGAGTTTGGAAGGGCAACTGTTTGGTGGAGGAATGAGTGGAGTTGTTGTAGGCAAATTTGGCTAGTGGGAGAAATTGCGACCAGTCCTCTTGTTGATAGGCAACATACATTCAAAGATATTGTTTGAGGATCTGATTAACTCGCTCAGTTTTCCCACCCGTTTCTGGGTGGTAAGCCGTTGATAAATTGCGAGTGATCTTCAAACGTTGGCATAGCAAGGTCCAGAAGCTTGAGACAAGCAGAGATCCACAATCACTAACTATATTATCAGGGAGGCCATGTTTCAAAAATACATATTCTATGAACAAGTTAGCAAAGTCTTCTGAAGAGGCCGTCACATTACTGCGTAAAAATAAAGCCATCTTTGAGAAGCAATCTACTATTACTAGAATAGAATCATATCCACTAGAAGAAGGTAATTGAGAGATGAAATCCATAGACGGCAAGTGCCAAGGACGAGGCGGGATTGGAAGTGGCTAAAGCAGCCCATACTTCCAGTGTTTTGAGGACTTGTTACGATTGCAATGATAGCACGCGCTAACATAGTCTTTTACTTCTTTGGTCATACCAGGCCAGTAGAAGTCTTGTGCGATCAATTGGTAGGTTTTATCCTGCCCATAATGACCAGCAAGCGGAGAATCATGCCGTGACTTGAAGATATCTAACTTAATGCAAGAATTATCTGGTACTACTATACGATTATCATAAACTAAAAAGTCATTATCATCTATACTGTAACTACTATCTAATAACTTTGCACTTTTGAGAAGTTTGATGCACTTGGGGTCGTTGCGTTGAGCTTGTCGGAGTTTGGAAGCCAAATCTTGTAAGTGAGCGATGATCAAACTGAGTTGGGCAGATTGGGTTGAGAAGAGTGTCCTAACATTTTCAGGATTGTTTTTGGCAAAGGTGCTCCCCCCCCTTGGGTAAACATTGTCCTGACATGATAAAGCATCAGGAACTACCGCTTGTTTTCCAGGATGGTACGTGATCGTAAAGTGGAACTCGGAGAGGTATTTGGCCCTTTGCGCCTGTCTACGTGTGAGGACTTTTGAACTCATGAAATACTTCAAAGAATTATGATCAGTTAAAACCTCAAAGGATTCCCTAAGACTCAAAAAGGTATGAAGGCCATTTCTTCAAGCAGAAAACGATTGCGAGAAGTTCCTTGTCATGAATCTAATAGTTAATCTCTGCAGCAAGCAACTTGCAAGACTCAAAAGCTACAGGGTGAAAGAGAGAAGTGGAAGGAGAAAACTGCGAGATGACTCCTGGGATTGCATAGTTGCTTGCGTCTGTTTCAACAATAGTGCGAGCTAGCTTGTTGAAGTGAGCAAGTATTGGAGCAGTGGTGAAAGCTTTCTTCAGAGCTTTGAACTTCAAAGCAGCTTGTTTGGTAAAAAAAAAAGGAGTGTCTTTTTGAAGAAGGTTAGTAAGATTCACGGTTTTTTTGGCGTAACGCGCAATAAACCTTCTATAGAAATTACTGAAACCAAGGAAAACTTGAATAGATTTAACCAAAGAAGGTGGGGGCCATTCCAATATGCGTTTCCTCTTGGCTGGGTCCATTGATAGGCCTTGCTGCGAGACTACAACACCTAAAAAATGAAGAGAAGAGGAATGGAACCCGCACTTAGAGGCTTTTGCAAAAAGGTCATTCTTGCAAAGTTGCTGCAGCACCTCTTGCACATGTGCAATGTGATCTTTGAGGTTTCTCAAGTAGACTAGTATATCATCAAGATATACCACGAGGTATTTACCTACAAGATCGGAGAAAATGTTGTTGACAAAATGTTGGAAAGTGGAAGGAGTGTTGCAGAGGCCAAAAGGCATGATGGTATACTCATATCTGCCAAAACGGGTTCTCATTGCAGTTAAATACTCATGACCTTCCTTAATGCGAATTAGGTTATAGGCACCTCAAAGGTCTAACTTTGAGAAATGAGTAGCTCCATGGAAGAGGGTAAGGAGATGTGACATGGGCGGTACTGGATAGGCATTCTTCCGGGTTACCTGGTTCAGTTTCCTGTAGTCAACACAAAGGCAAAGTCTGCCGTCCTTTTTTGGTACAAATAGAACAGGGGAACCGGTGTTTGAATTGCTTGGTCAAAGAAATCCTTTTGCTACATTTTCCGCAATGTAGTCTTGAAGCGCAATTGATTCTTGCGTCGAGAGAGAGTAAACTGGTCCTGGTGCCAGAGGTGGGCCAGTAAGTTTGATCTTATGATGATAAGGATGGCATGGAGGCAGTTTATCTGTTTTTGCAGCTGAAAAGACGTCAGCAAAGTCATGATAAACCAAGGGTAAAGACTCTCAAATGATTTCTAAATCTTCAATCTTGTCATCTTCAAGCACTGGGTTTGAGGTGCTCGCATGGTGCAAGAGGATTAGGGAGTCCAAAATACACAGTTTGGTTGGTGTCTGTTTCTCTTTGAAGGAACAGGAAAGAGTTAAGCTGGATAGGTAAGCAATAAATCCAAAATCTGAAGAAGGAATTTGAGAATGAAGGTCAGGATATTGCAAATCTCCTGGCGGAAAAGTGTCATCCAACTCAATGACAGTGTCAGGTAGGATAATTAATTCCTGATTGACGGAAAGGTTAGCGTTCTGGGGCTGCGAGGTTTGAAGGTTAATTGTTCCTTCTTGCCAATTCACATCTGGATTCCGGTAAACTAGGAAATCACGGCCTAGAATGGTATCATCCATTCCAGGTATAGCCAAGACAAATAAATCCCATTCGAAGCTGGGGAAATTGGAAAATGCGAAGGTCCATTTTGCCTTTTGGGAAACCAAATAAGACGGTTCAGTCGCACTACTTACTAGATAGATGGGAAATTTATCTATCTTGGAACGCGTAAGATTTTTGGAAGTGGCGAAAGATTCACTGATGAAGGAAACATTAGCGCCGGAATCAAGTAATACTTGATAAGGAGTGTTGTCGGAATGGAATAGGATAAATCTCTAACTTGGAGAACCTAGTGACTTGCAAGTGCGAAGAATTACTCGGGGTGATTTAGATAATGTGTAGCTTTCCTTGAGAGTATCAGAAAAACTACAAGCAAATTTTTTGACTGCTTAGCCGTTTCACGCGCTAACCACTTTGCACAGCTGTCGACATCATGTTTACCTCCACAATACATACACAGCCTGTTATTTTCCCTTTGCAGTCGTTCCTCACTTTGAAGCATCCCGGTTTCCTTGTCCAGGAACTTTGGAGTTATGGCAATGGCTTTCCCTTTCGAGTTGGAGTTCAAAGTCAGGGTTGGTTTGGATGGTTTTGGGTTCCTTGTGTTTTGCTTTGAGGAGTCGTCCGCCTTTGGAGCCAAGGTGGATGGTCCATGGTTGTTTTGCCAAGAGCAATTCTTGTCATGATAGCCACTATCAAGCTTAATCACTCAATCAATTAGCTGCTGAAGCAAGGTTGTCTTATGACCCCCAACTGCAAGCTGTTCAATTAAGCCTGCCGGTAAACCCTTTTGGAAATGGAATAGACAAGCGGCCTTGTTCCACAGGATGCAAGACTGCAAGTTTTGAAAATGAGAAATATAAACGGAAGCTCTACTATTCTCCTTCATAACTTAAATATTAAGTTTGTATTTGGCTTTTTGAACTTCATTGGGATCGCCAAACAGGGTGAAAAATTGTTGCTTGAACTTGTCCCAGTTGTTGGGAATACAAGTGGGACTGTCGTTGGATAAAAGTTTGAGGTACGGTTCGAACCACTGCGAGGTTCTACCTCCTAAGAAGGACAAAGCATACATAACTTTATGTCTATTGGAAGGGAAATTGTTGGGGTTGTTTGAAAAGATGATTTAAAAAGACTGTAGGTAGGATCTAAGCTTATGAGGGTGTTCTCCTGTAAAGTCATCAGGTTGTTTCATGCCCGGAGTGCAAAAACTAGGAGTGCTTGGATTAGATTGCTGGGCACCATGAGTGAGGGCCTGGATCAATGTCAAAATCAGGGTTGGAGCATCGGGCTTGAGAGCAGTAGTGCGAACCCCTGGTCTACCACGAGTTGAGGTTTCATTGGAAGAATGGTCGGAGTCTGCAAATTCCGCGAGAGGGTCCGCCGGAGCATCCCGTGGAGGAGCTTGAGGATCATCGAGAGGTTCCACAGATGGCAATTTGGAAGGAGGAACTGGATCTAAGGGTTGTTGGGCCCAAGGAGCGCTGGTTTTCCCTACCCAATGGATCTCATCATTGTAAGGGGCAAGAGAAGCGTTCCCGGTTAAGCAAGTACGTGGCATCAAAAAAGAAGAAGTCTAATATAGGTTGGTAGGCTTCAATAGATGAGTTGAGTTAGTTAATTTACTGTCACACAATCACCCCACGTACTATAGGGCAATTCTTAGATGATCGTGAGCGCAAAGGAATACCAAGTGCAAGGGCAAGTGCAAATAGCAAGACCCAGTTGCAAAGTGCGAACTTGGTTATGCCACTCAACAAACGGCAAGATGAATGGAAGGTGTTCCGAAGAAGGAAACTCAACCTAAGTCCAATGTGATAACTAGGTTGCAGCAAAATGCGAGAACGTATGAAATTAACTAACTGAGGAGACAATAATCAGGCAAGGGGATAGCCCTTATAAGGTAATCCAAAGTGACTAGATAAAACCTGGTGATGAGCTAACTACAGGTTGAGCGGTGAGGCAATGAATGACAGGAACGGAATAGGAAATGAAGCAGTGGTATAGATCCAAGGTCTTAGCGTAAGTGCAAGACAATAGAATCTGAGCGTACAATTGCATGACAAATTGGGATAGGAGCAAGTGACGTTGAAGGTAATGCAAATGAGAGGTAATAGTGTATGCATTTTAGGGACTAGTCCAATTGCAAACTATACAGTAGTGATGGCTTGGTTAGACGTAGATGCAAACTAATGAACAATGTATGACCAAAGATGGAAGTCCAACACTGTTGATTGGCCAGGGAAGTAGATTGGATCTCATAATGGATGGTTGACCGGTATGGAGTTAACTGCAAAGTTTGCAAGTATTTACTGAGTTGGTCTCCGAGATTGGAAGGTCAGCGCAAGCCAGAGGAAATAGCGGATTGCACTATTGATTTTGTGCTTTTATTTATGTCACGCTTTTAGACTGGGGTAGATGGTACTGAGGAGAGGACATGTCAAAGTGGTGAAGACAATAATCCTTAAGTGCAAAGCGTGACAGGTTAGGAGCCACTCTACATCAAGAAAAAATAGAAGAAGACAGAACAGTGGAGAAACAAGTTCTCTTCATATCTAGACAGATCAAAGATACAGAAAAGAGATATGGAGCCAGTCAGTTGGAATGTTTGGCTCTAGTATGGGCTTTAGAAAAGCTAAACTATTACTTAGAATTCACCACTTTCCAAGTTATCACAGACTGTAATGCTGTAAGAACTCTCATGAACATGAAAAACCCCAGCAGACATATGCTCAGGTGGCAAATTGCTATACAAAAGTATAGAGCTCAGAAGAATATAGTGCATAAAGCTGGGGCTAAACACCAGAATGCTGATTGTCTAAGTAGGAATGCTTTGCCTAATGACTCTAGAAATCCAGCATATGACCCTGAGGATCAAGATATCTTTCCTATCTTGACCATCAATCTTTTTGCATTAAATGCTCCAATAATGGGGATCCACTTATCTGAATTAGACACTGCTTTCTTCAACCTAGTGAGGGACAACTACTCCCCTGAAATCAAGCTGCTGATTACCATTACGGAATGTGAATCCCCAGAAGCAGCTCTGATAAATAGTTTACCTGCTTCATTACTTAAACCCTATAAAGCAGGAAGGTTTACCTTTTGAGATGGTCTACTTTATTACAGACACCAAAATTCCAGTGTATTAGTACTAAGCAACAAAGAACATATACCAGATATAATCCAGGAATGCCATGGAAACTGTTCATCAGGGTATCTATCCACAGAAAGAATCTTGGAGAAAGTAAAACAAACTGCTTGGTGAATAGACTGTAAATAAATCACTATTAAGTATGTTAATAGCTGTGAGACTTGTCAAAAATCTAGTAAAACTACTGGAAAAAGGTTTGGGCTCCTAATGAAGATCTCTGAACCCAAAACTAAATGGGAAATCATTAATATGGATTTTGTCACTGGCCTCCCCCCTGAAGATACTCATTCATTTAACTCTGTCCTGGTTATAGTTGACAGATACTCTAAGAAGGCAAAATTCTTACCTAACCACAAAGAATATAGTGCTATGGATGTAGCTCTACTATTTTGGAATAGGATCATAGCTGATGTTGGTATATCCAAGATTATAATCAGTTACAGAGACCCCAAATTCACCTCTGATTTTTGGAGGAATCTACATGATATACTGGGTACTACTCTAGCATTTCCAAAGCATACCATCCCCAAACTGATGGATTAGCTGAAAGATTGATTATGTTAAGAAATTTCTGTAGATTTGGTCTAGAATACAAAAACCCAGATGTTTATTGCCATGATTGGGTAAGCCTACTCCCAGCTCTAGAGATGGCTTATAAAAGAAGTAAACAATCTACTAAAAAAGAAGCCCCTTACATACTAGAAAGAGGATGGATTCCAAAACTCCCTAGGAATAATTTAAACTATAACTTAGCCACCATTCATCCAACACCTCTTAAATTTAAGAAAATGATAGATCTGGCAAATAATCATGCTCAAAAATTTGTAGAAGAAGCAGTAAAACACATCAAAAAAAGATGGGACAAATCACATAGGGAACCTGACTTTAGAATAGGAGATCAGGTCTTGGTATCCATTACCAAATTCAACAATCTAGCAGGTAAAAGAAAGCTGAAACCCGCCTTTTTTGGATCATTTGCTATCAAAAAGATGCATGGAAAAAATTCTGTAGAAGTAATCTTGAGTGAAGAATTATCAAGGAAACGCCCAGTATTTCCTGTTAGCCTAGTAAAACACTTTCAACCAAGAGAAGGTAGCAACCTCCCTCCAGAAATTATCCCAATAGAACCTGACCCTATGAAAGAAAAACGGAAAGTCAGCAGGATATTAAGAGACAAGAAAGAGAGAGTGCAAGGAAAAGATTTTAGACTAAACTTAGTAAGATACAAAGGGGAATCTGCAGACAAAGATGAATGGTTACCAGAGAATGATATACCTGATGGACCAATACATCTTAGAGACTACAGAGCCAGAAAAAGGAACTGAAAAACACATGGAATTAATTTTTTCCCAACATGCTCCAGATTTTTTTCAGATATGACCATATCTTGGAGTGGGGGAATGTCAGCTTGCTACTATTGCAGAACAAGCTGCAAAAGTAACAGTAATAACATAAAAATAATAATAATGAAACTAAACTAAAAATGAGAAGGAAAACCATAAATATTATTGCAAAAATGAATTTCCCACCCAAAATTAGGTAGGGTCACTCACTAACCCGACCCTTGAAATCCAACTCCTTATATTTTTAAATAATTAAGGAAAGAAAGACCAAAATACCATGGCACCACTATTGAACTTTTTGGCCAATTAAATATTTCAAAGTTATAGTCACGTATAGGTTTCACACCTAAAATTCAGTCAGAATTGAGGTGTTGTGTATATTTTAGGAGTTACAGACGGAAATTTGTTCTGTCACAATTCCTGCATGCAGCCGCGGCAGCCAATGCACCCATGCGCGGCTGAGCTACAGCTCTGTCACTCTTTCAAAGTGATGTATGCATCCCCGGGCCTATGACAAGTATGCCAACACGGGACTACAGGTTGACAAATTGACAGGCGGCCTGAGAAACTTTGGCACCGCGTAAACATGCTACAACCTACATGGGAACATTCTCCATATGTAATGAATGTTCCCTTGGATAGTAGATAGTCTAAAAATACATAAATTTATATAAAAATACTTAAATAACCTTTATACATATTTTTTATGAAATATAATTTAAAGTACCAAAAATGTCGAAAATAAGATAATGACTACTTCTAAAAATATATTAAAATAGTTTAATATACTATTATGAAAATTCCTAGACAGCAAAGTTTTTTGTGACATACTAAGAAAATTTATGATGTAAAAATATTACATGAAAAATCATGAATTACATTTTTAAGTAATTATTTAAGTAAATCAACTGAATTTCTAAAATAAAGAGAAAAATCAATATCATGACTTTACTCCAAATATTCAATAAATAATGAGAACTCACCTGACACCAGAATATCCATAGGAATTTCTATTAAAATGATTTTAAATTACTGGGAAGGTTTACTACGGATAATTAATTAAATAATAAATAAAAAGGACAGATTAGTGTTATTCAAATTTCCAAAAATCAATTATAAAGTACAATAATTCCCATACCCTGTGTAATGGGATGCTACGGGTGTTACAGAACCAAGAACACGTCACAGGCTACCACTTGTTACCCTGCTAGCCTCAGTTTCCATCCCTTTGAGCCCCTGTACCCCTCAGAAGGACAATATTGGGACTCCAAAAGCTATAAATGAAGAGCTCTTTTGAGGATATTGATACGCAGAGACCCAGTTATATTTATATCCAGAAACCATGCCAAGGTAATAAAATACTCATAAGGGATAATTAAGTGATTTATGGCTTTAGTCTGATTGATAATATCCATTTTCAACCCTCTTTTTATCAATTTAAACTGCTGAACAACCCTATAACCCCAGTATACAGGTTTAACCCATCAGTGAACTTCCCAAACAGATACCAAAAGGATTTAATAATATACCAGTTATTTTTATTATCCTTTGTCTGTTGTGTCAGCTTGGTAACAAAGCCCTGCCACTCCACCAAGTATTATATATACATATTATCTTTGGGAAAAATATCCTTTGAACTAAAGGGCCCAGAGTAACCAGGCCTATGTGTTTTCATACTTAATTCCCTGAAGAGAGGTGTTAAAGATCCCCAATATAATTTTGGCCCCTCTATAAAAATATTTAATAATCAATTTATCTGTACTGATTTATAACAACAAACCATAACCAAACCAATTAAACTTGCAATAAGCTTTATCCAAATATTTTACAGATTTTTGCGGCATTTATTAAATAATATATTTATTATTTATTCTATCACCTCTGGTAGCCAAAGGATAGCAAGATTCTTGGCATCTAGGAGGCTGACAGTGAGAAGCTGGCCAAATTTTCCCAGTGGTTGAGATTAGTCCAGGTTGGGGCTGCCTTGGTTGTTAGTTGTGCGGAGGTCCTTGTTATCATGTCATAAGGGTCTTTTTGCAGGGTGAGGATGAGTGTAACTCAGGCTAAGATTGATGCTCATGTTAGGGGTTGAGGTTGTGGTGAGTCAAGATCTTACAGGTAGTTTGCATGATACCAGAAGTAATGGGAGTTTCTGGGTTGTTTGACTGATCAAGTGAATGTGGTATGGTGGTGGTTCCAACAAGTTCCATGTTTACAGCCAATGGGTTTTTCATTTTGGAGATGTCTTGATCTTTGTTGGTTTGATCAATTGGTCTTGGGAGGATTTTCAATCCAGTTCTTTACAGAGTGAGCTGTCTTGAGAGTTGAGGTATGGCTTTTTTGGGTGCTTGAATGGTGGATGGAGGATAATTGAAGGAGCAAGGAGCAGGATATTAGCTGAAGGGTATTTGCGCATGAATGAAGGTTCCACATAACTAATGCACTTGAGTTAATTCAGTACTCAATAATTTTAAAATGTCTCCCTGCCCCCCCCCCTTTGTATGCAACCAATCATGCAAGGAAGGCAAATTTAGATGAGGCTGAAATCTGTGAACATTGGGTAGAAAAAAAAGGGGGAAATGAAGCCAGAAAGTGAAGTGAATCTGAACCAAGAATCTTTTTCATAGTTTGGATTTTGCATCTAGCCACAAAGAGCCCATAAATTAGAAAAGAATGGAGTGCCATCATGATGTGATGTGGCTTCATGAGGTGATGGGGGATTATTTTGTTGCACAGGGCCATAATACTGCAAAAAGTTGATGTCTGGTTTCCAGAACCTGGACATCAACATCCATAAACTTAACTGGCTATAAAGAGTGGAATCGTGGGGTGAATAAGGACAAAGGAGCAGCATAATATGCCTTTTAGATAGTTTGGTTTTGATTTTCTCTACTGGGGCATAAATTGGCACCAAGGTGATGCTGGGTCTCCCAAAACCAGGCACCACAACCAGTGTAATGCCCCTGTAGAGCATGAAACACCCCAAAGTTTGATGCCCTGTTTCTGGAAACCAGGCATCACAGGCAGCGGTATACGCCTGTAGAGCATGAAACACCCCAAAGGTTGATGCCTGGTTTCCAGAAACCGGGCATCACAGGCAGTGTTATTCCCCCATCAAGTGTGAAACACCCCAAAGGTTGATGCATGGTTTCTGGAAACTGGGAATCACAAGCAGTGGTATACCCCTGTAGAGCATGAAACACCCCAAAGGTTGATGCCTGGTTTCCAGAAAACGGGCATCACAGGCAGTGGTATACCCCTGTAGAGCATGAAACACCCCAAAGTTTGAAACCGGGCATCACAGGCAGTGTTATGTCCCTGTAGAGCGTGAGAAACCCCAAAGGTTGATGCCCGGTTTCTGGAAAACGGGAATCACAGGCAGTGGTATACCCCTGTAGAGCATGAAACACCCCAAAGGTTGATGCCGGGTTTCCAGAATCAGGGCATCACAGGCAGTGTTATGTCCCCTTAGAGCGTGAAACACCCCAAAGATTGATTCCCTGTTTCTAGAAAACAGGCATCACAGGCAGTGGTATACCCCTGTAGAGCATGAAAAACCCCAAAGCTTGATTCCCGGTTTCTGGAATAACACTGCCTGTGATTCCCATTTTCCAGAAATGGGGCATCAAACTTTGGTGTTTTTCATGCTCTACAGGGGTATACCACTGCCTGTGATGCCTGTTTTTGGGAAACCAGGCATCAACCTTTGGGGTGTTTCATTCCCTACAGGGGTATACCACTGCCTGTGATTCCCAGTTTCTGGAAACCGGGCATCAACCTTTGGGGTGTTTCACGCTCTACAGAGGCATAACACTGCCTGTGATGCCCGGTTTCCAGAAAGCAGGAATCAACCTCTGGGGTGTTTCATGCTCTACAGGAGTATAACACTGCTTTGATGCCCAGTTTCTGGAAACCAGGCATCAACATTTGGGGTGTTTCACACTCTATGGGGGCATAACACTGCCTTTGATGCCCGGTTTCTGGATACCGGGAATCACAACCTTTGGGGTGTTTCATGCTCTACAGGGGTATGCCACTGCCTGTGATGGCTGGTTTCAAGAAAACGGGCATCACCTGTAGAGTATGAAACACCCCAAAGGTTGATGTCTGGTGTGGTGGTGTTTTATAGACGCAAGTTGGAATTGGGTGCGCTCTGTGCGCTCAGAAGTAGCCGCCAGGTCAGCAGGGGTAGTGCTCTCAGCAATGGGTGCGGCTTTGCCACAGAAAGCCGCGCTGCGGGCTCAGAACCAGTCAAATTGGGATCAGCATCTGGAGACGCAGGATGGATTGGATTGGATTGGATGGATTGTGTGCGGATTGCAGGTTGCAAGATGCAGAACAGATTGCGCAGATATATCTTGGATATCTGGAAAGAGGCGTGAGGGGGATGGGGACATGCGCGGGGGGCTCTGAGTTGGGCGCGGCGCAAGGGCTGCGTCATGAGAAGGAAAAACAGGGTGGATGTAATGGCAGGGGGGCAAGACAGATGGATATGGGATATGGGATGGGAAGGGTAGGGTTAGGGCTAGGGTTCTGTGCTTAGGAGTTGTATTTCATTATTCTTGCTTGTTTCTGGTTGTACTTAGGTTAGGGTTGAGGGGGAGGTTAATTAAAATGCACCCTCAACCCAGAGGAGATTATCACATCAGATCACAGAGGATCACATTGGATCATCATAGGTTTTGGAAGGATCTTTACTCTCAATTCTCTATCTCTCAGTCAAAGGGTCAACAGTTTCACTCAGGGTTTACAGGCACAAGGGATCAATAAATTCCAAATTTTGGAACCATTAAAGGAGAAGTCCTCTTCTGAAATCCAAATCTGGGGGTCTGGCCAGGAAGTCATCCTTTGTTCCTTGTCTCTTGAAAATAACAAGCAAAATGTCTCAGTACCACCCATTGAGGGTTGCGGGGTCATCTAAAGTTACCCCAACTCCTCTTCCTCCTCCTCCTCCTCCTCCGGCTTCTTGGAAGCAACCCTCATCAGGGGAGGGATATGGTGTCCCTTGTTCCAACAATGGCCGCAATCACAAGCCTGTTTGCATCAGGCTGCAGGACTATCCTCACATCTGGTTCAACACTGAGGAATTTGAGCAATTGCTTTCGGGATACAAAGGAATTGCCAATGCAGAAGGTGTGACGGGTTTGGATAAGGCTTGGCTTGTTGTCCTCTTCATCACGGACAAAGAGAAGCTTTGGGATGTCAAGGAGATGGAAGAGTATGAGGAAATTGATTGGCTTAAACTGAAGGCAGAAATCTTGGCGCGGCAGGGAAGGCGCAAACCTTGGTTTTTGGAAAGCAAATTTGAGCAAGCCCCGGTGGAAGCAAGGAAAAATGGCGTATTCCGGATGGGGGCGCAATTTGGAGATTATGTAGCAATGTTTGATTGGATCTATTGTTACCTGGAAAAGAACAAGGTAATATTGGGGAAGGCGGGTGCAATGAAGAGAGCGTTTTTTGGAGGACTTGGTGCCCAACTCCGCAGGTGGGTGCAGCGGCACTTGTACAAAAACAACCTAGTAAAGAGGTTGTTGGATGGGAGTATTGCGCTTCTTCCAGACATCCATGTCATTTGTTGGGATGTGGAAAGGAAGTTGGACTTTGAGGAACTGATGGAGGACACAGAGAGGTTGTTCACAATGGGGCCAAAGAAGTCCGCATCCCACATTCCTGCAGCACCAACGCAAGCTCCAGTTGCCGGCCCCTCAAAAACGGAACACGCCCTGGAAACATAACTGACAACGGCCCAGAGGTTAGCCAGATGAAAGAATTGATGAAGGATTTACAGATCTTCCTGAGTGAATGTTGTCAGGGCTGCGCAATCCACCTCCTCACATTGGGGGACCACTTCCGCCTACAAATCCGCCCCTGTTGCGTTTATGAAATTACTGTGTGGAAAAGTTAAATTGGCGGTTGGGGTGCAATAACATGACAAAGGACCTCAAGGGGGGATTGGTTCAACAGGTGGGAATGAGATTCATGTTCCCAACAGGCAAGCAGATCTCTGCCAAACCTGGGAATCCAACTTTCATGTACCAAGTGCGCGCGCAAGGACAGGAGCCAGTGGTAACTGCTCAAGCTTTGATGGGTATTGTCACTGGTCCTGGCTATGGCATTCACCCCACTTGGAAGCAGAAGTGAGGGTATTAGCAAAGGAGGAGTTGGCGGCAGTGGAAAGGATGGATGTGGACGCCAAGGAACGGGGACTAATGGCATCTCATAAGCCAATTGCACATGTTCTGGAAAGGGATGGATGGCCCATGAATCCAGCAGGGAAGAAGAAGGGAGTGAAATTTTGCGCAGGGTGAAGGGGAATGAAACAACCATTCCATTGACCTTGAAGGAGTTGGCGGCGGTGTTGCCAGTGGTATTAGATGAGATGGTTTAAGCGCTGAAGGGTTGCGGACACAATAGGATCCCTCCAACAGTGCAACCGGTGAACTTGGCTTGGGATGAAGCGGAGTGCGAGCTAGTGGGGATGAAATTGGTTTCAACTCCACTGGCTTACATTCCAATGAAGTTTTCTGGAAGGAAGGTGTTGGCGCTGGTGGATAGCGGTTCTATGGTGAATCTCCTTCCGTCTAGATTGGTTGATGAAATGGGATTGGTTTGGCAGAAATGTGCAATGGGGCTTTGCGCACTTAACAGCGGAGCGTGTCACATGGATGGTGTTGTGGAGGAGTAAGAGGTTGAGGTTGCAAGTGTCTGTAAACCACTTTATTTTCTATTGGTTGATTGGGGGGAGGCTATTTTAGGACGGCCATTCTTTTTGGGTTCTGAGCGCAAATGACATTTTATCCAGAGGCAGGGATGGAAGTGTTGAGGGTGGAAGATTCAAAACCACAATCTGAATAAAACGGTTGGGGAAGTGGATGGGGGATTTGGCAGGAGAGTAGGAGGAGGACCCAGGCGCGGAGTTGGTTTGCAAGGGTGGTCAGGAGGTGGATTTTGACTAGTTGGCAAAGGTTACCGCATGGAGAAAGCTCCGGCTTTGTGTGGGTGGTTCACCAGTGAGGAGCAGGTGAGAAGTAGGGAGGAAGTGCGGGAAACCTGTGCACTGGAATTAAGTCCCTTTCCTCAGTGTGCATTCCCGGGAGGTACTTTGAAAAAACACTTTCATTGTGCCATGCTTGTGAGCAAAGGCAAAAACCATGGTTTGGTTTTGACTAGGACCTATGGTAATGGATGTGTGCGGATGGCGCGGTGAAATTTTGGGAATTATAAGCTAGTTGCGCAAAAGATCTGTCCCCGGAAAAAAGCAATGCCGCAGGATCTGAATGGACCACTCCAACCAATCCCTTGGTTGCAGGACCCTTGGAAATCTCTGCTGAAGGTGTCAGGATGGGTAACGCAATTGGAGTGGGTTGCAGCCCTTAACTTTGGACCGCCGGGGTGGTTAAGTGTGGAGGAAAGGCATTTTCTGACGTTGGTACTTTTCCTCTGGGAAAGAGCGCTCCCGTTTGGACCTGAAGAGTGGAGACTGTTAAAGAGCAAGATGGAAGACCCTTATGTGATTCTGATGGTTCTGCATAAACCTTGGCAGCTCAAGCCAATTCCAATTCCGCGGGAAATTTGGGGGCCCTTCCTGGAGCTGGTGCGCAAGCGTGTGGGGAAGGGACTTTACAAAAAATCAACATAAATTTACTTGATTCCAATCTTTGCAATGGTTAAGCAGGATGAGAAGTCATTACAAATTTTTCATTATCCACAGCGGCTCAATTTTTTTACCATCCAAGACGCGGGACCGCCTCCGCGTGTGGAAGATTTTCTGGAATCTATGGCAGGGCGCGCGTGCTATGGGTTGGTGGATGTGATGGGAGGATACAACCAGCGCAAACTTGATGTAGTTTGCTTCCAATGACTGCTTTTGAAACTGGATTGGGCAGGATCCAACTGACGCGGCTGCTGCAAGGTGCAACTAAACTGGTTGTGTTTTACCAAGCGCAGATGACTTGGATTCTGAAGGAAAATATTCCAGAGGGGGTGCAGATTTGCATTGACAAAGCGGGAATCAAAGGCCCAAAGAAGGGTTACGGAGGGGAAATGCTTATAGATTCTCTGGAAATTTGCCAATTTTTCTGGGAGTACGCGCAAATGCTGGAGTGGATCTTTTTCCAGATTGAAGAAGTGGGGCTTATGGTGTTGGGGAAAAATTTAGTGGTCTATGTACGCGCGCTGGAGGTTCCAGGACATGCAGTGGCTTCCAACGGAAGGCAGATTGTGGAAAGGAAATGCAATAAAGTCCTTGGGTGGCCAATTCCAAAGACTGTATTGCACATTCTCCATTCCTTTTGATTGTGTAGCTATGTACGGCTCTTCATTGAGAGGTTTGTGGGGGTTGCTAGTCCGTCTTGGGCATTGATGTGTAAGGGTGCAGAATGGACCTGGGGTTTGAACTGTGACTTTGCCTTCAACAAACCCAAGGAGATTGTTTGGTGCAATATCATACTTCCGGACTTGGATTATGATTCCAGAAAAATTAAGTTGGCTGTGGATTTGAGCCAGCTTGGTGCAGGGGCGGTGCTGACACAGGAGGATGAGGGGAAAGATTGTCTGTTTTTTCACGAGTCCGTTACGTTTATGCCAACGGAGAGCCAGTGTTTGCAGCCAAAGTTGGAGCTTTGCAGGGTCACTAAGATTGTGTGGAGGTTGAAGAATTTGCTATGGGGGATTCACTTCATGCTTCTTGTTGAGTTGACAGCCGGACTTTAAAAAATAAATTGGCACCCCCCGGTGTCAACACTCTAAACTCAACCAATCCGTCTCTCTCTCCTTTCTCCTTACCTGTTATATTCATGTTCTCAACAGACTCTGATTGTCTGAATCCAACCCACATTACTTCTTCATCTCTCCACATCTCCTTCGTCTCATTCTCTCTCCACATCTCCTTTGTCTCACTCTCTTCTTCCGACTAAACCCTCTACATTCTTTCTAATACTTCGTCCTCAACCTTCATCTCTATTCCATACGCTCCCCACACTCACTCCTCCAATCTCTTCCATCATTGTTCTCAATCTCTTCAATCCCAATCATCTCCCATTGTCTCATCTCCCTTTGTCGACCTCAATCCCTCAATCCTCAACACTGGTTACCGGTTATACATCTAAACAATCTCTGGCATCTCAACTCCGATCTCCTTTTCAGCTGTGAGGCTCATCATAAATTCATCAATTCATCATTTACCGTTGAGAATTCCTAACATCTTTTCCAGCTTTATATCTCCTGTCTTTCAATCCATCTGTTATCATTGATTCCTTTTGCCAATTCCTTTTCTCCAATCATCAATCAGTTCTCCTTTGATTCTCCACGGTATGCTAAAAAATCTCATCTCATTATCCATGTCAATTTTTATGCTGTTCCTCAAATCTCATCCATTGTCATTCATTATTCTTTCAAGACTCCGTTGGTCTTATTTTGAAATCCAGTTATCAAGTTTTCACTTCTGGTGGATGCAGAGGCACTGGTGCAGATGATCAATTTGCCAAAGCTGTCAAACACAACTATGACCAGGTGGGTTGTGTTTCTTTGGTTGTTCTCTTTCAAGGTGGTACATGTTCCAGGGAAGGCCTTTACAATTCCGGAAGCGCTGTCTTGGTACCCGCTCAATGACCCTCACAAAGGCGCGGAACCACTGGATGTGGAGGACCCAACAGTTCAGGTAGGGGTGGTGGAAGTAGGTGTGTGACTTCACCTCCAGAAGTCCGGAAGGTAAGCAGTCCTCAGTTTGTATTTGCGGGATCTTTGGTTTCCGGATGACAAGCAAGCCAAGATTGTTTGATGGATTTGTCGCAGAGTGGGAAATTTTTACCTGCAGGAAGGACAGCTGTGGCGGCAGGTGCGCCGCCACTGCTTATAGTCAGCACGTCAAGGACGGATCAGGAGGAAATTTTGGGAAGTCTGCATGACAATCTTGGTCATTGCTGCAAGCTTGAAACGGGGAAGCGGGGGAGGGCAAGCTTCTGGTGGCCGGGTGTAGCAAACGCAGTGGGGGAGTGGGTACGGTTGTGCAAAGCGTGTCAGAAGCGTAGCGCAAAGTTACCTTGCAAAGTAGGTATCCCCACTGGGGAAGATGCCTTGTTTGGGCAGGTTTTTCTGGATGTTGTGCATATCAAGGCAGGTAAGTTTGCGTATCTCTTTGTTGCATGTGATGATCTGTAAGGATGGATGGAAGCGCGGACGCTGGTGAAGCTCTTGGTTGAGAAAGTTGGGAAGTTTCTGGAGGGAGACTGGTTTGGGCATTACAGTTCACTTTGCTTGGTAACAGTTGATGGGGGTGCAGAGTTCCGGGGATGGTTGGCAGAGTTGGTGCAAAGTTTCAGAGAATAGTTTTGGCGAGTGACAGAGTACTATCCGGAAGGCGCAGGAATGATTGAGCATGGTCACCAGCCAATCAAGAACACAATAGTTAAGATGTGCGGCAAGGATGGAAAGCTGTGGCAGGAAAACCTTTCAGTAGTTCTTTTCCCAGATTGGATTTTGGTGAAGAGATCAACAGGTTATTTTCTGTATGAGCTGCTATTCAGGCAGAAATCCGTGCTGCCAATTTAAATTGATCTGGAAACCTTTCTGGGTATTGATTGGGGGAAGGTTAAGACGTCCCCGGATCTAGTCAAGGCCCAAACCAAGCAACTCCTGCAATGGGAAAAGATGCTGGAGAAAGCGGCTGGGAGACTGAAGGCAACCTGCACAAAGTCCTTCTGCTACTGGGACAAGCGCTGAGCACACAAACTCCAAGATCCTTTGCAGAAGGGGGACTTGGTTCTGCCTTACAATCCGAGCCTGGAAACTCAATGGGGGAAGCTGTTTGCTAATTGATGGAACAGGCCTTTCTGCATGATTTCCAAGTTCACAGGAGGTAGCTACCAGTTGGAGGAATTGGATGGAACTCTGCTCCAGCAAAAAGCTGTGGCTTTGCACATGAAACAATTCTCTGCATGGGGCTCAACTTCATTTGACAAGACGGCTGGTTTGGATAGCAAAGGAGAAAAAAATCCGGATCCTGTTGAGATTTCAAAACAGTGGAGTTTCACCTCACCCAGGGATTCTCTTCTCATTTCTTACACTCACACCTGAGCTACCACAATCCCCCGGGTAATCTACTGCTGTTGCTGACTTGGGGCCAGATCATAGATTGTGGGTCCATTAAGATCTTGGAAAAAAAATACAACAAAGACCTCATTTCAAATATGACAAACACCTCACTCAACCTGACTCAACACCTTGCTCAACCTGACCTGAATCATCATAGACTTCCACCATTGTCTTCTATTTTCTTTTTATCTTCTTTTCTCCTATCTTTTGACTTTCCTCAATTGACTACTCACTGCCTGGAATCATGCCCAGTGAGATTCATCTCTTTTCCTTTTCATCTCTCAGCTCAGTAATCAATTCAAGTTAATTTTATTTCTTTATGGTTAAAAGCAGAAAGCACCTCAAACCCCCTTGACTTCTGAAGAATCTACTGAGAGAGTATCCTAACCGGGTGTCATGGATTTCTTTAAACAAACTATGCTCAAGAATGCTCTCAAAACAATTCCTTTACTCAGGGACAATAATTATGGCATCTGGAGAAACAAAATGTATGCTGTACTTGATTTTCAAGGATGTAACATGGCCTTGAACAATGATACCACTGCGCTGGATGCTTCTGTCAACAATGAACTGAAAATTCTCATTATTTCAAAACTTGACTCTACTGCACATGAGAACATTTTCACGGCTGAAAACAGAAACTCAGCTAAAGTCCTGTGGAAGGCAATCATCCACAATTTTGCTTCATCTCAGGCTTCAAACCAAGCCAGAGTATTCAACAGCCTCCTTTATCTTTCATTCAAACCAGAAAATATCATCAATTTCATCACAAAGGTGAAGGTGTGTCTCAAGAAGATGGGCAACGTTGGAATCAAATTACCAGACAAAATCTTAGCCTATCTCATTCTCTTCAAGTTTCCTTCTTCTATGGAAAATTTCAAAAGGCAAATCATGCACTCCGATAAGGAACTCTCAGTAAAATTTGTGCTCAATCACCTAACTCAACTGAAAAACCAATCCATGGCTCAATCCTCCATTTAAAGGTCACGGTCCAAGGGTGATGTTGCTCTATTTGGAGGAAAGGCAACATCTCATTCAACTCCAACCAAGGAATCTGACCCAAAACAATGCGTGGAAGGTTATCATCACCCTGGCCAAGATAGGAATCACTCAGCCAGAGATTGTTGGCACCTACATCCAGAGATAGCTCCAGAACGGTTGAGAGAAAATCAGGAGAAATGGAAAGCAAAGAAGGGCAGATCAAAAGCAAAGATTGAATCTCACTCTGCTCACAATCTTGCTTTACTCAATCTGTGGATTGAACACGGGGATTCAAACCAGAATTTTTTGCTTGACAGCAGAGAATCAGTCCATATGATCAATGACAGTTGCTATTTCACCAAAACGGAACCATACTCCGGTGATCCTTTCAAGACAGGAAAGGAAGGAGCTAGCCTACCAATCAAAGGAAAGGGCACAGCTGTACTTCACTGCAGCAACCTTACACTCAATCTCAGAGAGGCATTCTATGTACCCAACGTGAACATCAACCTGATCAGCGCAGGCACTCTGAATGGCAAGGGTTGTGCAATTAGTTCAAGTGGGACTAAATTCCCTGTGACTCACTCAGGTAAAGAGGTGCTTACTGGAAAGATCAAGAATAATCTGTATACACTTCCTACTCCCTCTTGTAACCCTGTTTCATCTTCAAAGTCTCTCTTTTCTTCCATTACATCTTTGCCAGAAGAAGCTTTACTGGATATTCATAGAAAATCTGGGCATGCATCGCTCGTGAGACTTGCCTCTCTCATTCAGCATATTCCTAGCAACATCAAACAAAAATTTCAGTGTGTTGACTGCGTCAGGAGCAAGATTACAAAAGTGCCCTTCAAACTCACTTCTACAAGATCCACCAAAGTCTTTGATCAAATACACCTGGATCTCATGGGACCAATTCAAATGTCCTCCAAGTCTGGTCATAGGTTCATCCTGTCTTTGGTCAACAATGCTAGCGGATATCTTGCAGCCTTCCCTATAGCTTCAAAGGACAAGACGGCCAACATCATCATTATCTTGCTCAAAAAAGAACATCATCTTTGGGGGGTTTACCCTTCCAAGGTCTGCTCTGACGGAGGGACCAAATTTTTCAATGAAAAGTTAACTTCCTTTCTCAAAGATAGGCATATCACTCACATAGTCTCTGAACCGTATCATCCGGAAAAAAATGGTTGTGCGGAGCAAGCCAATTTCACCATTGTCAAATCAACCGGGGAAACCCTTAATGATGGCCATCTTCCCCCTTCAGTGTGGCACAAGGTGGGAAAGATGTGCTGTCTTGTGCTTAATAACATCCCTCTGAAAGGCAAAACGGTAACTCCATAGGAGAAGATGCACGGTGGGGCTCTTCCATCCTCTTTTCTGAAACCCATTGGAAACCCCTGCATCTAACTAATCAACAAAAGAGAGAAAGGATTGAAATTTGACCCAAAAGGAAAAGAAGGCACACTAGTGGGCTTCAATTAGCTTCTTCTTTCATATTGAATTTTAACTAAACATGGTTCTATTATCTCATCTAAGCACGTCACATTTTTACGCATGCCTCCATCAAGAGTGAATGGATTCAACTTCCACATTGAATCCAAAACAGATTATAGCAATCAAATACCAACTCCCAATCACTTTCCTGAAGATTGTCCCAACTGTCAAGTTCTGTGGACGGACAATTGGGAAAAGTCCGTTGACTCAATCAACTTGGCTGATGAAGCCAAGTCATTCAACCAATAATCTGACCAATTGAACTTATCAGCACCTTCTGGCCAGGAAAGTTCAATGAAGTCTCAGTACATCAGTCTAGTCAACCAACAAGCTGTCACAACCGCGGGACGGGTCCTTCAAGACCAATCACAACTCAAGCCTCCACAACTTTACGGCTTCTTTCACTTCTACAAGCCCAAAACCTATGAGGATGCCCTTTGCTGCAACAAATGTCTAGAATGGATGGAGGTGATGGACGTTGAATTGGGGTCAATTGAGGATCTCTGCGTATGGGATGAATACAATGGTCCTGACCCAAAGAATGATCTCAAGACTACATGTATTTACAAAATCAAACAAGACTGTCATGGAGACCCAGTTAGATATAAGGCCAGGCTTTGTGTACAAGGGTTCAATCAGATTGAGGGTTTGGACTACTCTGAGACCTTTTCTCCGACTGGCAAACCCTCAACATTAAGACTTCTTCTTCTCTACGCACTCAAAACAAAACAGAAGATTTGACAATTTGACTTCAAAAGTGCCTTTCTCCATTCACCAATTGATGAAGAAGTAATCATTCAAACTCCAAAGGGGTGCAAAAGAAAGTGCAAATTTCTCAAACTCCAAAATTCACTCTATGGTCTGAAGCAGGATCCTAAGAACTGGTATGAAACACTTACAGCTTGGTTCAGAGAAGTAGGTTTCAAAGAATCTTTGTGTGATCTGTGCCTTTACCTGTCAAACAATGGCAAATCTTGAATCTTCTTCCATGTGGACAACCTCATTCTTGTTGGCAATGGCAATGAATTTGAAAGGAAATTCTTGAATTGTTTTGCTGGCTCTACTGCAAAAGATCTGGACACCATCCTGGGAATGCAAATAGAGGTGAAGCATGATGAAATTATTCTTAGCCAACCCAAGAAAATCAAAAGGGGCCTCAAGGAACTAGGCTTAGAAGATGCTAAAATCTGCAAATCACCCCTCACTCCAAACCTACAACTCACACCTGCAACTGACAAAAACTTCAAACAATTCAGATCATTAAATGCGAACTATTGATCAACTATTGGCTTGCTAAATCACTTTGCATGCTAATCACGGCCTGGCGTAAGTTTTGCTGTGTCTAGCTTTTCGAGATTTAATGTTAAACCTGGTATGCCACACTGGAATGAACTAAAAAAGACATGGAAATACTTGAAAGGAACCTCTGACATCAAGCTTTGCTTGAGAGTTAACAACGCAAATTGTTTGACCTCTGCCTACTCTGACGCTTCCTGGGCAGATGGCCCTGACACCAGACAATCTCAGACGGGGTACCTTTTTGCGGTCTATGGATGCGTGGTGTCATGGAATAGCTGCAAGCAGAAGAATATCACATACAGTTCCACCAATGCAGAACTTAATGCGTTTGTCAACGCATTTCAAGAATCCACCTGGATCCAATCCCTCACGTTGTGGTGTCAATTTATAGACACAGATTGGGAACTGCGTCGCGGCTGCGCGCTCAGCATTGGAGGCAAGCGGGCTCAGCTTTAGGGTATGCGGAGTGCTCAGCAGCAGCCGCTGTTTGGCTCTGCACCTAGTGGACGGGTCGGGCTCAGCATCAAATGCGGCATGGGCAGCGATCCTCCCTGGAGATCGGATTTGGAAGTTAGTGCGCTCAACTAGGTTTGCGGGCGCGCCGGTTCGGATACGTAGGGGTGGAGCAATCCGCGGGCTATAAAGGAACGGATGGAGTGCGCGTGCAAGCGTGCGGATCATGCCGGATATTACCAGACACCCACAACGGGCGCGGACAAATGGATACGGACAGGGGCAGGGGGCTCCGAGTAGGGCACAGTGCAAGGACCGAGTCATGAGAAGGACAAACCGGATGGACGGAACGGCGTATGGACGTCGGGGGGAGTTTGGTACGGAGGAGGTGTGGAGAGGAGGCTAGGGTTTCTGTTTTGGGATTGTTTCCTGTTTCTTTTTCATACTGTCATTTGCGCGTGTACTTAGGTTAGGGTTGAGAGGGAGGACTTATCTTCACTCTCTACTCCTGGTTAGGAGGAGGGGGGACATGCATGGAATGGAATCAGACCATCACATCACTGGATTGGATCAAACATCTCACCAAGAGATTAAAGGAACTCATACCGGATACACATCCAGGTGGAAAGTTCTTAGGATTGAAGGATTGGCGATTTCACTCTATCTCTACTTTTCTTTATCTCTTTATCTCCTTATTTCTATTTCTCATATCAAGTGCAACTCCGGGCATCCTCATCTCCTTTCAAACGCAGGGAACCGTTATTTTCCAAACCTTGGGACAATTATAGGGGGATAACCCTTATTCTTTCCACAACTGGGGGTCTGGCCAGGAAGTAACCTTCCATTTCTTTTCTTTCAAAGGGAACTGGGCGCAATGTCCTATCCATACCTCCCCACAGTCGCTTCCTCTTCTTCTTCTTCTTCCCCTTCCGTTTCTGGGTCCGCTACTCCGACCCCACTTGCATCTTCCATCCCTCCTCCTCCTCCTCCCTCTGCTTGGCCCAGGACGAGCTACGCCGTTCCCCCATTGGTCTCCAGTGACCATGAGCCCACTTGTCTGGTTTGCATCAGGCTGCGCAACTACCCTCACATCCTATTCAACACTGCGGATGTGGAACAATTCATCTCGTGATACAAAGGTATTGCAGATGCGGAAGGTGCGACGGACACCAATAAGGCCCGGCTTGTCGCCCTGTTCATTATGGACAAAGAGAAGCTCCGGGATGTGGAGGAGATGGAAGCCTACAAGAATCAGGATTGGCAAAAACTGAAGGCGGATATCCTAACGCGGTGGGGTAGGGGCAAACCTTGATTCCGGGAAAGTGATTTTGACTGCATTGCCTTGGAGGCGAACGCGCGCAGAGGAGTCAGAACGTGGGTGGAGCTGGCAGATTACACCTCAACGTTTGATTGGATCTATTGGTACTTGTCAAAGAACGAGGTGGTGGCGGGACAGACAGGCGCTATGAAACGCGCTTTTCTGGGCAGTTTAGGCGCTCAACTCCGGGAAAGGGTGCAGCAGCATCTTTACCATCACAACTTGGTAAAGCGGTCATTGGACGGGAGCATTGCGCTCCTTCTGGAGTTGGCTGTCATTTGCCAGGCTGTGGAGAGTAAGCTCAACTTAGAAGAGATTCTTGAGGATACCGCGAAGTCCTTCCCAGCGGGACCAAAGAAATCCGCCCCCCAGGTTTCTGCTCTGGCGCAATTTCAGGCCCTGGTCCCACCTACTTCCACGCGTGTTGCGGTTCCTAAACCCGCGCCCGCCCCTCCGGTAAGTGAATTGACGGAACTGATGAAGGACTTGAACATCTGCATGAGCCGTATGGGCCAGAAGCAGCGGCAAGGGCCTCCACCTCACATGGTGGAAGGGTTTTGACTGCCCTGTACCTTTGTGCTGAGGGGGTGCTTGTACTGTGGGGCAAACAGTCATTGGCGATCAGCGTGCGAGGAGCTTACAAAGGATCTCGAAGCGGGATTGGTTCAACCGGTGGGGATGGGTTACATGTTTCCAACGGGCGAACAGATTCCAATGTAGCCAAGCCAGCCAACCGCAATGCAGCAGGCGCGCACACGGGGTCAGGAGGCGGGAACAACGGCGCAAGCGTCACTAGGCATTGTTACTGGTCCCGGATTGTGGCAACCACCTCAGGTGGAAGCTGAGGTAAGGGTAGTGGCAACGGGAGAGAAGGTGGCGGTCTCCGATAAGATGGAGGTGGATGCAAGGGAGCGACCCCCGTCGACTGTTCCGAAACCGGCCGCACGCATTCCCGGAATCAAGGCGCCGGCAGCAAATCCTTTAGGGAAGAAGAAAGGGGCAAACATTGTGCGTAGGGTGAGGGGGAAAGAGAATCCGGTCCCGCTGACCTTGCGGGAACTGGCGGCTGTGTCTCCAGTGGTGGTAGACAAGATGGTGCAGGTGTTGCGGGATTGCGGTTAGGGCCGGGTACCTCAGACGGTTCAGCGGGTTCATGTGGGGCGGAAGGAGGAGGGGTGCAAGGAGTTTGAGTTGAAATCGGTTTTGACTCCGCTTGCTTACTTTCCAATGGTCATAGCGGGGAGGAAGGTGTGGGCTATGGTGGACAGCGGTTCAATGGTGAACCTGCTGCCATCGCGGATGGTGGACAATTTGGGGTTGGTTTGGCGGAAATGCACAATGGGTCTCCGCGCGCTTAATGGAGGGGAGTGTTGTGTGGATTGGGTAGTCAAGGAGGAGGAGGTTGAGGTCGCAAGGGTTGGTAGGCCTCTTTCTTTTCTTTGGTTGATTGTGGGGATGTGATTTTGGGAAGGCCGTTCATGTTTGGGTTCCGAGCACCAATGGTTTTTGATCTGGGGGCGGGAACGGAGGCGTTGACGGTGGAGGATTGGTCTGGCGGAAGGTTTGAGACAACTATCTGCAACCACAGGCCAGGAAAGCAGAGGAGAGTGTTGGAGTATGAGGAGGAACCAGGTGCGGAGTTGGTCTGCGGCGGGCAACCCTTGGAGGATTTTTTCTAGTCAACCAAGGAAAACGCAAGGAACAAGCTCCGGTTTCATGCAGGCGGTGGACTAATGAGGAGAAGACGCGATCCCGGGATTTGTCTTTGGGCAGAGAAGCCAAAAAAGTGCCGTTGCAACGGAGTAGGCGGTTGCGACCAGCTGGGGACAGTGGCCAAGTTGGGGGGGAGGTGGTGGGGGAAGGGGATAAGTCTTGATTTGGTGAGGGGGTGCTCTAGCCAGTTCACAGCCGGAACAACTAGACACCCCAGAATGTTCGTTTCTCTATGTTTCTTTCTTATCTGGATGGTGGGGTCTTTGCTGGCTTGGAGTTTTTGCAGGAAACCCGGGCGCGCCACAAAGCCGGGTCCGTAAACGCGAGGACAAGCCCCGCGGAACCAGGATGCAAGGACAATTCTGCGGATGGGGGAAATGGGAAAAAGAGAAATTTGTGGGCGGTCTACGGGCGTCGCGCAAAAAAAAAATTATATATATATATATATGTTCTTTTCTATTTTTCTTTTCTGTTAGTTTCTTTTTCTCTTTTTCTTTTCTCTCAGGATATCTTGAGGATGAGTGGTTGGTATGGAAATAAGCTTGATTTGGTGAGGGGGTGCTCTAGCCTGTTCACAGCTGGAACAACTAGACACCCCAGAGTGTCCGTTCTCTTACTCTCTCTCTCTCTCTCTTCCCTTACGGTGGCGCGCGCTGGTGTTTGGTTGTTGTGTTGTTACAGGATGGGTACAGGGAACTGTGTGGCAGTTTTTCTGGGGCGGACCAGGTGCCCCTTTTGGAACGGCTGGTCACTTACGGTTGCTCACAAAGCAAAGCGCGCGGACGCGGACCTCAATCTCAAGCTCATTCTCACAAAGTGTGGTTGCACACTTTTTCTCAGAAGGTTAAGACCTTGCGCGGATATGTGTATTTTCTTAGGACAAAGGAAGCGCGGTAAAACCAGAAGAAAAGAAAGAGAAGAAGGGGAAGGGGGGCAAAGCTCCTAAGCCATCTTCATCATCTCCTCCATTTCCGCCCTTTGAAGATGCCAGTAACGCCCGGAAAGATGCCAGGACCTCGCGCCAGGATTCCAAGGATTGGGCGCCGGGAATTTCAAGGAAATCCCAAAGCATTGTGGTTGACCTTTCCGCAAAAACCTCAAAGCCAGCTGCTGGGAGTGCCATTACAATTGGAATTTCCGGGATGTTGGGAGGGCTAGGGGGAGGAGCGGCCGGTGAAGACAGGGCCTCCGGGGAACCAACAGGGGGGCTCGTTTCAGCTGGAGGCAATGACGGGAAAATGATGGGTGACGGAGGCAGAGGGGTGTCGGCGGTCATGGAGGAGGAGGAGAGGGTGCAGGTGCGGCCGCGGGTCATCCGGAAAGCCTCGGGTCCGGTACCATTCAATTCACGCCAACAGCAGCAGCCCAAGCGGCCGCGCGCCATTCTTCAGAGGTTTTGTATTTGCCTTGTTGTGGAGGTCCGGCCCGGAAGGGAGGTGATGCCGAGTTGGGGCTCACGTATGAGGTTGGGGGTGACGGAGCTCAGGGGCAGCGGGATGAAGGTGAACCGGGGGGTGTCCACGAGCCTTCCAAGATCGAGTTGTTGTCCAAAACTATGAACGGGTCCGGACAAGCCCTCTTGCGCGGCCTGGGGCAAGAGCTGGATTGGGGGGAGCTCGGGGCATGCCATCACTAAGTGAGCAGCAACGGTGGCCGCAAAGGCAAGCAACACAGGCGCGTCAACCAGGGACAATTGAACACGCGTGCCCCTTCCAGGCACAGAACTTGCATGGGAGCATGGTGGCGATGGAGCGGGTGGAGGATGGGGGAAGGTGGGGGTGGTTGTGGAAGTAGCGGGGGGTGGTGGTATGGTGAAGCAATGGAAGACTTCTGGGGACAGAACTCAAGTTGGGGGGGGATGTGGTGTCAATTTAAAGACACGGATTGGGAACTGCATCGCGGCTGCGTGCTCAGCATTTGAGGCAAGCGAGCTCAGCATTAGGGTATGCGGAGTGCTCAGCAGCGGCAGCTGCTGGATCAGCAGCAGCCGCTTTTTGGCTCCGCACCTAGTGGACGGGTCGGGCTCAGCATTGAATGCGGCGTGGGCGGCAATCCGCCCCGGAGATTGGATTTGAAAGGTAGTGCGCTTGACTAGGTTTGCGGGCGCGCCGGTTTGGATACGTAGGGGCGGAGCAATCCGCAGGCCATAAAGGAACGGATGGAGCGCGCGTGCAAGCGCGCAGATCATGCCGGATACTACTGGACACCCACAACGGGCGCGGACAAACGGATACGGACAGGCGAGGGGGGCTCCAAGTAGGGCGCGGTGCAAGGACCGAGTCATGAGAAGGACGAACCAGATGGACGGAACAGCGTACGGACGTTGGGGGGAGTTTGGTACAGAGGAGGTGTGGAGAGGAGGCTAGGGTTTCTGTTTTGGGATTGTTTCCTGTTTCTTTGTCACACTGTCATTTGCGCGTGTACTTAGGTTAGGGTTGAGAGGGAGGACTTATCCTCACTCTCAACTCCTGGCTAGGAGGAGGGGGGACATGCATGGAATGGAATCAGACCATCACATCACTGGATTGGATCAAACATCTCACCAAGAGATTAAAGGAACTCATACTGGATACATCTCCAGGTGGAAAGTTCTTAGGATTGAAGGATTGGCGATTTCACTCTCTCTCTACTCTTCTTTATCTCTTATCTCCTTATTTCTATTTCTCATTTGAAGTGCGACTCTGGGCATCCTCATCTCCTTTCAAACGCAGGGAACCGTTAACTTCCGAACCTTGGGACAATTATAGGGGGATAACCCTTATTCTTTCCACAACGTGTGAAATCCTTGCAACCGGTATCTCTCCCATTGCCATTTGCACAGACAACAGTGTTTTAATCAACAAACTTGAAAGATTTGGTTCAAACTCAAAAACTCCCCATCTAGACCTGAAAACCAAAGGGATGAGGGAGGAGCTGAAGTTCGGGACTATCACAATCATGCTTGTCAAATAAGAAGAAATGCCAGCAGATGCACTCACCAAAAGCTTGGATCTGGCTAGCCTAAAACGCCTTCAACTGTCTTTTTCATCTCTAGTGTCTATATGACTCCTGTTTCTTTTCTATTCTCTTTTTGTTTATGTTCCTATCATTCTGTCATTTCATTCTGTTCTCTTACCCTTTTTTTCTTGCTCTCTGGGGCTGTCTTGATTATTCATCTCTCCTGGCATGGGGCATGTTGAGATTTCACAACAGTGGAGTTTCACCTCACCCAGTGATTCTCTTCTCATTTCTTACACTCACACCCAAGCTACAACAATCCCCCGGGGAATCTACTGCTGTTGCCGACTTGGGGCCAGATCATAGATTGTGGGTCCATTAAGATCTTGGAAAAACAATAAAACAAAAACCTCATTTCAAATACAACAAACACCTCACTCAACCTGACTCAACACCTTGCTCAGCCTGACCTGAATCATCATAGACTTCCACCATCATCTTCTATTTTCTTATTCATCTTTTCTTTTTATCTTCTTTTCTCCTATCTTTTGACTTTCCTCAATTGACTACTCACTGCCTGAAATCATGCCTGGTGAGATTCAACTCTTGTCCTTTGTATCTCTGTGCTCAGTAATCAATTCAAGTTAATTTTATTTCTTTAGATCCTTCTTCCAGGGACAAGCTGGCGCGTGCGCTTTGCATCCGGTGAAGTGAGTGACTGAAGGCTGCTGGGGACAGCAGCCAAGTTGGGGGGGACAATGGATGAATACAGGATATGATTGGATTTGGTCAGGGGGTGCTATAGCCGGTTCACAGCAGGAATAACTAGACACCCCAGAATGTTTGTTTTCTTATTTTCTTCTCTCTGGATTAGATTTTGGGATTATTGCTGGCTAGGGACTGTTTCTTTTAGGTACAGGCAGGGTGAAAAGCTGGGTCTGCAGACACGAGGACAAGCCCCGCATTCTGCAAGCAAATGCATGGACAATTTCCAATGGATGATTCAGGGAACTAGGGAAGTGCGTGGCACAGAACAGATGTGGGTCCAAGAGAAAGGCATGGGCTTGGCAACAGATTGGTGCTTACCCAAAAATCTTCTTTTTAATTTTTCTTTGGTTATCTTATAGATGGAAGTTGTGGATGGGTTTTGGCAGATACTTTTTCTCTTTCTCTCTCTCAAGTATGTGCGTGCGCCAATTTTTTTTTATTTGTACTCTCTCTGTCCTGTAGATGGGGACAGGGAACTGTGTGGAAGTTTTTCTGGGGTGGTCTGGGTACCTTTAACAGATAATCTCAGTTGCGCGGATGTTCTCACTCTCACCAGTTACTCTCAGTGGCGCAGATTCCTCTCAATCTTGCGGGTTGCTCTCAAAGTGCAGATCTTGCGCGTGGCTCTTATTCCTCTCAAGGCTCTCACAAGGCCCAAAGGATACTCAGGATGGCGCGGCAAAAGTCCTTATCTTTGCAAATAGGCACAGGGATGAAAAAAATGGAAGAATTCAAGAAAGGGGGGGCAATCCTCCTACTTTGGCCAAGTCCTCATCACTTCCTCCGCTGTGGCTAGGGATTGGAATTATTCTAAAACCTTGCATCGCGCATTGGAGGCGTACGCGTAGGGGACTGCTAGAAAAAACCAGAGTAGTTCGTCTGGGTTGTTCACCATTGCGTCAAACCTCGCCAAGGGAAGTGCAAGAATCAGAGGGATTTCCAGGATCTTGGGAGTGTTCGCCAGAGGGGTTGCAGCAGCTGCGGGTTCTGGTGAAAACTTGATCAGCACAGGAGATGGCACGGGCGCGGGATCTGGTGATGACCGGGGAACCAGTGATGGGGATTGCGGTGGAGGAGTTGAAACTGGTGATGGGGAAGGCAGCAGAGGAGTTGAAACTGGAGGAGCTGGTCTTGGAGAAGTGGGGGGAAGCAGTGGGGGTGGAGAAGGAGTAGGTCTTGGTGGTGGTGGGGGAGGCGCGTCCAGACAGTTGGGGATTCTTGGGTCCATTGCTGGTACGTTCATTTGTACCCGCGTGGCCCACTCATGAGCTGCATTCCAAAAGGCTGCAAAGTGTGGAAAGTCTTGGCGTCTTGGAGGTCCAGCCTGGCGGAACGGTGGGCCCAAGTCATGGCTCTTGCGTGATGGAGGGTTTTGGGCGGCGCGTTGCAGATGGTTGCAAGGTGAGCCAAGCGGGGTTCACTTGTTGGTGGAAAAATCCTTGTCACTTGAGACCACAAACGAGTTGTACCGGGTCCTCTTGGGCGGGCAACCTGGAGGGCGGTTTCAAGGCATGCCCTCCTATAAGGAGCAGCAACAATTTCCAGCTTGGCATGGAACACAGGGGCACCGGCCAGGAAGGATATGGCAAGCAAGGCCATTCCAGCTGCAATATGTGCAGGAGATGGTGAGCAAGAGGGGCCAATGAGGTGTTTTCTTTTCTTTGATGTGATGAAACGGTGCAAAGGCAAGGTGGATAACTACGGTATATTTGGGGGTAGGTGAGATAGTGGTGGATCTCTGGGGACAGAACTCAAGTTTGGGGGGGGATGTGGTGGTCTTTTATAGATGCAAGTTGGAATTGGCTGCGCGCTGCGCACTCAGAAGTAGCGGCAGGCTCAGAAGGGGTAGCACTCTCAGCAATGGGTGCGGCTTTGCCGCAGCAAGGCGCGCTGCGGGCTCAGCAGCAGTCAAATTGGGCTTAGTATCTGGAGACACGGGATGGATTGGATTGGATTGGATGGATTGCGTGCAGATTGCACATTGCAAGAGGCAGATTGTATTGCGCGGATATATCTTGGATATCTGGAAAGACCCATTGGGCGGATGCAGACATGCACGGGGGGCTCCAAATTGGGCGCAGAGCAAGGGCCATTTCATGAGAAGGACAAACCAGGTGGACACAATGGCAGGCAGGCAATACAGATGGATATGGGATATGGGATGGGAAGGGTAGGGTTGGGGCTAGGTTTCTGTGCTTAGGGGTTTTATTTAATTATTCTTGCTTGTTTCTGGTTGTTGTTAGGTTAGGTTTGAGGGGGAGTTTACTTAAACCGCACCCTCAACCCAGAGGAGATCATCACATCAGATCACAGAGGATCAAATTTGATCATCATAGGTTTTGGAAGGATCTTTAATCTCAATTCTCTATCTCTCAGTTGAAGGGTGAACAGTTGCACTGAGGGTTTAAAGACGCAAGGGATCAATAACTTCCAAATTTGGGAACCATTAAAGGAGAATTCCTCTTCTGAATTCCACACTGGTTTCCAGAAATTGGGCATCACTTTGGAGCCATGTTATGCCCCAGTAGAGTATGAATCACCCCAAAGGTTGATTTCTGGTTAGGCATAACACTGCCTGTGATGCCCAGTTTCCAGAAACCGGGCATCAACATGCATAAATTTAACTGGTTTTTCAGAGTGAAATCATGGGGTCAAGAAGGACAAAGGAGCAGCATAATTTGGCTTGTAGATAGTCTGGTTTTTATTCCCCTGTAGAGAACATCAAAACCAGAATACCTACAAGACACATTTCTCTGCTTCTTTTTCCTTCTTCACCCCATTCTTTCAATCTGTATAACCAGTTAAATTTATGGATTTTTATGCCTGGTTTCTTAGAACTGGGAATCACAGGCAGTGTTATGCCCCTGTAGAGCATAAAACACCCCATGATGCAAAGTAACAGAAATCTGGTCAAGTGCAAATTTTTGTGTCAATTCCTTGCTTGTTTGTCTCTTCAGGGGCATAAAACTGCCAGATTCAATACCCATTTTCTGTCAAACAGACATAAACATCATAAAGAGTAAATCTCTTTTGTTTTTATCATCCCAGGGGATAATGATGTGAACCATGAAGTGCTTGCGCAACATTCAGGCCATGTCCTCAACAGAGAAACAATACAGGGCACCCGTCCTGAATAAACTCTCTGCGTAAACCTTTCCTCAGACAAAGATCCCCTGGGAAAGGATAAGTGATCAAGCACTGGATTCACTCCCTTAGAATGCAGGCTTTACAAGATTAGGAAATCAAAGGTGTGTGATGCTCTTGCCATTTTATAGGGTATTGCAAGCATGAAGCTTTATATACCATCTTTTTGCATGTTTTAGCTAGCACTAAACTGGTTGCAGATTTTTGCTTTTCTCAATCTGACCTTTATAGACCCAAAATTTCAATAGGCACTGTGCAATGGTTCTTGAAGGGTTTGAAATTAAAATCCCAACATTGAAGAGGGGGATTTTATTGGAGGACACATGCTGTGACTCCCAAAGGTGATAGTTTTACTAGTAACTCAAGAGCTAGGTTCATTCCACACCAATAAATCCCTTTTCAGGTGTGGAGTTCTTTACAAACTACAGGTATAGTATGTATTTCACCCAGGGGAAAGCTCAGGAGGGACTACACTCTTATGTGCTTGTAGTTTCATTGTGGCCAGTGCAGAGCACTCCCATGTTGTGAGCAGATCTGCAAATGGGACTGCTAGAGACCCATGTGTGGACTCCCTCACATAGTAGGCCAGGCACCAGAATTTGGACTGTCAGAACCCAAGTGTGGTCCACCCACACAATAGGGTAAGAACAGGAAGTTGAGCTGGCAGGAAGCCAACTGTGGTCCAGGTGACTCACCCCCTTGCCTCCTGGGTGATTACATAAGCCAAACTACCCCTGGACCACACTTGACTTCCTGCCATGACTCCTTGTCACTTTTCAACACACCTCACCTAGCAACACTCGCACTAAAGTTTTTTTCAACACATCTCACCTAGCTACACTCTAACTAGAGTTTTTTTCAACACACCTCACCTAGCTACACTCTCACTAAAGTTTTTTGAACACACCTCACCTAGCTACACTCTCACTAAAGTGTTATTCAACAAACCTCACCTAGCTACACTCTCACTAAAGTGTTTTTCAACACACCTCACCTAGCCACACTCTCACTAAAGTGTTTTTCAACACACCTCACCCAATTTTGAACAGACCTCAACTAAGTCAACTCTCACTAAAGTGTTTTTCTAGACATCTCACTCAATTTTAACATTATCATGGATGAATTGGAGAAAAAGCATAGCCCAAGCAAGATGGAGGTTTTTTCTTTTTGGAAAAGGTTTCTTGGTTTGTAAGAATTCCTCCAGATAAGCTTCAATGTTTAAAAAGCCGCTTACCATGTTTTTCAAGAAAAATTCAATTCTTGGAATTTAGATTGCTTTGAGTCATAGAAAGATCCAATAATTTGGCTTGGATGGTACCAAGACAGCTACAGAGAAAAAAAAAGCCCGGAATATTTTGCCAGAAGTACCTCAACCCAAACACTACTGGCCTCCATCAAAGCTGCAGGGGTGGGGCTCAAAATCACATGTGCAAAAATTTTTTTCATTGTGGCATGTGGTCCATTCTTTCTTTAACATTTTTAAGTCTTTATGTCACTTGAGCTAACTCACAATGGGAACCAGATGGAAAACTTTTTGAAGCTGTTGATTGTTGGAATTTGAGTTTTCATAAATGTTAATTTCACTGGAGTTCAGAGTTTCATTGAAGGATTGATTTGATTCTTATTATTTTTTTTATTGAAAAACCAAAACAACTGATAATATATTACTGGGCTGTGTCATAGTATTATGATTACCTTGTGATTACCAGACTATTTAGTCATAGCTATCAGATTGTTTAGTCATAACCTTTCACTTTCCATGTCACTTAAATAGATTATGTTGTTTTTGCCTTATTCATTTTGTACTCAACCACATGTTAGCCAATCATGTATTTAGTTTATATAAACACTGGTGCTCTCAAGTGGAATTGATCATCCATTTATCCAACCAATCAACCAGAGTGCCCATTTCCTCATGTCCTCAGATCTGTTATGCTTGACATTACAAGCTCCTTTCATTCATTTCCCATCACCTTTTGTTTCATCAGAGCTCAAGTTCTCTTTATTTTTTACATGTTTAAAAGCCTATGTTCAAACTGAGCCAACAATCTTTCTTTCAATTGTTCCATCTTCAATAGTCTCATCCTGGAATCTGATCTTTGACTCTTTTGGCAAGGGAGTGAGATAGGGATGAGCCTTGTCATCAACAATTAATCTCATCCCATTGATTCACTTTGAGACCAGGCATCAGCATCTCATCAAGTATTCAATTTCCATCCTCACAATCATCTAATCAACCTCCATCAGCCAAGCCACTGTCAGCATAATAAAGCTAAAACCAACAATGTTGAAGGGTAGTTTATCAAACTCCTATCTGTTGCTGGTCTTGTTGGACCAATGGCATCAAATCAATTGGATTGATGGTGTTGGATCAAATAAGTTGGTTGATTCATTTGAGACTAGCAATCCACTAGATTCAACCAATTAGCTCAATTGAACCCTAACTCAGGCTTGTCATCATGATGAAAAATCAATCATGACCCAGTTAAGAGCCTCTGAGCAAGAAGTCAACAGTGGTCACAAATCACCAAAACTTGATTAGTGTCATTCTTTTAACATATGTGGATTGTAGATAGTCTAGTGGTGACGTGCTCTATGGGGGCATAACACTGCTTCAAGGTGATGCCCGGTTTCTGGAAACCAGGCATCACCTTGAAGTGTGTGTGTATGTGTGGGTGGGTGGGTATGACATGATATGATAAAAGTTAGGTTTTATAGGAGGATTTCTTGTTCAAGGTATTATTGATCAAATCAATTTGATCCCCCTTTATGATAATGATGATCATCATCATAAGAGTTTATCATCATCATCATCTGGTGCACCTAAACCATCCACCGAATTTGAATCATCCATAGGGCATGAAACACCCACATGGCTTGTAGATAGTCTAGTTGTGACATGCTTGATGGGGGCATAACACTGCTTCAAGGTGATTCCCGGTTTCCGGAAACCGGGCATCACCTTGAAGGGTGTGTGTATGTGTGGGTGGGTGGGTATGACATGATATGATAACAGTTAGGTTTTATAGGAGGATTTCTTGTTCAAGGTTTTATTGATCAAATCAATTTGATCCCCCTTAATGATAATGATGATGATCATCATAAGAGTTCATCATCATCATCATCATCTTGTGTACCTAAACCATCCACTGAATTTGAATCATCATCCTCATCCTCTTTGACTTGGAAGACCGGTTTGAAAAAGAAGTATTTGGTTTGAATTAGTGATTCTAAGACAATGTAGTTATGTCATCCTTGATTATTCACCAATACTCATCTTCAATCTCATCCTTGGTCTTGGGATCTTAATTGATCATCAACTGAAATTCTTCTTGTAAAGATGAGGTCATCAGACCGATTGCCTCTGCCCTATATGAAACTGGCCCAGCCTTTAAGAAGACACGAACCAGCAGGTACACATGGTACCAGACTAGCTTGTGGTGAGATGAATTCCTCACCACACTTCATTCTCAAACCTCACTGGCCTCACTACTCACCCAGCCCATTTTCATCTAAACTAGTCCAACGGCTACTGTTGTAGGAACAGGTCATGCACTCTCTCTCTCTCTCATCGGAAAGATCTTGAATGCCCCTAGCGCAGATAGTGGAAGACTATGACACTGACATCTATAAATTGTGGCCGGTACGCATTGTATCCTCATGCCCCTTAATCATCTTCTCATGTTTCTCCATTTACTCATCCATTCTATCTCAATCACTTGGTCATCACAAATTCTTACCTCCTGTTGCATCTTGCATATCCTTGACGCTGTCTCACCTCTGATCCTACCGCCATCAATCATATCATAGCCGCACTCTCCAATTCTCGCGCACGGCATTTGTTGAAAAAGCTTGCCAACTCGCTTGCACCTTACAGCAACCTCGACTCTCCTTTTCTTATCTCGATCCCTTAATCTTTTCTTTCCTTTATTCATTTCTCATTCTCTTTATTCTTCATCGTTGCCTCTGCTCTTAGGTAAGAGCTCTTGTCTTTGCAACGTCATCTGTCAACTGTGTTGTGTTTACCTCTGCTCTTAGTTTCTTTCGTAATCCAAATTCTCTCACTTCTGCTTCTTCTTCTCTTTAGTAATTGATAGGAATCACCCGCTCAACATTTTACAGACTCTGCGAGTTGAGCTCAATAATTTAATTCAAAATGAGATCGATCAGATCTATGGAGAAATATACTGATGACATCTCACGTGTTTGTATTTGTTTGATCACTTCTTTAGGATATCAGTTGATGGTTTATAAATTCTTGTACAATAAAAAAGCTAGCAGGAATTTCAATGTTGAAAGGTTTGGTTGAACGTTAAAACTTGATTTAGATGAATTGTTTAGTTTGACGTTCATGAACGATTTAGAGTTATTGATCTTGGATAATCTTGAAGTTTTAGAATTGATGGATGGTTACAAAGGGATGTTGAGATATGATCTATGCTTTCATGCAGTCTTCAGGACCTCAGTCCCTGCATGCTTGTAGTTGGTTACTCATTCATCATATGTCCTCACAAAGTGACATTGTCATTGACCTCTACAAGCATATCTTGATCACTGGGAAGCAAGCGTCCTTAGTATAGTTGGTAGTACACTTGCCATGCACATGAGAGACCTGGGTTCAATTCCCAGAGGACACATGTTATTTTCACATTCTTACAGGTTATGAGCCCAGCGCTACCCAAGTGCCCATCATGAGTGTGATCTTAGCATGTTGCCTTGCTTCCTTCACCCTACATTCAGCACGGGGGTGTGTTGAGATATGATCTATGCTTTCATGCAGTCTTCAGGACCTCAGTCCCTGCATGCTTGTAGTTGGTTACTCATTCATCATATGTCCTCACAAAGTGACATTGTCATTGACCTCTACAAGCATATCTTGATCACTGGGAAGCAAGCCTCCTTAGTATAGTTGGTAGTACACTTGCCATGCACATGAGAGACCTGGGTTCAATTCCCAGAGGACACATGTTATTTTCACATTCTTACAAGGGAGGGAGAAGAAGTTTCAAAGACCAAGGACGTTACGGGAGATGTTTGAATTCTATCATCAAGAGATCGGTCGGATTGGAGTAGCCGATTCAACTCTCAAGATTGTCTATTGTCAACGTTTGGGCGCTCATGTTCGTCATAATTGTTCCAATGATCAAAGGCCTACTACGACTAAGAAACTCAAACTCAATCAAGAATGAATGGAACCGGTCCCAATCCGTTGTCCAAGTGATGATGATGGGCGTAGTGATCATTCTCAAACGATCCTTCTCAAACTTTTGACGGGACTCATGATTGTTCCTTGTTTGACTCTAATCCTGTAAATAATTCCCAAGTTCAACCACATTCATCGATCTCTATGGATTCCGTTCAAGGTCGACTAGTACTAGTCAGTCATCAAGCTACCCTTGACAACAAGTAGAGCTTAACTGGTATCACATCTGATTCAACTATATTTTATTTTAACTCCGATGATCATCCACCTCAAATTGAAAATCAATCCACTTCCTCTTCATCAGTACCTTCATCCATCACAACTTGTGCTAATATCTCTTGGGATACCATGGCCACCGAACTGGGATTGGTGGACAATCCAAATACCTTTCTGGATTTAAGTACCCAGATGATCACTCCTAACAGCTTGGATGATGAGACAAGTTTGGATGAACCTAAACTTGAAACAAATCCAAGATCCTTGAACGTTTTGGTGAAATCTTTGTCATCCATACTCATCAGTCCTGCTACTCTCACTCCTACCACTCTTGTTCCTAATCAAATCCAAAACAAACAGATCCCTAGTCTTAACCTTGATCAACTCATGGTTGATCAAACAAGATCAGGTTCAATCCCACAGCTGTTTTTTGAAGAGACTGAAACAAAAGACAATTGAGGTGATCAAATTGATAATCAGAGTGCAAATGAATCATAGCATTAAATTCTGATTCAGGATACAAACAGAAAATAGTACAATGGTAAAGTATGGCCTTTGAAATTCTGTGAACTTTGTTCAATCCCCAAAAGTGCCACTCTTTTTTTAATTATCAAAAATTGTGTAATTTTAAACCTCTCAATATAATCAAATGGAAAACAAGAAATGTGAAATAAGGATTTTATATGGTTTTTTGTGAAATAAATGTGAAATTATGCTTTTTAAAATGTGTATTTCCAATTTTTTCAAAATGAATGCATGCTGATCTCTTTGGAAATGAAACAGATTCTAATTACTCAATTTTTGGAAAGTGGTATGCAGAAGCTAAAATATGGTTTAAAAAAATGTTCATGGGAGATAATTTCAGCTTTTTCACATCATCCTTATACAAGAAAAAGTCCATCTCACCTGTTTTTTCTTCAATATTAAATTATCCATTGCAAACATGACTTTCCTGGTTTCTGGACCATATTAAATGGCAGGTGATAATTTTGAAAATTTATGAATCAAATAAGAGTAAAAAAGTTAGTAATTGAAGAAATATTTACTTGGAAGCGATGAAATTTGTTTAAGTTATTTGAAAATCATTCAGCTCTGAAAGAGATGAAACATTAATCTGAAGAAAATGAAAGATAAATCAGGGATAAATCAATGGGATTCTTGGGAGAAAAATAATGGAAACTCAAAAGACACCTTTGATAAGTCCTGCAGAAACCAATTAGAAACACTGTGGAAAAATTGAAGAATAAAATGAGAATTTATTGGGGGATTTTGAATAATTTAAGAGGAGACTCAAAAGCAATCATGGATCAACTTTGTTTCCATCTTTGTGAACTCTACCAGAAACAAAATAGATTTCATGGTGATTTTCTCTGGAAATTTTTTATAAACTGTGAAGCAATTGGGGAAACCATAATGGTGAAGTGAAGTCTCTGGTCATTCAGAGATGCCTGATTTTTCCTGGTGTTACCAATATGTGTCTGCAAAGTGCCACCACATCCCCCCCAAGTTGATTTCTGTCCCCAAAGGTCTTCCCACTGCTACCTCAGCCATACCCTGAAAATTCTCATAGAATTCCTACCACCCTTGTGTTGTGGTGCTTTTATATAGCCTCAGATTGAGAACTGTGTTGTGTCCTGTACGCTCAGAATTGGTTAGTTCACCTTCAGCAGTTGGGGTGCGCGCAGTCTCACCAGTGGCTGTTGCAGGCTCAGCAGTAGGCGCTGCAGGGCTCAAAACGCCAGGTGCCATCCAGGGTTAATCAGGTGCAGTGGGCTTGCAACCCGCTCAGATGTTATGGATATGGGAATGGAGCCTGCCCAACCAGGTTTATGCAAAGCTTTGTTTGGAAAGGTACAAGCGGGGAAATAACAGTGGTTATACAAGCAGGGTGGATGCGCACAAGCACAGGCCAATCTTCAGGGACAGGAAAATAATGAATGCACGTTGTGAGGATACGGGAAAGCATGGGGGGCTCCAAGTAGGGCGCAGCAGAGATCTTTTTCATGAGAAGGATGAACCGGATGTGCAAAATGGCAGGAAGGCTTGAGGGATTGGGGCGTTAGGTTTATGGGTTAAGGTTAGGTTAGGGTTCTGTTTCTAGGGTTTTCTTCTCATTTGTTGTTGGAATTTCATTGCTCTTGTACCTAGGTTAGGCTTGAGAGGGGGGATATAAAGTCTGCTTCACTCAGCACTGGGTTGAGGGGGAGCATCATACCCTACAGAAAACACAAGGAAAGGGAAAAAATTTTAAAATATGTATGCACTTATGCATGTGCTACCTATAAGTGTAATCCAAATGGGATGCACATATGGGCCTCTCTGGCCCATTGGACACTCACACAGAACATGAGGGCCTGTGTGGATGTCATCAATTTGGGGAAACTGGCCTCGAAAGGCATGAAACAGGCCTATTGGTACACGGGCCCTAATGGGCCCAGTGAGGTATATGGGCAAATACAGCCAGATGGGCTTGTATGGGCATAATTAGGCCCAAGGTTTATTTTGGACATACTTGGCCAGACGGGCTGGCCCGTCAAAGTATGGTTTAATTAGTTTTTGGGCTTGGGGGGGCCCAGTGGGGCCACCACGTGTGTTGCAGCCTGGTTGGGGCTGCCGCCCGTGTTGCGGCTTGCTTGGGGCCGCTGTTTTTGCCTTTGGCCCGTTTATGGTGCCCAACGGCCCGCCCGGGGCTGTTGTGGTGGCTGTTGAGCCAATTCCGTCCACCGCACTGGGTGGCGGCTGGCTGTTGGTGCCGCGGGGGCCGGGGCCAACAGCCCTGGCTCCCTTGCCTCCCCTTGCCCGCCATTGCAAGGGGGAGGTGGGGGAACTCACCCAGGCCGGTCACATCAAGGCAACCAGCGGTGGGGGGGAATTGACCACCCCCCCACCAGCCCTAGGTGGTTAGGGCAAAGGCAAGGTGGCTGGCCGCAACAAAGCAACCAGGGGTGGTGGGGACCTGATCACCCCTCCACCATTGAAGCAACAAGACCAAGGGGCGCTTTCCCCCCCCCCCCCCCCCTTTACTGAGGGGGAGGAGCGACTGGGCTGAGGGGATCTGACCACCCCCCAGCCCACCATTCTATGATGAAGCCCTGGGGGTATTGACCCCCAGGGCCCCTGGTAGAGGAATTTGACCGCCCCCTCCAGGGATCTGTGAGAGAGAGGGGGGGGACAGCGTGTCCGCTGGTCACACCCCCCCATGTGGGTCTGAGACCGGACCCAGGTGTGTCCTGGGTCCCACCTGGCCATTTTTATGGCCAGGGGCTGGTTTCATGAGGCAACCAGCCAGTATGTGAGGTCAGGGATTGAACAGCACAGGGGCTGGTTCAGTCCCATAACAGTGGAAACACCAGAAAGGACCATATTAGGCTGGTTGTAAGGGTACAGGGACTGATTCCATGCAGGCTGATGTACTCCAAACCAAGTAACAAGGCCTGTAGAGCCTGTAGAGCTCTTTTAGGGCGGAAAATTTTCCTTTTGGCTTGTTGTATCATGGGCTCACAAGAGGCCAATCTTTTGTACTTAAGGTGCTCTTCTGCCTGCTGTTTTCCATCATCCATTCATCATCCAATTGAATTCATCACCAATATCATCCAACGTATTGCCCCATTGTGAGAGCCCATCAGCAATTGTTTACACAAGGTGTCCAGCATTTCTTTTGCTTTAAACACTGCTCATTTGCCTAAGCTAATTGCTGGCCATAATTATAACACATTATCATTACCAACATCATCATTACTTCCAAGCCATCTAGACCCTTGTACATTACTCTGGAGAACCTCAAAGACTTCAAGTTTTCCAAGAAGATGTCCTTTATCCCTGATGTTAGCTACACCAAGATAGTTCTGAACAGTCAGAATTATAATGCTTGGGCTGTCCTTATGGATAGTGAGCTGGATGACATCTTTTTTGGGGAGATAATGGATGCAGATGACACTTTGATCAGTTCAGAAGTCAAGAAAAAGTCTTATCATCTCATCCTTAGGCATCTTGATGAGAATCATGTGACATGGGTTGCCAATACTCTTAGGGAAAATGAGAGAATAAGTTGCAGCATCCTTTCAAAGTTGCTTAAGTCCAAGTATGCAGGTGATTCTGTTCAACAGAAGGGTATAGCTTTCAATAAACTGTTCATGTTAAAATATTCACATTGTAAACAGGTTTTTTCAGAGGCTAGGTCTATCATAGCCAAGTTGAAGTCATCAGGACTTAAGATGGATCCTGAGTGTTTGTCACTCTTAATCCTTCAGAAGCTACCAAAGGAGTTTGATTCTTTAGTCAGAATTATTTCTCAATTGGATACTCTTCCTGGGGAGGAGGATGTGCTGAAAAGGATTGAAAAGGATGATCTTCAGTTCAAGATGAAGGGTGGTTCTGGAACAGTCCTTGTTGGAAAGACTGGAAAATCTTTCAAGAAGGCAAAAAAGGATTTTTCCAAGTTCTTATGCTATAATTTTCAGAATAAGGGGCATTATGCTAAGGATTTCAAGGAGGCCAAAAAGAGGAAGAAGTCCAAAGAGAATGACAAGGAGGTCAATATAATTACTGAAAAGGTTGCAATTTTGGCGTTGTAGGACTCCAAACGGTGCTAAGCCGTGGCAGTTCTGTGGAGGGGAAAGGTGCTGTTTAGGCTGCCCTCCTAGGAGTTACAATAATATTTAAATGTAACCCAAATCGAGGTCCAGAACCTTATGGATGAGAAATCAAACTAAGAGAAGAGGATAAGAGTTGTCGGTAGCAATGGAAGCAACACTATCTGAGACAAGATGGTGCAGGGAAAGACTTGAACAAATAAGTCAAGGTTTGTTCAGAGTTCAATAGAACAAGGCAGTTGTAAGTAACAACGCCCACAAGCTAATAACTCTGGTCCTCAGCAGTTGATTAGGAAAGATCAACTCAATCCCAACCAACCTCCAGGTTCTCAATGAACCTGCCCAACTCTCCGCAATCAAGCGCTTGAAGGGTACCAGATAACTGTGGGAGGCTGAACAAAACAAAAGCAATTTGTTTATGAAGCTCTAGAAGCAAATCATTAACAAATTTGAGCAAGAATATCCCAACACTTCTCAAGGAACTCAAGAATAGCGTGGCAAAATTCAACCTCAAAGAAGAAGGGAGGTATAACACTCCAGGTTTTAAGCTTAATAAAAACTCTTCAATCAAACGTGATTGGCTCCAGAAAGATGATCAAGGAGAGATCAAGACCAGTATGGTAGGAAAAAGGGATCAGAGTGGTATAACACACTCAAGAATTCAGGCAGACAGGAATTCTTCTTCAACCAGCAAGGCTATTGGTTGGTGATAAGGATCAAGGTCACAAAGGACTGAGTTTGAGTATGGAGGCTCAAAGGATCAAGGGGCAATCATAGATATACCCGGATAATTTGCTCAGATAAGTGGGGAAGGATGCCCACGGATAAATTGCTTATGATGATGGGATGCTGGGATGCTGGGATGCTGGGATGCTGTGCCAAAAGGCAGGGGAGAGCCCCTCCTTATATGGGCAGGAGGCCCTGTTAGACTATATACAACGGATTCTACAAATAGAGCGGAAAAGGGAAGGCAACCATGTGGTCACTCGCGTTGGTCAAGGATCTGCCAAATGCTTGCGGGTGCGGTCGGGATGGATTCAGTCAATCATGGATGAGCGCCGCGCAACGGTAGCAATGAGGAGATTGGGAGGCGCAACGACAAAGACGAAGACACGCAACAACAAAGATGAGGATGTGCTATAACAACGGCGGAGATGACAAGCAACACGGATAAAGGACGCGCGACGCGCGCGGATGAAAGGAGCGCGGCGCGGCGCGGCGCGGCGCGCGTGCGCGGGTAAATAATGGTTTGGATGAGCCTGTGGATAAGTTGTTCGGCCAGGCGGTACGTTTGCACAACAGTTTATGGATTGAGGTCTTAAGCCAGCCAGGGTGTCCAGGATGGGGCACCACATCTCTCCCCAACTTACAGACTGTCCCTAGTCTGCTCCCGAGTTTGATGCCATAGAAAGAAAAGAAAGGAAAGACAGATGATTGAAACCAAAGAATGGCCATTTTGATCTTGAGAGTGGTTGAAGAGTTGAGGAAAATATCTTGATTATTCCAAATAAACCCTAGAAGCGGCAGGAATAGAACAAGGAGGGCGTCCCAGGTGCTCACATATGTGGCATACAGTAGAGTTTTACAACAAAAACGCAGCAAATGACCCTGGTGGTGCACAATTGGGAGGACTTACTTCTGAGATAAGTTGCCCCCACGACAATGGAACTTCTTGACTTGATCAGCAGAGAACCTTCTGGCCAACCGAGTACCATCCAGCTCCTCCAAAACATAAGATCCACCTCTAACTTGATGAACCACTTGATAAGGGCCATTCCAAGGATTAGAGAAAAGCTTGCCCCACTGGGTTTCCAAAGATTGATTATAAGCTAAAACTAGGTCACCAGGGTTCAAGGGCTCCCTGATTTGATTGGAGTGCTTGTCCTCCCAATACTGGACGGATTTTGCTCTGGCCTCCTTCATCGTTTGATAAGCTTCATCACGAACATCTTCACTTTGCTCCAGTTGCTTGGATCTAGCAACTAACAGATCAGTGGTTGAGGACACCTCTTCCCAAGAGATACCCAAGAAAGATTCCATTTCCAGATCCAAAGGAAGGACTGCTCTTTGACCAAAGATGATTTCATAAGGTGAGTAGCCAGTAGTCCTTTTGGTTGAGATTCAATCAGAAAAGAGAACAAGAGGAAGGAATTTGCGACAATTCTTGCCACTTTCACCCGCCAGTTTAACAAGTGCAGCCTTCAAAGGGGCATGGCCTTGTTCCACCATGCCTTGGCCTTCAGGATAATAAGGAGTAGTAACTCTATGTTGTCCAGGAAGGGATTGGATCATTTCAGCAAGCTTGCCCCCAAATTCAGAGCCACCATCAGTAGAGTAAGATCGAGCCAGGCCATAACGCATTGTCCAGGTCTTGTAGAGGAAAGCTGCCACTGATTCAGAGCTAAGGTTCTTAAGAAATTTCGCTTCAACCCATCCGGAAAAATCATCCCTAGCCACAATGAGGTACTTAGCACCACCTGCCTTAATATGAACCACATCCATAGCAATCCTTCCAAAGACAGTGGACTCCCCAGTAGGATAACAAATTTTGGCTGGGCGCCTAAGATCACGTTTTTGGCAAACTTCACAACTCTTGCACCATTGGGAGACGGATTTCTTCAAAGATGGCCACCAGAATTGTTTGGATAATCGTCAATAAGTTTCAGTTTCCCCACGATGACCAAGGCCTTCATGGAGACTTTCAAGGATAGAATCTTGTTTAGAGGGAATAGTAACAACAATAAGAGCACAAGGATTGCCCCTCTTCATAATTCTAGAGCCTTGAACAAAAAAATTAGAAGACTTTTGTTTAAGAGATCAAAATTCCTTAGAAGAGAGATCAGGAGGTTTTTGAAGAGTTGAAAGGTACTGCTCTAATTTAAACCAGAAGCCTTGTTGAAAGCCAGAATAATTTTGTGAAGAAAAAGAGAAAATAGGTCAAATTAAAGGTTCCTCTTCATTAAAATTGGTTCCAACATCAGATTTGTTGTCCCCAAGAGGTCGTCGAGATAAACCGTCAGGCATGGTGAAAGATTTTCCAGGCCTGTGAACAATATCAAAAGAGAAAAGCTGGATAAAGGCCACCCAACGATTCATAGGAGCATTGGGAAGACTGGGAGCGTTGATCATTTCAATGATGGATCGAGCATCAACTTGCAATTCAAAATGTTGGCCCCAGAGAACGGTTTGAAGTTTCTTCATCATTCGAGCCACACCACAGAGTTCCAGTTTGGGCTGGGAGTATCTAGATTCTACATCTGAAAACAACAAAGATTCATAAAGAGCAGGACGGTCCCAACCATTTTCATCTTCCTGAGTAAGGACGGCCCCAACAGATTGATAACTAGAATCAACAGCCAGCTTGATCTTGCCAGCTCCAGGTCCATAAGAGATCTTTTTCAAAACTATGTCTTTACCAACTATCCTTTTGAGTAGCTGGAAAGCACATTCACAATCTTGGGTCCAAATCCATTCAGCATCTTTTCTGGTTAGACAACGCAAGGGTGCACAGATTTTGGATAAAGATGGGATAAAGATTCTAACATAAGTGACAAAACCTAGAAAGCCCCTAACTTCAGTTGGATTGATTGGGGTAGGCCAAGAGATGATCTTGTTGACTTTGGCTGGTGCCATCCTTCTTCCTTCCTTGCAGACCACATGACCAACAATTTCCAGAGCAGGGACACAAGCCGCCAGTTTGGATACAGAGACAGTAAGGCCAGATTCCTCGATTCGAAACAGAATCCTCTCCAAGGTAGTAGCATATTCCCAGATAAAACGACGAATTCCTGAATGCCAAGGTAAGAGCTCATTATCATAGTCAGATACTGGACCTTTAATTCCGCCATCGTCAATAAAGATACCAGCATGATCAGGGATTTCATCCTGGAGGATCCACATCATCTGAGCCTGATAGACTGCAACCGAGTTGGTGGCTCCTTGAGGCAATCGAGTAAGTTGAAATCGACCAAGAGGAGTGTTGAAAGTAGTGAGAGGACGAGAAATAGGATGTAAGGATTGTTCGTCATAGCCACCCATAATATCCCCTAGACCATAGCAAGCTCTTCCCGCAAAGGATTCAACAAATTCTTCAATAGCAGGAGGGATACCAGAGTCTTTAAGAGTAACTTTATTAAGAGGTTGAAGATCGTGAACTATTCTAAGTTTACCATTACTCTTGAGGACACAGAAGACGGGGCTGGAGTAAGTAGAAGTTGACCGTTCATACAGGCCAGTTCAAACTCGTTCCCGGACCAACTTGATGAATTTGTCAACTTTAGCAGCAGGGATAGGGATCTTTTTCTTTTGCCAACAATCATGTTCAACTACAGGGATGATATAAGGGAGGCCATAGGATTCCCGCAAGAGACCTCTCTCTTCCTCACAGAAGGCAATAGATTTTTCTCTTAGAAATAAGACATTTTTGATTAAATTTAACTCATCAGGAAGAAGCCATCCATCTGGACCAAAGTTGACCACCTTCAGACTTTCTTCAGTGACCCGTCCATTAGGCACAAAGGGACCAGTAAGAGATTGAGGAAGACCACAGTAAGGATCGCGAGATAGAGGAGGACGCATAAGGGGAGGATTGAGGTTGAGAGGCATAGGCTGGTTGACTGGTTGGATCTTCTTAGCAACTGGTTTATACTTAGTGGCAAAAGAGAGAAGTTCTTGTTTCCTCCAAGAGTTGACCAGAGAGACTTGGTTACAAAAGCTGAGTCCAAGTTCCAAAATCTTCCAAGTCCGATGTTCTGCAATATCCTTGAAGGGTGCCTTTTCCATAAAAGGAGAACCAGGAGATAATACGTTGCTCACATGTGTGGCACAAGGTAGGGTTTCAAAAATGACGGTAAAAGATTGCCCTGGCAGTGCACAATTGGGAGGACTTACTTGTACCCCAAATTGCCTCCACTGAAGCCCATATTCCTTCATACCAAAATCACCAAAAACAGCATTGCAATTAGGATCTAGTTTAGACTCATTGCGGAGATTCAAACCGGAACTGAGAGAAGATTGATCAGACTTAAAAGTAGAAGGAAAAGGAGACACAACAGATCCAGAGAGAGAAGGAGATGGAGGAGAAATATTTTTGGATTTTTCTATTTTGATATGTTTTTGTTTTTTAATATTCTTGAGATCAGAAGAGAATGATGAAAGGAATGAAAAATAAGCCTGAGGGATGGGAGTTGACCCTTTAGTTGCAGTCTGAGGCTGAAAAGAACTACAATCATTGGTAGGATCAACTATTCCCCTAAAAAATGAGAGGAACTAGAGTTATCCTTCTGCTTCCCCTTAAAAGATGATTTGGGAGAATGACCAGGAAAATCTCTTTCCCAACGACCAGAATCCAAAGAGCAAAGAGGAACTTCAATTTTTCTGCCATCAGCATCAGGGAGAAGAATTCTCTCCCCAACTTGATCAGAAAACATCAGGGTTGCACCAAAGTCCATTAAGAAGGGTCGTCCCAAGATCATAGGACTGTCCAAACAAGTAATCCAAAAATGGCAGGTTCCAACGATATTTTGACCAATCCTGACCGGTAAATCTTCAGCAATACCAACCAGTTCACAAGCTTGATTTCCTATTCCATATACTGCAGAGTTGAAGCTGACCCTAGGACTAAGTTTGAGCTTGAGAGGCCATAGCATCCGAGATTAAGTTAAGCTGAGATCCAGAATCCACAAGAGGAGAAACAGTTTTAGCTGAGTCACCAAGATAACAAGGAAGAAAGCCAAGGGGACAGGAATAAAGATTGGATTCTATAGAAGGACTGGTTCCACCAGAGTCCTCCATTAAAGTGCCAGAGGAGACTTTGAGTTCTTCAGGGCCAATTTCCACACGTCGACGAGAGACCCATTTCTTCATTCCTTCAGCAACAGATGGAGAGATTGATAGGAGTTCAGCCACAGATAGATCAGGAATTTTGAGATCAGAAATTTTCTTTAATACTCCCTCCACAGCATTGGGGTGATCCTTGGAGATGCCTCTTTCAAATCAAACTTTGGGCTGGGTGGGGGGAGGAAGTTCAGGTGACGCAGAATCTAAGATAGGATTAGAAGTTTGAGGTGAGGGAGAAGGATCAGGGTGATCTGGGAACCTTTCCATGAGTGGTTCCTTTTCCACCTCCATGTCTTCTACATCAGAGGAAGGAGGCTCAAGTGTTGATCGACGTTTAATGGGTTTTCGAAGGATCGAAGTTGGCAAGGAAGGAGCCTTATGAGGTTTAGGTTCCTCATGTCGTTTCCTGGCTGGATCAGATTGATAAGTAGTCCCGGCAAGACTAGAGGGGGAAATAGCTGGAGGATACCAAGGTTGGAGGGTACCACAGGATGATCGGAATTCAGAGGAAGCAAGAGATGCTTTGACAGGAGGTGATGGCTGGTAAGAGGCCACCACATGTCGGATAGGACGAGACGAGTCAAAAGGGATTAGGGCACCATTAGGGAGGAAGTAATTGTTTCCCCTCTGCTCTACCAACTTTTCCTTTAAGTCCTTCTGAATTTCTTGACATTGTCCGGTTCCATGGCCTTCCCTATGACAGTAGTAACAGACCAGAGTTGATTTGGGGACAGAAGAAGGAGTTTTAGTAGTAGCTAGCAAAGAAATATTTTGATCTATTTTGTTCTCAAAGGCTCTAAGTAACTTGGTGATTTCATCTATAGTAGTAGGTTCTCAATTGGAATTAGGATCTGCTTTAGGCCTACGATCTGCCTCCATTTTAATCATAATATCGTTCAACTCTTTAAAAGAAGGAGCATGGACTGGTTCAATAGTTCTAGGCTTCTCAAAGGTAAGAGCAGTTTGACCTTTCATGACTTTATCCACAGTACTCCTAAGGGTAAGAAAAACAGGGAGCTTGAATCGATTATCCCTGGTAGTAATCATGGATCCAGATTTGACCAGTTCTTCTTTAATCCTTTCCTGCACAGCCGACAAAAAAGATTGGAAGAACTTTGCTTGAATTTTGTCCACTGTGTCAATGTGATCGTTTCGGATAAGACAGTTTTGAATGGGATCCCAAGACTTTCTAAAAATCTGATAGTCAGAGGCTGAAGAAATACCACCATTGGAGATCCACTGAGAAACCAGAGCATCCAAATCCTGCAGAGTAAACCCAGCCACATCTATTTTACCCCAGTATGCCAACATAGCCTCCCTGAGAAGCGTCCAGTTGTGGGATTTGAATCCCTCGAAAGACTCAATTACCTCCATAACTTCATCAGAAGAGATAAAGAATCACAACTGATAAGCCATATTGAATTCACTAGCTCCATCCACTTCAGCAGCCATTTTGTAGGAGTCCAAGAATCGCTCGACATTTGTACCATTGAAGCCTAAGTTCTTGTTCTGGGGTTTGATCTTTACCATCTTAGGTCAAACAGAGGTGGTTGGAGTAGCAGGAGATGCCATATCGAATAACAGAGTTCCTAGGGGATCCAAAGAGCAGATTTCCAAAGTGGCTCACGAGTGTGGCAAGATTAGGGTTTCGCCAAAAACGACAAGTATCTTGCCCGAGCGGTGCACAAATTGGGAGGACTTACTTCTAGACCAAGCTGCCTCCACGGATTGGAAAAAAAGAACAAACAGAAAAAGAAAGAGAAATTGGATAGGATTTCGGAGTTGATTCTTCAAGTTGGGACTGTAAATCCCAAGGTTGCTGGTTCGATCCCGGCCCGGGGGACCAAATGTAGGACTCCAAACGGTGCTAAGCCGTGGCAGTTCTGTGGAGGGGAAAGGTGCTGTTTAGGCTGCCCTCCTAGGAGTTACAATAATATTTAAATGTAACCGGAATCGAGGTCCAGAACCTTATGGATGAGAAATCAAACTAAGAGAAGAGGATAAGAGTTGTTGGTAGCAATGGAAACAACACTATCTGAGACCAGATGGTGCAGGGAAAGACTTTAACAAATAAGTCAAAGTTTGTTCAGAGTTCAATAGAACAAGGCAGTTGTAAGTAACAACGCCCACAAGCTAATAACTCTGGTCGTCAGCAGCTGATTAGGAAAGATCAACTCAATCCCAACCAACCTCCAGGTTCTCAATGAACCTGCCCAACTCTCCGCAATCAAGCGCTTGAAGGGTACCAGATAACTGTGGGAGGCTGAACAAAACAAAAGCAATTTGTTTATGAAGCTCTAGAAGCAAATCATTAACGAATTTGAGCAAGAATATCCCAACACTTCTCAAGGAACTCAAGAATAGCGTGGCGAAATTCAACCTCAAAGAAGAAGTGAGGTATAACACTCCAGGTTTTAAGCTTAATAAAAACTCTTCAATCAAACGTGATTGGCTCCAGAAAGATGATCAAGGAGAGATCAAGACCAGTATGGTAGGAAAAAGGGATCAGAGTGGTATAACACACTCAAGAATTCAGGCAGACAGGAATTCTTCTTCAACCAGCAAGGCTATTGGTTGGTGATAAGGATCAAGGTCACAAAGGACTGAGTTTGAGTATGGAGGCTCAAAGGATCAAGGGGCAATCATAGATATACCCGGATAATTTGCTCAGATAAGTGGGGAAGGATGCCCACGGATAAATTCCTTATGATGATGGGATGCTGGGATGCTGGGATGCTGGGATGCTGGGCCAAAAGGCAGGGGAGAGCCCCTCCTTATATGGGCAGGAGGCCCTGTTAGACTATATACAACGGATTCTACAAATAGAGCGGAAAAAGGAAGGCAACCATGTGGTCACTCGCGTTGGTCAAGGATCTGCCAAATGCTTGCGGGTGCGGTCGGGATGGATTCAGTAGATCATGGATGAGCGCCGCGCGACGGTAGCAATGAGGAGATTGGGAGGCGCAACGACAAAGACGAAGACACGCAACAACAAAGATGAGGACGTGCTATAACAATGGCGGAGGTGACAAGCAACACGGATAAAGGACGCGCGACGCGGATAATGGAAGCGCAGCGCGCGCGGCGCGGCGCGCGTGGGCGGGTAAATAATGGTTTGGATGAGCCTGTGGATAAGTTGTTCGGCCGGGCGGTACGTTTGCGCAACAGTTTATGGATTGAGGTCTTAAGGCAGCCAGGGTGTCCAGGATGGGGCACCACAGCGTTTGATGGTCCAATGGAAATGGTTGTTGGGGAAGAAGGTCCCAACAAGAAGGCCAAAATTGATGAGGATCAAGAAATGGACTTGATCAATTATGAAGTGAGTAATCTTAACCTCAAAGATTAGAACTTATCAGTGACTGATAAAGCTTCTTTCCTATTAGGAGTATTGAAGGAGGATGTTCTTGTTTTGATTGATTATGGCTGTAAAGATCACATTTTCTTTGAACCAAATTTATTTTCAAATCTTAGTGATTATGATGGAGTTGTAAATATTGGTCAGAAAGGCAGAACAATTCAGATTAAAGGAATTGGAAAATTTATTCTTGGAAATCACTTGGGTTTCAAAATTTCTTTTGAGAAAGTTTTCTATGTACCAGAGTTACCTTATAACCTTTTGTCTCTTGGATTTTTGTGGGAAAAGGTTTCCAGATTTGTTATCTTAAAGAAGATAGGTTTGTTATTGATATGGATGGGAGGACTGTTCTTAGTGGACAGGTTTGGAACAAGCTTTTTTGTGCAAGATTTTTCAAAATCTCAGCTCTGAGCACTGTTTCTCACAATAGAAGTGGCCATATGTTAAAGAACATCAACTGTGAGAGTTGTACCTTGGGGGCTAAGACTAGAAATGTGTTCTCAAAGATTAAAGATTGCACTGATGTTCCTAGAGAGAAATTTTCCCTTGATTTTGCAGGGACATTCACACCAGAGTCCCTTGGCAGGCAAGATACTTCATCAATTTAGTTTATACTGCAACTAATTATGTTTGGGTTAAACCAATATGATCTAAGGATCAGCCCACAGAGGAGGTTTCTGTAATCTTCAAAGTCTTGAAACAGAATGGTCTGATGAATGAGATCAAGAGGGTTATTACCAATGGAGGTGGTGAATTTGTGAGTTAAGAGTTTGAGAGTTTATTGAAAGATTATGGTGTCATTCATATAGTCACTACTGCAAGTACTCCACAAAATAATGGAATAGTTGAGAGAATGAATAGGAATTCACTGGAAAAAGTCAGAACTATCATGTCTCAATCTTTTCTACCAAATTTCTTATGGGCTGAGTTGATTTTTACAGTCTGTCTGTTGCACAACATTGTAAGTTTTAATGGGAAGAGTCCTCATTATTAGTTTTGGAAGTTTTACACCAAAAAATCACACCTAAGAACAATTGGTTGCTTGGTTTATTATAGTGTCCACCATAATGAGATGGTCAGAAAATTAGACCCTAGAGCCAGAACAGGGGCACTTGTAGACTATGATTTAACAAGTAAATAGTATAGGATCTGTTTTCCAGGGACAAGAAAGGTTATCCAGAGTAGGGATGTGAAATTTGATGAAAGTACCTTTCTGCTCAAAAGGAGCAAAGATGTTGTTGTGAATAAGTCATGGCAAGAAATAGAATTAGCACCTATTTCACCAACAAAGGCTGAGGAACATGTGGCTCCAGAAGATGAAGAGATGGCAGACGCGCCACTAGAGGGTTTAGTGCCCGCTTCAGGGCAGTCCGTGAATTTGGAACCTGATAAACCTCCACCTCCAGTTAGAAGGAGTGGTAGGGTTAGAGTACCATTTGATAGGTACCGGGAATGGAAGTCCCATTATGCTGCTGCAGGATATGAGGAAGATAAATTTTAGGAACAGTGTATGCGCAATGGAGTCCTGGAGTTGAGTTGAGAAATGGGTAACAGGGTTAACCCAAATAGATTTGGCCAAGCTATGAATTCTGATGAGAGACCCAACTGGAAGAGTGCTATTTTTGAGGAATTTGATTCTCTAGAAAATGATGATTTCTTTGAAGTGGTTAAACGGGATGCTGTTCCAAAAGGAAAGACCATTTTGGGGTCTAGATTGGTGTTAAACAAGAAGTTTGACACAGATGGAGTTTTGAAAAGGTTCAAAGCTAGATGCATTGCACAGGGCTTCAAGCAGAGAGAGGGTATTGATTACAAAGAAACTTTCTCACCAACTGGAAGGCTTTCCACCTTCAGGTAAATCATTGCTCTGGCAGTGGAGTTTGGTGAAGAAATCAGGCAAGCTGATTTTGTAACAGCATACTTGAATGCAAAACTTGGAGAGGAGGAGACTGTTTATATGTCAATTCCTGATTATTTTTGTGAATGGTTAGTAGAGACAAAACCAGAAACCATGAAGAAGATCTGTGTTAGAAGTTTTTTTTCAGCAGATAAAGGGGAATATGTCCTCAAGCTGTGTACATCCCTGTATGGATTGAAGCAAGCAGCTAGGTTGTGGTATAATACCATGAGTGAGAAACTGATAGAGATTGGTTTCAAGACGTCTGAGGCCAACCCTTGTCTTTTTGTTAGAAAGGATGCAATTTTGTTTGTATGGGTCAATGACATTATCATTATTGAAAATGGTAAAGAGAGAGTCATGGAGACACTCAAAAATGAATTCAAGATAAAAGATCTTGGTCTGGCGCAACAGGTGCTAGGAATGAAAGTCAGTAAGAGCAAGAATGGTATGAAGTTAGACCAGAGCCATTACGTGGAAGGTCTTCTTAATCAATAAGGCTTAGAGGATGCAAAGGAGTTTGGTACTTCAATGCAGTCAAACATTTGTTTATAGAAGTCTACAGATGAGGAGTATCTGGAGTTTGTTCAATCTGGGAACAACTACAGGTCAGCTGTTGGATTGCTTAATTATTTGGGGCAGTGTACAAGGCACAATATTGCTTTTGCAATTGGTGTCTTGTTCCAACACTTAGAGAAGTCAAGAATGAGGCATTGGTCAGCTTTTAGGAGAGTTATGAGATATCTTGAAGGAACGCACAGTCTGGGACTGTTGTTTACAAAGTAAGAAAACTTTGATTTGGTTGGTTATTCCAATGCAAGTTAGGCAGATGGTAACACTAGTGAATCAACAAGTGGTTTTGTATTCTTCTTAGGTAAGAATCTGGTGTCATGGATGTCCAAGAAGGTATCAGAAATAAGTCTTTCATCAAGAGAGGCTGAGTATAGAGCTTACTTAGCAGCTTCACTTGAAGAAAAATGGTTGAGAAAAGTCTTAGAGGATACACATAAGCCACAAGGGTTTGCGTTGTTGTATTCTGATAACCAGAGTTCCCTTGCGTTGGCGCAAAACCAAGTGTTCCATTCAAGAACAAAACATATCAATGTTCACTATAACTATATTTGCAATGCAGCTAACTGCAAGGAGATTGTGTTGAGGTACATGCCCACTGGAGAAATGATTGCGGATATATTGACTAAGGCTTTAGATAGGAACAAGCATCCAGGCTTTGTGACTAAAATTCAGATGTCACCCCTTTTGGATTAAGGGGGTCTGTTAAAATACGTATGCACTGACGCGTTGTGGTGTTGTATTTATAACCTCAGACTGGGAGCTGCGTCGCGGGCTGTGCGCTCAGCAGTTGGGTAGGTCGGGCTCAGCATTTGGGGTGCGTGCCGTCTCAGCAGTGCCTGCTGCGGGCTCAGCAGCAGCGGATGAGGGCTCAGCGGCAGGTGTGGGTTGGGCCTACTCTGGGGAGCGCTGGGCCGCAACCGGCTGAGGGAACGCGGACCAAGTGATGGAGCCAGCCCAACCAAGCTTGTGGGTGGCCAGTCCGGAAATTGAGGGCGGGGCAATCAGGGGTTATACGCTCTGGGGAGGTTTGTGCGGGCATAAGCGCGGGCCAACTCACGGATTGCGGGATTGGAGGTTCGCGTGGGCATAAGCGCGGGCTGACTCAAGGATTTTGGAATTCCCGGATGGGTGCGGACAGATAAACCCGGGGGGCTCCAAGTAGGGCGCAGCGGAGGGCTGCACCATGAGAAGGACAAACCGGACGTATGTGATATTGGAGGGGAGGGTTTCAGATGGGGTGGGTGGTACAGGGTAGGGTTAGGGTGGAGCTAGGGTTCTATACTTGGGGTCATATTTCATCTATCTTGTTGCTTGTGGTTGTTCCTAGGTTAGAGTTGAGAGGGAGGACTCAAAAATACCTCACTCTCAACTCTGGGTCGGGTCATCATATTATAAATCATCATCATTGGACCACCAGGGAATGGTAGGGGAAGGATTGGAAGGGAGGAATTTATCTTCTTATCACTCTCTCTATTCTTAAACTCATTGCATCCAATCTCCTTACAGAAGCTTAGACCAATAACTTCCGGAACTTTAGGACAACTTTGAGGGGTATCACTCCTCTTGCTTCCACATCTGGGGGTCTGGCAGGGAACAATCTTTTGTCTAGGTCTTTCAAAGCTAGCGGGTGCAATTTTGCCAACAACTACTCCAGGATTGAACCTTCCACCTTTGTTCCCTCTCCGGTGGGGAGCTGGCGGGCTGACACCTCCACCACCACCAACTACTGGGTCCGGCAATTTTGCTCCTCCTTGGTAGGAGCCTTCAGAGGTGGCTGAGGTTCAGCAACGGTTATGGCTAAGGCCGCAGAACTTCCCTCATCTCTGGTTTGACACCGTGGATATCAGGCACTTTCTGGCAAGGTTCAAGGATATTGCGGACTCCAAACACGTGATGGGAAAGGATAAGGTCTGTAGGGTTGTTCTCTTTATCACAGGCAAGAATAAACTCTGGGATGTGGAGGATATGTCTGGCTAAAAGGCTCAAGACTGGGAAAGGCTCCGGAACAAGATGATGGCAAGGTGGGGGAAGTGTGAGCCCCACTTCCAAGAGACGGACTTTGAGCAGGTGTCAGCACAGGCAATTTTGTGAGGTGGGGTGCGGACACAGAGTGATTTGTCCAAATACAAATCTACGTTTGACCGCATCTACAACTACCTAGAGAAGAACCAGGTGGTAGCGGGTCAAACAGGGGCAATGAAGCGGGTTTTCTAGGTGGGCTTGCGCCTCAACTTTGTGCGCGGGTCCAGGGGTATCTATTCAAACATGGGTTGGTATTGCAGTCAGTGAATTGGAGTGTCACGCTTCTTCCAAACCTAAGTGTGATCAACCAGGCGGTCAAGAGCAAGATAAATTTGGAAGAACTGATCTAGGATACGGCCAGGTTGTTCCCAAAGGTTTCAAGGCAACCAACAGCCTCTTCCACTCTGGCTCCAACGCAGGTACCGCCCGCGGGCCCATCAGCCACAGAGCGGCAGGAAGCCCCTTTGCATTCAATGGAAGTACCACTGAACAAGGTAACAGATATGTTACGGGACCTACAGATACTTCTGAATTGGATAAAGGCCCTTCTGGTGGCTCCGCCTCCTCTTCCTCTACGCGGAGTGCCGCCTCACCTGGGGGGGCTTCCAGGCCAGTAGCGGGCCATTGAGCGGGTTTTTGGTTTGCATGTGCACTTATTGCGCTGATAAAGGCCACTGGAAGTCTGGTTGCGCAGGAGTGACCAAGGACATGGGCAAGGGGTTGGTCTGCATGTCCGGGGTGACTTACATATTCCCAACGGGCAAGCCGGTGGATCTGGGGGCCGGTCAACCTCACCCAGTGGAGCAGCTTAGGGCAAGAGCCCAGCCCGCAGGGGCCGCTTGGGTGTCACTTGGGATTTTTACCAGGCCCAATATGTGGCAAGCTCCGGTTGTGGAGGGGGAGGTTAGGTCATTGGCGGCAAAAAAGCAGATTGTGTTGGAGAAGATGGATGTGGATGTCAGAGAGCGGCCATTGACCCAGGCCCCAAAAACTGGTACGCAAGGGCTGGTAGGCAACACCCCATCAACCAGTTCGGGAGGAAGGAGGAAGGCCGCAGAAATTGTGCGACAGGTGATGGGGAGCAAGGCACCAATACCCCTCACGCTACAGGAGCCCTCCACGGTCTCCCCAGTGGTTTTCAAGGAAATGGTTCAGGCCCTGAGGGAGCATGGGGGTGGCAGGGTTCCGGCAACTGTGCAGCGCATGAACACAGAAGGGGAGGAAGGGGAACGCGAGTTGTGCCAATCCAAAGCCATTTTGGTCCCGATTGTCTATGTCTTAATGAAGATTGCGGGCAGGATGGTGTGGGAACTGTTGGACAGTGGGTCAATGGTCAATCTGCTCCCCTCAAAATTGGTGGATGAGTTGGGGCTGGTTCAAAGGAAGTGCGCTATGGGATTAAGGGCGCTCAATGGAGGGGAATGTTGGGTGGATGGGGTGGTGGAGGAAGAGGAGGTGGAGGTTTTAAAGGTCTAGAAGTTGCTGTTGTTTCTCTTGGTTGAGTGCAGCAACGTAATTTTGGGTTTACTGTTTATGTTTGGGTTCCAGGCCCAGATGGTGTTTAACATGGAGGAATGGACAGAGGCGCTGAAAGTGGAAGAAGCATCTGGGGAAAGGTTGGAGACAACAATCTGCAACCACGGGAAGGGGAAATGGGTGCAACCAGCCGCAGCCGGCAAAGAGGCAGAATCAAAGGGGGGGGACAACCATGAGGGTTGCCCCGTGGAGGATTTTGCCTAGTCAACCGCGGGTACCAGGTGGGACAGGCTCTGGTTTTTTGCAGACGGTCAACTAGGAAGTAGCAGGAGGGGGTAGGAAGCAGGCGGAGGGTGCAGGGGGCAGAAGTAAGTCTTCTTCCTCAGTATGCGCCATCAGAAGGTACTGTGTTTCAAAGACCCTACCATAGTGCCACGCTCATGAGCAAAGGCAAGAGCCACAGGTTAATTATTTTCAGGAAACACAAGGACAACGGTGGACGTGTAAGGATGGTTAGGTTCAATGCAGGACGGTACAAGCCTGTGGCACAAAAGGTTTGGCCCTGGAAAAAGCCAATGCCTCAGGGACTGAACGGGCCTCTAAGGCCAATCTCCTGGTCTTGGGACCCCTGGGTAAGTCTGTTGAAGAAGTCTGGGTGGGTAACGTGGTTGGCGCGGATCACAGATGAGCGGATTGAGGTGCTTAATTTTGGGCCAACGGAGTGGTTGAGTGCAGAGGAGAAGGATTTGCTGGCACAGGTGTTGGTGCTCCGCGAAAAGGCCCTTGCCTTTGGGCCTGAAAAGCGCGTATTGCTGAGGAACAAGGTTGGCAATCCCTATGTGATCCCCATGGTGCGGCACAAGCCCTGGAAGATCAAGCCAATTCCAATCCCTTGGACCATGGGGGAAACCTGTTTGGAACTGATCTGGGAGCACCTGAGGATGGGGTTGTACAAGCAGTCCACATCAAGCTACTCTAGCCCAACCTTTGCGGTTGTTAAACAGGATGGAAAGTTGCTTAGGATTGGTCATGACCTGCAGCGGCTTAACTCATTCACCATCTGGGACGCGGGATTGCCGCCGCGTGTGGATGAGTTCCTGGAATTGATGGCAGGGCGTGAGTGTTACGGATTGGTCAATGTAATGGGGGGTATGATCAGCGCAAGCTCCATCCTGACTTGTGGCCGTTGAAGGAGTTTGAGACAGGATTGGGGAGGATGCAGCTAACACATTTGCTGCAGGGCGCAACAAACTCAGTGACGTTTTATCAGGCCCAGATGATGTGGATTCTGTGGGACAACATTCTGGATGGGTTTCTGATTTTCATTGACAACATGGACATCAAGGGACCAAAGACGGATTACGGGGGCACGGTGTTAGAGGAAGCCCCAAAGATCCGCCACTTCATCTGGGATTACGCGCAGACTTTTGAGCAGGTCTTGTTCCAAATTGAAAAGGCAGGTCTTACAGTGTCTGGGAGTCAGTTGGCAGTTTGTTTTCCTGCGCTGGAAGTTCTAGGACATGTGGTGGCTTTCAATGGCAGGAGAATTGCGGCAAAGAAACAGAACAAAGTCCTCAAATGGCCAACCCTGCGGATGCCTTTGCATATCCTCCAATTCCTGGGACTGTGCAGTTATGGCTGCATGTTCATTGAGCGGTTCACGTAAGTTGCAAGTCCGCTGCAGGCGCTAACACAGAAGGGTATGGTGTAGGAATAGACAGCAAGGTGTGACACTGCCTTTTCAAAGCTCAATGAGACTGTGGGCCGCAACATTGTCCTCCGGGACCTTGACAACAACGCTGGAGGGATCTGCCTGGCCGTTGACTCTAGCAAATTTGTGCGGGCAGCGTCCTAATGCAGGAAGAGGATGGTAAGGACAGGCTGGTCCTCTACAAGTCTGTGAAGTTTACTGTGACAGAAAGTTGGTATTTGCAGCCAAAGCTGGAATTATGAGGAGTCACCAAAATCATGCAGAGGCTTCAGCACCTGCTTTGGGGGGTACACTTTGAGCTGTTGGTCAATGCAGAGGCCCTGGCGCGGATGATTGATTCTCCAATTCTGCCAAACGCCACTATGACTAGGTGGGTGGCCTTTCTTCAGCTCTTCACTTTTGGCGTGGTTCATGTTCCGGGGAAGGCGTTCACAATGCCCAACCCGCTGTTGTAGTATCCTTGGGAGGACACGTTTGATTGGGCAGAACCCCTGAACGTGGAGTCTCTGGTTATCCGCGTAGGTATGGTGGAGGTGGAGGCCATCCTTTGGCTGCAGAAGTCCGGGCGTTGCACAACCTTGTGCTCCTTTTTGCAGTATCTTTGGTTTCCCAAGGGTACATCAGGGGAAATAATTTGATGGGCAAAGCTGCAGACAACCAAATTCTACTTGCAGGAAGGACAACTGTGGCGGCGGAATGAGTATCCCAGTGCCTTTGGTGGTTGCAACATTGAGGAAGGACCATGAAATGATTCTGAGGTGTCTTCACGATGACCTTGGCCACTGGGGCAAGATCATAATGCAGAGGCGGGTGAAAGCAAGGTTCTGGTGGCCGGGTGTGGTGCGCGCCTTGCGTGAATGGATGAAGTCTTGCAAAGCGTGTCAACGGCAGAGCTCTAGGCTGCCCAAGGAGGTGGGTCACCCTATGGGGGAGGATGCGCTGTTTGGGCGGGTCTCCCCTGACGTGGTCCACATAAAGGCGGGAGAGTTCGCGTACCTGCTTGTCGCGCGGGAAAATCTATTGGGTTGGGTCAAGGCCCTTCCTCTGGTGAAGTTGTGGGCGGAGAAGATTGCTCAGTGTCTAGAGGAAGATTGGTTTGCGCAGTAAAGTTTGCTTTGCCTGGTCACCATTGATGGAGGTGCGGAGTTCTGGGGTTGTTTGATGATGCTGGTCCAGAATTGTGGAACTAAGTTTGAGAGGGTCACGGAGTTCTATCTGGAGGGCGCTGGGATGATCAAATGCGGTCATCAGCCAATCAAGGACGCCCTGGTAAAGATGTACGGTGAGGACGGCAAGCGGTGGCAGGAGGCCCTTCCGATGGTCCTCTTTGCAGACAGGATCTTGGTCAAACGCTCAACGGGCTACTTGCCTTATGAAATTCTCTACAGACAGCATCCAGTGCTTCCGGTGGACATTGAGCTGGAAACCTTCTTGGGGGTGGACTGGTGGAAGGTGAAGACCTCCATGGAGCTTGTGCAGGCGTGCGCCAAACAGCTTCTCCAAGGGGACAAGACCCTGGCAAAGGCCGCAGAAAGGTTGCGGAAGACTAGGAAGGCATTGGTCTGCTATTGGGACAAGCGTTTTTCACATTGCCTCCTGGATCCGTTGCGGAAGGGGGACTTGGTCTTGCTTTACAACCGGATTCTGGAGTCCCAGTGGGGTAGGCTTTTTGCCAACCAATGGAACAGCCACTTCCGCGTAGCATCCAAGTTCAAAGGCAGGAGTTATCAGCTTGAGGAATTGGACAGGGTGCCGCTCAAAAGGAAGGCCGTGGCTTTGCACGTGAAGCGCTTCTTTGCACACGGCTCCACCTCCTTCAACAAGATGGCTGGCAATGGCCCAGACGCAGGGGACGCTGCCCGTGGTTCAGGATTGGTAGACGAATTGGGCTCTTTGGCTGAGTGCGCAATGCGCCGCCTCAAAGGAGCAAGAGGCTACAAACCGCTGGGGAAAGCCATCAAGCCGGGGGGATGCAAGTAGGGTAAAAGGTTGATTTGGTGAGGGGGTGCTCTAGCCGGTTCACAGCTGGTATAACTAGACACCCCAGAATGTGTGTTTTCTTATTTCTTGAATACATTTCTTTGCAAGTTGGTACTGGTTTTGGTTATGATTGGTTGCAGGGACACAGGCACCACGCAAGACGGGTCTGTAAACGCGAGGACAAGCCCCGCGGTTGAGTAATGCGGGACAAGGAGCAGAGGCCCGGTGTTAGCAAAAAAAAAAAAACTTTTTCTTTTTGGCTTTGGTTTCCTTTGTGGGTTTGGTTCTTTTCTCTGTCTTCTCTTTATCATTTATCTTCTCCTACAGCGTAATGGGTACAGGGAACTGTGTGGCAATTTGGATGGGGCGGTCCAGGTACCTTCAGGGAACTTTGTTGGCTCAGGATGCGGGCGCAGATCTCAATCTCACTCTCATTCTCACCAGGACACAGGCGCGGATCTCAATGTCACTCTCATTCTCACCAGGACGCAAGAGCAGATCTCAATATCACTCTCATTCTCACTTATGACGCGCGGATGTGGAACTTTCTTTAAAACTCACTTGGGACACAGGGATGTTTCCACAGGACAACCCACTGGGAAAGGACGCGCGCGCAGAAGACGTGTATTTCTCTAATGCGGGGAAGCGCGGTAAAATGAAAAACATGGAAAGAGGGAAGGGGGGAGAGGGGGGGCAATGCGCCTAAGCCATTTTCATCATTTCCTCCATGTCTTCCCGCAACAACGTCATTAAGTCCCAGAAAGACGCCAAGAGCTTGCTCCAGGATTCCAAGGATTGAGCGCCATGGGTTTCTAGGAAGTGGCGGATCATCGTGGTTGACCTTTCAGCAAAGATCTCAAATCTGGCCGCCAGGAGTGCCAAAACGACGGGGATTTCCGGGATCTTGGGTGGGCTAGGGGGAGGCCGGACTGGTGAGGAGGGGGCCTCCGGAGGACAATCTGGGGGGCTTGGTCCAACAGGAGGCAACAACAAGATGACAATGGGTGATGCGGGTGGTGGAGGGGTGCCTTGCGGAGCGGGGGAAGGGCCCAGGGCAGGAGCCAGGGCATGGTCCGGAGGAGGAGCGGGGCAGGGACCGGAGTATGAGCTGGAGGAGGAGCCGCGCAACGTTGAAGGATTTCATCAATACAGGGGTCCCTTGCACCTTGCGTAACCCGGATGCAATCCACCAAGAATTGCAAAGCTGCCCGGTAAGCCGCCAAGTTGGTGAAGTCCTCCTTCCAGGGAGGCGGAGCGGTGAAGCAGAGTGGCGGATTGAGCTTGGGGGGGACGGCAAAGGGGTGATCTGGGGGGAGTCCACGAGCCCTCCAAGATGGTTTCATCGTCCGGTACCAAAAATGGGTCCGGAGGGGCCCTCTTGCGCGGGGGGGAACGGGAGCCAGATTGAGGGGGAGGGCAGGGAATTCCCTTGCTAAGCAAGCAGCAGCGGTGGCCGCAATTGCAAGCGCTGCAGGTGCGTTGACCAGGAACAATCAAACACGTGTGCCCGTTCCAGGCGCAGAAATTTCAGGAGATCATAGTGTTGGGGGAAGTCTGAAGGAGGGGCGGGGCTAGTAGCTGAGATGGACTGGGAGCAGGGGGGGGTGGTCCGGTAGCGCGGTAGGGTCAAATTAGTGATGGGAGGACCTCTGGGGACAGAACCCAACTTGGGGGGGATGTGGTGTTGTATTTATAATCTTGGATTGGAAGCTGCGTTGCGGGCTGCGGGCTCAGCAGTTGGTTAGGTTGAGCTCAGCATTTGGGGTGTGCGTGGTCTCAGCAGCAGCGGATGAGGGCTCAGCGGCAGGGATTGCAGGGTTGGCGCCAGATGACGGTTGGGCCTACTCTGGGGGGCTCCGGGCCGCAACCCGCCCAGGGAACGCAGACCAAGTAATGGAGCCAGCCAAACCAAGCTTGGGGGTGGCTAGTCCAGAAAGAAAGGGCAGGGCATTCAGGGGTTATACGCACCGGGGAGGTTTGCGCAGGCATAAGCGCGGGCCAACTCACATATCACAGGATCCAACGTTTGCGCAGTCAAAAGCGTGGGCTGAATCATTGATTGCGGGATCCGCAGACGGGCGCAGACAGATAAGCCCGGGGGGCTCCAAGTAGGTGGCGGAAGAGGGCTGCGCCATGAGAAGGACAAACCAGATGTATGTGATATTGAAGGGAAGGGTTTCAGACGAGGTGGGTGGTATGGGGTAAGGTTAGGGTGGAGCTATGGTTCTGTACTTGGGGTCATATTTCATCTATCTTGTTGCTTGTGGTTGTACCTAGGTTAGGGTTGAGAGGGAGGACTCAAAAATACCTCACTCGCAACTCCAGGTTGGGTCATCATATCATAAATCATCATCACCGGACCACCAGGGAATGGTAGGGGGAGGATTGGAAGGGAGGAATTTATCTTTTCATCACTCTCTCTATTCTTAAACTCATTGCATACAATCTCCTTACAGACACTTAGAAGAATAACTTCCAGAACCTGAGGACAACTTTGAGGGGTATCACTTGTCTTGCTTCCACAGCGTGTGCTACATATAAGTGTAATGCAAATGGGATGCACATATGGGCCTCTCTGGCCCATTGGACACTCACACGGACCATACGTGCCGGTGTGGATGTCACAGATTTGGGGAAACTGGCCTCAAAACGCGTGAAACAGGCCTATTGATACACGGGCCCTAACGTGCCCGGGGAGGTATATGGGCAAATACAGCCAGATGGGCTTGTATGGGAATAATTGGGCCCAAGGTTTATTTTGGACATACTTGGCCAGACAGGCTGGCCTGCCAAAGTAAGTTTTACTTAGTTTTCAGGCTTGGGGCGGCCCATTGGGGCCGCCGCCCTTGTTGCGGCCTGCTCAGGGCCGCTGTTTTTGCCTTCAGCCCGTTTATGGGGCCCGACGGCCTGCATGGGGCCGTTGTTGCAGCTTTTGAGCCAATTGCAGTCGCCACGCTGGGTGACGGCCAGCTGTTGGTGCCACAAGGGCCCAGCTCCCTTGCCTCCCCTTGCCCGCCATCACAAGGGGGACGTGGGGGCAGCTGGTAGCAACCAGCTTGCCACCCAGGCTGGTCACATCAAGGCAACCGGCAGTGGGGGGAATTGACCACCCCCCCACTAGCCCTAGGTGGTTAGGGAAAAGGCAAGGTGTCTGGCCGCAACAAAGCAACCAGGGGTGGTGGGGACCTGATCACCCCTCCACCATTGAAGCAACAAGACCAATGGGCGCTCTCCCCCCCCCTTTACCAAGGGGGAGGAGCGACTGGGCTGAGGGGATCTGACCACCCCCCATCCCACCATTCTATGACAACGCTCCAGGGGTATTGACCCCCAGGGCCCCTGGTAGGGGGATTTTACCACCCCCTTCAGGGATCTGTGAGAAAGAGGGGGGGGACAGCATGTCCTCTGGTCACCCCCCCCCCCCCATGTGGGTCTGAGACCAGACCCAGGTGTTTCCTGGGTCCCACCTGGCCATTTGTATGTCCAGGGGTTGGTTTCATGAGGCAACCAGCCAGTATGTGAGGTCAGGGATTGAACAGCACAGGGGCTGGTTCAGTCCCATAACAGTGGAAACACCAGAAAGAACCATATTAGGCTGATCGTAAGGGTACAGGGACTGATGCCATGCGGGCTGATGTAGTCCAAACCAAGTAACAAGGCCTGTAGAGCCTGTAGAGCTCTTTTGGGACGGAAAAGTTTCCTTTTGGCTTGTTGTATAATGGGCTCACAAGAGGCCAATCTTTTGTATTTAAGGAGCTCTTATCCCTGCTGTTTTCCATCATCTATTCATCATCAAATTGAATTCATCACCTATATCATCCAATGTATTTCCCCATTGTGAGAGCCCATCAGCAATTATTCACACAAGTTTTCCAGCATTTCTTTTTCTTTAAATACTGCTCATTTGCCTAAGCTAATTGCTGGCCATAATTATAACAAAAAAAACCTCTTAAATTTGACAAACAATCTCTCTCCCTCTCTAAGGGGGATCCTCAAACTTACAGACGCTAGTACCATTAACTTTCAATCTTAGGGACAACCCAGTGGGTATCTTTGCCATTTTTTACACATCTGGGGGTCTGGCCAAGAAGCAATTGTTTTTTCTCAGTTTCTTGAGGGTAACCAGATGCAATGCCCTATCAACACCTCCAAACAATCAATTTTTCTCGCTTCTCTTTTTCCTCCTCAGGATCTATAGCCCCAACCCCCCTTTTTACCGCTCCTCTTACTCCCTCTGCCTGACCTGTTCTCATTGAGCCACAGTATTACGCTCACATTCAATTGAAAACCAGGTAAGTGGAGCAATTCATCTTGCAATATGAATTCATTGCAGAATCTGAAGGCACATTGGATTTGGAAAAGGCAAGTCTTTTTTTTCTGTTCATTACAGAAAAGTAAAATCTTTGGGATGTGGAAGGGATGGAAGGCTATAGGAGCCTTGACTTTCCAAAGCTGAAGGGCAATATTTTGGCAAGGTGTAAAAAGGAAAACTGCGGCTCCAGGGAACAGGCTGTCAGAGGGTGGCTTGGGGGGAGCATGGACCATGGGGTCTGGTCTCAAGGAGAATGGATGGATGAAGTGGCAACGCTCACCCTGGCCCCATCACCAGCAGCCATCCTTTGGGCTAGAAAACTTTTGGAGTTGGAAAGGGACCTCAAGATCTTTATGAGCCAGATGTTGCAGCACCTTTGCGGCTTGCCACATTACGGGGAAGAGGGTTTTCAGGTGTATAGCACACCTGCACCCAGGCTTTGCACGTATGGTGGCAATAATTGCTCTTGGAGGAAAGAGAGTGGGAACCTGGCGGAGGATTCAACCTGCATTGTGTTGGTTTTTCCGGTGGGGAAAGGATATGCATCCCTGGCGTTCAAGAAGATTTTGAAGGAATTGGTTTGTCCTGCAGCTATGAAGCAAGCGCAACAGCAGGGACAGGAAGCTGAAGTAATGGAGCAGAGGTTCCTTGGAATTGTCACCAGGACTGGGTTGTGGCTGCCCCAGGGAGAAGCCAAGGTAGAGGTGTTGGCAGCAGAGGAAAGGGGAGGTGCGGTGGATAGGAGGGAAGTCAATGTGGAGGAGCAACCACCACTGGCTGCTCAAATACCTGTGGTGCGGGGTTTGGGAACCAATTGGTAGCGTAAAAGTATTGCGGAGAGGGAGGAAGCACCAGATATCACACATGGTTCAGGAACAAATTGGAAGCCAATGGGTCTTGCAGAGAGGAAGGGAGTGGTGGTTATCATGCGGGGGGACAGGAAACAGGATTCCATAGTTGGTGGTGGTGGAAGGGATGGCTCAGGAGTCAAAGGATTGTGACCAAGGTTGGACCCCACTTGATGAGGAGGAGAATGCATGTGGTGCGGAAGGGAGCAGAGCACAGGGAGTGCTCAAAAGATGTGTCAAAGGCAGACATGTTGCGATTGCGGCTAGCAAGGGATTTGGGATTGGTGCAATGCACACGCAGGACAAGTCTTCAGGCATGGAAAAGGGAGGGATTTGGATTCAATAGTTTGGCTGGGAAAAGCGAGTATTTGGGAACATGGGTTTTGGCGGGGGACACGTTTGGGTGATGTTTTGGGACAAGAATTGGAAAACATTCCCTGTGTGGGATTGGATGAAGCCGTGCAGATCTTTCCTTCCAATTGAGTGGAAGGGTGCAACCCTCTGGTGAAAGAAGCCAAGTTGGAGGGAGCCTAGCTATTTCAGATGGTGGTTTGGTGAGGGGAAACATGGGTGCAGCGCAATTCCAGGTCTGTGAACACAAGTAAAAGCTCGGCAAGTGGAAGGAAGGACAAGGAGCAATGACAAAATATTTTCTTAATTCTCAAAATGGATTGGTCTCTTGGATTGGAACTGGCTTTGGTTTATGATTTTTGAAGGAACACAGGTGCAGCGCAATTCCAGGTCTGTACACTCAAGGACAAGCCCTGCAAACGGGAGGAGGGAAAAGAAGCAATGCAAGAAAAAAAACTTTGTTTCCTTTTTTCTGGGTCTGTTTCACTCTCTACAGACGGTTGTGATAGGTGTGGATGGGTATTGTATGGTCGGAGCGCGTGCGTGACAAGCTTGTTTTGGTAAGGGGGTGCTCTAGCTGTTACATAGCCGCAACAACTAAGCAACCCAGAATGTTTGTTTCCAATTGTCTCTCTTTCTCCAGTCTTTGTGCATGCGCGCTGGCGGCTTGGTTTTTGTTTGGTTTTACAGAAAGGGTATGGGGAACTGTGTGGCAGTTTTTCTGGGGCAGACCAGGTACCTCTCCAGGAAGCTTGGGGACTCACCAAGGTGCAATGGACTCAAGGCACTTTTCTGGGAATTTGCAGTTGCGCCATTGCACGCCAAGCAAATTGGGACTCCTACTTCTTTCTGTCACTCAGAGGGCGGGTTACAGTTTAGGTAACAATGGAAATACCTCTGGGGACAGAACTCAAGTTGGGGGGGATGTGGTGTCATTATATAGCCTTGTATCTGGAACTGCTTTGGGGCCTGCGCATTCAGCATGAGGTAGCTTGCTCGCAGCAGTTGGGGTTCCCGAAGTCTCACCAGTGGCCCCTGAAAGCTCCAGAGTAGGCGCTGCGGGGCTCAGAACATTGGGTGTGGGTGGGGCTTAATCAGGTGAGGAAGGCTTTCAACCTGCTTGGATTTTATGGACCTAGGAATGGAGCCGTCCAAACCAGGTTTTCTTGAAGGTTAGTTTGGGGAGGTAAGAGTGGGGAAATTGTGGTGATTATACAAGCCTTGTAAGAATCCAAACGGTGCTTTTTCACAGGCAGTTCTGTGGAGGGGAAAGGTGCTGTTTAGGCTGCCCTCCTGAGTGTTACAAAAATATTCAAATGTAATCAGAATCAAGGTCCAGAACCTTATGCATGAGGAATCAATGGGGAGGGATAAGTTTGATGGTAATCAGTAGCAATGGAACAACACTATCTGAGGAAAGATTGTGAGGGAAAAGACTTCAAAAAACAAGTTAAATTTTTATACAGAGTTTGATAGAACAATGCAGTTGTAAGTAACAACCCCGACAAGCTTATAACTCCTGTCATCAGTAGAGGATTAGGAAAGATCAAATCAATCCAAAATAACCTCCAGGTTCTCAATAAACCTGCCCAACTCTCTGTAATCAAGCGCTTGAAGGGTACCAGATAGCTTTGGTTTTCTCTACAAAACAAAGCAATTTGTTTTATGAAGCTCTAGAAGCAATGCAGTAACAATTTTGAACAAGAATAACCCAACACTTCTCAAGGGACTCAAGAGTAGCATGGCAAAATTCAACTTCAAGGAAATGAAGGGAGGTTTGAAACTCCAGTTTTCAAGCTTAAAAAAAACCTCTCAGTCAAAGGTGAATGGTTTGGGAATGTTAATCAAAGAATGATCAAGTTATGTGCAAGATTCCCTGTAGACTACTTAAAAGAGATAACTACAAATGAGAGTGGCAAAAAATATTTTTCTTTATTTTTTTTATAGAAAAATGGCTACAGGAGACCCATGATATGTAAAAAAAAGAAAAAAATATGAGGAAAAAGAAAAAAGAAAAAAGAAAAACCACCCAAATCAGGGATGACTGTGGGTGGTGGATAAATCTCTGCGGCTTTGCACAGGAATGGTGGCAGCAGAAACAGTCTGGGTGGAGGGTGATTACATTTTTGGCAAGCAACATTATTTGTGAGGCACAAGGTGGGAGGATGGGGATGTTGGTACAAAGGAGGCAGGTGATGTGGATGACCAATTGGTTGCTGATGGGAATCAACAAGCCACAAAGATACCAACAGTACCAATGGCTTCCAACAATGGAAGGATGATTGGAAACCATTGCAAGATTTTTTGTATCAATTGTTGAATCTGCAAGAGATGGACCAAAAGCTGGTTGCAGTAGGATGATCAATTGGTCACTGATGGCTGTCAGCAACCTTTCAGTGAGGCAATGATTGTTTGCAATGGATGGTTGAAAACAGATGATGAAGGAAGGGGATCCAGGCAAGGGCAATGATGATTGATGAGAGAGATGATCAATGATAAGGATGGAGGAGATTATGGATTATGATGATTGCATGCGCCCATTTGGCCAAAAAAAAAAAAAAAAAAAAAAAAAAGGGGGGGAAAGCTCAACAAGGAGGAGTTGAACGCAGGATTCTGGGGATTTGAAGTTCCTGGAAGGCCATTCCTAGAACTCTAGGACAGGAAGAAGTTGGGAGATTGGAAAAAGGGAGAGTACCCATAGCAAACAAAATTATTTTTTTTTTTGATGATAGCTGGATGAATGATTATATGTAAAAAAAATCTAAAAAATTTGCATTTTTCCTGAGGTGTCCTGGATTAGTCACCACAGCAGGATGGACGCGCCCAAGCCAGGGACAACCTCTGGGGACAGGGAAATCACAACGGCGCGTTGGGTGGATAAGGGAAAGCACAGGGGGCTCCAAGTAGGGCGCAGCGGAGGACTGTGTCAGGAGAAGAAAAAACCCAATTTGCATAATGGCAGGTTGGTTGAGGGATTGGGGTGGTACAGGTATGGGTTAGGGTGAGGCTAGGGTTCTGTTTCTAGGGATTTCTTGTTGTCTTTTTCTGTTCTTATTCTGTAACTAACAAATTTAGTTACCTTTACTTCTAACTTTCCACCTGCTACATCATCAATACCTCCATCATCCTTTGCCATCCAATCTCCATCATTAATATCAACAATCAACTCTCAACAGCATCAACAACATTCAATTCAACTCCAACAACACATTAACATTTCTCCCATCTAGTATTGAACAGGCTGGTGTGTTGGAATCTTCCCATTATTATGTTCAATACTATCTGCTTTGTGCTCTCCACCCTCTTTCATTATCACCATCACATTCATTACTATTATATGCTATCATCACCCCCCATTATCCTACAACTGCTACCAATCCATTTCAAAACCATCACCATTACCATTCCCATCACCATCATCATCCCATCCATCATCCATCACCATCATCATCACCATCACCACCACTATCATATTAGCTTTACCATTACCATTACCCTCATCATCACCATTATCATTATCATCATATCATCCTCTCCATCATGCTAGGCAGCTATGCCTGAGGTCCTTGTTGCTCCTCTTAAAATAGTAATATCACTCCTCCCATATCATGCTAGGCATCTATGCCTGAGGTCCTTGTTGCTCCTCTTAAAATAGGATTTCATCATGCTAGGCAACTATGCCTGAGGTCCTAGTTGCTCCTCTTAAAATAGGCTTTCATTCCCCATCTCATATGCTGACAAGGTGGTGTCTTGTCATCCTTTCTCAAATCTCATATCTCTCATTCTCATATTCTCTTCTCAATTCTCATGAATCTCTGAAATGTTGATTGGTCTCAAATTGGTTCCTAAATTTGTCAGTTAAGGTGGTGTGTTGTCTTTTTCTGTTCTTATTCTGTAACTAACAACTTTAGTTACCTTTACTTCTGACTTGCTGTTTTCATTATCTCATTAACCCTGCCTCAGGCCCCCTCTGGGGCTCTCTAGTTGTTCTTAACTTGCTACCCTAGGCCCCCTTTGGGGTTCTCCAGTTGTGCTTAAATACTGGTCCTCCCCTTGGACCAGGAATGAAACTTATCTGATTACCAGTCAACAATATCGGGGTGCCCCTTTCTCCTCATCAGATCAGTTCCTCTTGACTATACAAGACATATCCTCTCTCTATTGGCTCTTTGTAGCCTCATTATTACTCCTCATTAGACTCCTCAATAGCCTACAACCATCCGTTCATCTCTCCATGGCATCATAGTTGTTCTTCAACTCTTCATTTCTTCTCATTTGTTGTTGGGCTGTCATTGTGCTTGTACCTAGGTTAGGGTTGAGAGGGAGGATATAAATTTTGCTACACTCAGCACCGGGTTGAGGGGGAGAATCATATCATACAGAACAAGCAAGGAAAGGGAAAAAAACCTCTCTACTTTTAAAAAAACACTCTCTCCCTCTCAAAGGAGCATCCTCAACCTTAAAGACGCTGTGGAAACTTTAGAGGTTGTCCCTCACAAAGTTGTCCTCAGGTTTGAGAGTTTTCAATGGTCCAAGCATCTGTAAGGACTAGATGCAATGTGTTAAGGGAGAGAGAGACAGACAGAGAGAGAGAGAATGACAATGTGACTTTCTGGTTCCTTTCCTTTCAATCCCTTTCCATAGTCCAGTGCTAACATGACATGATAAGATCCCATTTCCCCCCCCCCCCCCCAACCCAGAGTTTGAGAGGGAGGTATTTGAATCCTCCCTCTCAACCGTAACCTAATTACAAGCACAAGAACAACCTGAAAACAATTTGAAGAAGAAACCCTAGACCCAGAACCCTAACCCAAACCCTATCCCTTCAGCCTGCCTTCCATTACACCCATCTGGTTGGTCCTCCCGTGGCGCGGCCCTCCGCTGCACGCTACTTGGAGTTCACTGTGCCTGCCCAAATTGGCCTAAGGCGCCGTTGTGAATTTCCCCATTCCTGTGGCCAGCTCGCACTTGTGTGCTGCCGTCCACACATATAGCCCCGTGATTGTCCCACTCTTCCCTCCCCAAAATAACCACCCAAGAACATGATTGGCCTGGCTCCATTACTAAGTTGGATATCCAAACAGGTTGCAGCCCGTCCCCCCCTAGTCAGGCCCAACCCGCAGACGCGTGCTGGTCCTGCTGCACCTACCGCTGAGCCTTGCAGAAACTGCTTCTGAGCCCGCAGCTGCCACTGAGAAGGCGCGCTCCCCAAATTCTCAGCCGGACCCGCCAAATGCTGAGCGCGCAGGCCGCAACACAGTTCCCAATCCAAGGCTATATAATGAAACTACTCCCCCCCCCCTTCTTTAGTTCTGTCCCCAGAGGTCTCCCCATTGCTACCTCAATGGTCTTTGCACCCTTCCCTCATACCAACCCCACTCTAAGCGCCCTATCTTCCACTCCACACAACCCTCTCCAATCGCCACCATGGTACCCTGCGAGTTCTGTTTCCAAAACGGGTTGTCGTGCTTGCTAATCCCTGGTTGCTGCGCCTGTACCAACTGCCATCGTGGCCATTGTTGCTGCTTTCTCAGCAAGGGTATGCCCCAAGCTCCCCCCCAATCTGGTTCTTGCCCCAGGTTGCGCCGGGCTTGCCCCAACCCACTTGTAGTCTTGGACGATGATACAATCTGCAAGGACTTGTGGACCCCGCCGGGTTCCCCACTTTGCCGTCCTCCACCAATTGAGGGTTGTGACTCAGCTTTGCCTTTCTGTCACGCTGGGCTGCCACGCAAGGAGGATTACTTGTCCTTTGGGGCCTACCAAGCCGCGGCCTTCCACTGGGCCAACCAAGCCCAAGTCAATCAGGGATTAAGGTACCCACGCGTCAAGGAATTGCTCAGGCAGCGCGCGGCCCCACCTCCAGCTCCTCCTCCAGCTCCCCCTCCCGTTGCAAATCCCAACGCGAGGCCACCACCAGTCTTGGACAAGAGGCCTACAACCCCCAAGGTCCCTCCTCTGCCAACCCCAATCCTTGTCCCATTGTTGCCCCCAGCTGAGCCAAGCCCCCCGCACGATGCCCTGGGGGCCCCCTCATTGACTCCTCTTTTTTTTGGATCAAGTCCCGCTCCAACTCTGGCACCCCCTTGCCTGGTGTGGTAAACCAAACCTGTCCTATAGCCATCAGACTCATTCTATCTTATTAATTATTATTCTTATATCAAGTTAAAGTCAAGAAAATACTAAATAAATTCCAAACCCCTCATAAACTATACTTTAAACTCAAACCAACCTGAAAACCCAAATCAATCAACAGAAAAACCCCTTCAACCATATCAACACCTGTCACAAAAAACAACCCAACACCTGGCACAGACTGGATTATGTCACATGGATTAATGAAAAGTCTTAATTGAATATATAATAAAAGAGATTATGCTTGAAATAACCCCACCACAAAACAACATACCCCATACCACCAGGACTTAAACCATATCAGTGCCAATGTTACACTACAACCAGTACTATGAAAGCAAGTAACACTAATTTTCTGGAACTTTTGCCACCAGATAAGCCCTCTGAAGCGTCTTCTCAAGCACTCTGATACTCAGTTTGCCACCATTCCAACCATAAAACACACACACATGCACCAACAGAAGTAGGGGCTCATGCAGCCAAGTATCTCTTAATTCTCACCAACCAGCAATAACAACTCAGTACACATGACTTTTCTGGACCTTTCCCCACCAGAAACACCAGATAAGCCCTCTGAAGCGTCCTCTCAAGCACTCTGATACTCAGTTTGCCACCATTCCAACCATTCAGCACACACACATGCACCAGCAGAAGTAGGGGCTCATGCAGCCAAGTATCTCTTAATTTTCACCAACCAGCAATAACAACTCAGTACACATGACTTGTCTGGAACTTTCACCACCAGATAAGCACTCTGAAGCGTTCTCTCAAGCACTCTGATACTCAGTTTGCCACCATTCCAACCATACAACACACACACATGCGCCAACAGAAGTAGGGGCTCATGCAGCCTAGTATCTCTCAATTCTCACCAACCAGCAATAACAACTCAGTACACATGACTTTTATGGAACTTTCACCACCAGATAAGAGCTCTGAAGCTTCCTCTCAAGCGCTCTGATACTCATTTTTCCACCATATCAACCATACAACACCTGCAAGCCACACTCTCAAGTTACCCAAGGGGACATGCGGTAAAACAGCATACCTCATATCTCCACAACTAATTACATTGAAACAGCATGAAGGTAGTTCCTGCAACATTTTATAAATGATAAGGGCTCAGAAGCGTCCTAAGAAACACCCAGCACATGACTTTCCACCACCAAACCCATGCAGGTCACACCATTCAAGCTACCAAAGATGGCTTGCAGCTTCCAAGCATGTTTCATGCTTTTCCCAACCAGCAAAATTAACTCAAGCTGAAGGCAACTTCTGCATCATTTTTTATACAAAATAAGCAATCAGAAGCGTCCAGATTACACAATTCTTATCTCTTATCTCATATCTTAGCCTGAATCTCAAAGATTGAACTAAAAATTACAGTTATCTCTCAGCCTGATTTACACATTTTATCACCAGAATGATCTGTCTCATGTAACTGTACCCTCCTTTGCTTCAACAGTGCAGAGAGAGGCTCACAAACGCACTCAGGGGAGCCCTGAGCATCCCCTGAGAAAGTATTTTTCTATTTAAGGGGCCTATTTTGCCCTATCCAAGTTGTATAGCATGGCTTCTGCCCAGTGTGTGAATTATGAAATCTGCCTGACCAGTTACTTACCAGTACCCAGTTATAAGTGAACCAGAATCAAGTTAAAAGGAATCAAACACGAAGTTTTTGTTGAAAATTTGACCAAACTCCTGGTGTCTTTGAAGAAGGGTTCTTGAGAAAAGGCCTGTTATTCAGCACCTATTTTTTTAAGAGGGAAAACCCCTCATTTTGATTACTAAATTCATAAAAGAGGAAGAGCAAAACAGAACAACCAACCAAGCTTTTTTTCCGCCCAGCTCCCTGTGGGCAAGCCCATCTTTGGGTCCTCCTACTGGTTAAAAACCTGTTAGTCAACCCTTAAATCCTTTAATTGGAATTTGAAAAATAGTCAGAAAAAGTCGAAAATTTTTGATTATTGATTGGTGGAAGCTTGCCAATAATCCAATCCAACCAGGAATAGTCTTGCAATTCCTAAAAATCTCTATTAATAATTAATCTAGGTCTGATAAGAGACCTATTTCAAGTCTCAAAGAAAACAGCCACTAATTAAAAAAAATTATTGTGCAGACTTATTTTAGTTCAGAAGGGCAGGCAATTCAAAACCACCTTAGCTTACCTCTATATATTCAAGACTAGTAGTAAACCAAATTCCCCTTCTAGTGACTTCCAGCAAGCTATTTTCTAAATAATCCCATTATCACTTGGATTCTCTACAGTGGCTAGCCCCAAGATCCCAGACATTCCCGTCATCCAGGTGCTTTGGCTAGAGAGGTTTGACAGGATGGTGAACAATGCGGACAGCCTACTGCAACGGTTCCTAGTGGTTCCCCATTCTCTCACTACTGACGCGCAATGCAAACTTCTAGAAACCTTCCAAGAGCTAGCGGCGGCAGCTTGCACAGATGCGGAGGAGGTGATGAGGACTCGCCCATCATACGAGGATTGCCCCCTTTCCTTTTTCCTTTGTTCCATCTCACCTTGTATCCACCTTTGCGCCTGTTTTCAAAGAAACATTCACTTTTTCCGAGCCATCCTTAGTAGCCTTTGGGCTTGTGAGAGCCTTTAGAGAGATAAAATAAAGAGAGATCTGGGATCTAATCCGCTTTGCGGGTGACCGCGCAACCATGAGTTGTGCCTGCGCACTTTGCCCCGTAAGAAACCGGTTGTTCCAAAAGTTACCTGGACTGCCCCAGACAAACTGCCGCACAGTTCCCCAACCCATGCTACAAAACAAACAAACACCGCATCAACAGTTTTAACTTGATTATTAATTATCATAGAACTAAAAACCAGAAAGCTGAAGAAAATAGAGCGTCAGACAATTATACAAGAAAGATTCTTCACGAATGTGTAAAGAAAGAGTAGATGAAAGATATACCAACAGCAACAGCTATAGTCAGAGTCAACAAGGAATGAGCGGTAGAGGATTATGTTGAACTAGATGAGGCAGACGATAAACTGAAATGAACAGAGATCAGAGTTGTTTTGTTTAAGACTTCACGCGGATAATCCTCTTACCAGACAAGGAAAGATGGAAGATAATAAGATCTATAGATTTGGATTGGAGATCGAGATGTTGGCGCAAGAGTGACTTGTATCGCAAGGAGAAGATAGAAGCAAAAGAAGATGAGAGAAGATTGAATATGATAAGAGGAGATTCACTCAATAGAGAGAATCAACGGTTTGTTGAGATTGATCTGGTGATGCGGTTGGTTCGTCAAGAGTGTTAGACCTTGAGATTGATTTGTCGTGAGAGTGAAAGTAATCGTGAGAATAAAAATAGAAAAGAATGGAAAACAAATAGAATTGAAAAAATATAAAAGAAAAATAGAAATGGGAAAAGAAAGAAATCGTCCCCTGAATATTCTCACCCGGGGGCGGGGTACAAGTTAGAATGGAGTATTTACACTCTCCCTCGAATTATGACTTCTAATAGTATGCGGTTAGAGAACTGTATAGGATCAACTGTGTAGGGTTAATGTTCTACATATTCAACACTCCCCGTGGCTGTTACAAGGATTATCTAGGAATCTAGGAATTCATTTATCTTAACTATTAAATACCCTACGTTGTAAAAATTCAAGAGAGACTTTTGAGGAAGCTTTTGTAAGAGAGTCTGCAACCATGAGCTCGATAGGAATGAGATCTAGTGCATATTCATGATTTAAGTAGCTTTCACAAAGACCTTTTGTCTTTATATCTATGTGTCTTGATTTAGAATGAGACCCAAATTTTTTTATCTGTTGTCTAAACCCTTGTTATCTATAAACAGTTTGGGTTTGAACTCAAAGCCTTGATAGATTTCATTTACAAGATGTTCAATCCACTTGACTTCCAGAAAGCAATTGAGCATAGCTTTTAATTCCAATTCAGTAGAGGAATAAGTGATATTTTGTTGTCTTGTTGAGTTCCAGATAACAGGGCTCCCATAATGAAATATAATATAACCAGTTTGAGATTTTGGAAAAATGGGATTGTCTCCCCAAGTTGCATCACTGAAGCTCAAAAGGATGTCTTGTTCTGGATTGTATTTAATTGTAAGCTTAAAATTTTTTGTTGTCTTAAGATACTTCCAAACTTTTCAAACCTCCCTCCAGTGACTCATACCTGGTTTTGTGTTAAATTGAGCCAGACTCGATACAGAGAATGAAATATCTGGTTGGGTATATTTAGATAGGTGGTTAAGAAGACCAATAGCTGATCTGTAATTAATATTTAGTTGACAGAATTCCGCATGATTGTCATTGGAGGCAGGCTCGAGATTGAGGTTCTGAGTTAATGGAGACATAGTCTCTTTGCAAGATGACAATCCAAGTTCTTCCAGACCACAATCAATATGATTAGGTTGGCTTAAGAGTATTTGGTTTCCTTCAATCTCCATAAGCATTCCGAGTATTGTGTTGGGAGGATGGCAAGATGAGTTCTGGAATTGGCTAAGAAAATTTGACTCGAAAGTGTTAGAGTTGCCCACGTGAATTAAATCATCCACATGAAAGTATAGAAGTTCTTTTGATTTAGTGTTGAGGTAGAGACAGGGGTCACTCGTCGACTGGCTGTATCCTTGAGATTTTATCCAGGATGTCAAGGTTTTGTAGCAATTCTTGGGAGACTGTTTTAAGCCATATAAGGATTTTTTTAATTTGAGATAAGGATATTTTTGATTTGACCCTTCTGGCATTTTAATGATGACCTTTTCTTCCAGAGGAGCATGCAAGAATGCGCCTTTGACATTGAACTGAGTGAGTTTCATCTTTTCCTTCAGAGCATACAAGAGAGCCAACCGTAGGGATCCGATTTTTCCGGTTGGAGCCCACGTTTCATTGTAATCTATACCAAGTACTTGGTTAAAGCCTTGAACGCATAATCGTGCTTTATACTTGACCGGTTTGCCATGACATTTCTCTTTCACCTTGAAGACCCAAGTGGTATTCAAAATGTTTTCTGGATTTTCATAATATTCTTCCCACACTTCTTGCAATTTGATTCCGTCTAACTCAATCTCTGTAGCCTCCTTCCACTTAGGCCACTCAGAACATTTCTGGGCAGATTTGTAGGAAGGTGGTTCGTAGTAATGATGAAAACCATATTGTTGCAGTTTCCTAGTTTCACGTCAAGGTCTTTGAGATATTGTAGGTTCAAGGGCTTCTGCACAAATGGTTTGACAGGGTGAGTTTGAGACAGATGAGTCTGTGAGATCCGTGAAATTATTTTCCTAACAATCTGACTCGGACTCAGAGAGATTTTCATTAGATTCTCAAATAGTATATTGTTTCTCCATGGATGAAAAGTCGGAGTCGTTAGACTCTGAGCTGGCTTGGGAGAAGAGATCAAGTCCCGGCAACTCAAGAAGCGGGAATTCAGAAAGATTATTCTTGAGGAACTGAACATGTTTGGTTTCAATAACAGCACCGGATGAGTTCAATATAAGGTAGGAATGAAAAATTGGATTAAACCCAACTAAGATTCCTTCCAGTCCCTTTTCATCAAACTTCCTCCCTCTATGAAGATGGTTTCCAAGATAGATAACCAATGATCCTACGGGTTTCAAATAGTTAGCAGGTAACACTTTCTTGAACATAAGTTCCCAGGGTGATTTATTATTACCTTCTCGAGGGATTTGATTCAACATGAAGCAACAGCTTCTGATCACTATATGCCAGTAATTTTTTGGCAGTCTAGAAGAAGAAAACATAGCTCGTGCAGATTTGACAATAGTTCTATTAGCTTGTTCCGCTCAACCGTTGTGTTGAGATTGGTAAGGTTCCGATGTAAGTAATTTAATGTGTTTAGATTGAGCAAAGTCCTTTAGAGTTTTATTTGTGAATTACGTCCCCTTATCTGAGAAGATCTCCGTTGGGTAGTAATTGAGTCGTTTTTATTTGGTTTCTAGAATATTAATTATGACATTCGGAGTCTTATCTTTTGATAAGAGGGGGAACAAAGCTAGGTAGCCTGAAAAATTATCTACCAGGGTTAGAATGTAGCGATGACCCGCCTTTGATTGAGGAGTGATTTGCCCAATCAAATCTAGGTGAATCAACTCGAGGGGTTTTGATACCGGCGTCGACGTTGCTGGGAAGGGTGATTTGGTAAGTTTACTTTTCATGCAACCGTTGCACTGGAATTCATCTAGTTCTTCTTTGGAGAATCGGTCTTTCAAAATAGGTTTGAGTGTCAAAATCGCCGCGTGTCCGTATATCTTATGGAGGTCAGATAAGAAAGGAGACTCAACCCGAGCAGAACTGGAAGATTGAGTTGATAAATTAACTGAAAGGTTGTTGCTGGCTACGCAAGGCTTCTTGATTACAAAGAGGTTGTCGCAAATCCGACCTTTTAAGACAATCTCATCCCTTCGAGTGATACAGAATTGATCTTGTTCTTGGGAAAGGTTACATCCCTTTTTTGCTAGAAGACCCGGGCTGATCAAATTGACTACTATATCAGGAACATACATACATTCCTCTAGAGTTATAGCAGATTTGTTCCATTCGAGTCAAACCGTACCAGTGCCTTGTATTTTCAAATTTGCTTCTAATTTACCAGTTTTGATTTCTTCCGGGTCGTCCTGGAGATTAATTGATGTAAAAAATTTTAGGTCATTAAAAATATGGATGTTGGCACCCAAGTCTAGTAGGAGATTAGGAGTGTTGTCGGCGTTGATCCAAAGAGTGAGCAATGCTTGATAATTGATAGTGGGATTTTTCTTGGTTTTATTTTTCCACTCATTCTGTTGTTTGACCCACCATCCAGGTGCAATTTGAGGATGGAGATGGAAAAACAAAGATTCTGGATGTGGAGCATTTGGATTGTGATATCCTTCTCTACATCAAAGTTGAACCTTTCTGTTGTCCTTGTCTGTTCTAGTTTGGGTTGTCACTAAGGTGATGTCTGAAGTTGATTTGCCTACTTTAAGTTGCGCTTTTTGTTCATTATTGTATTGAGTAAGGTGGTTAAAAACTGTTTCTACCGTTATTAATTTCTCTACATGCATAATTTTCTGTTTAAGATTCTCTAGTATTGGAGGGAATTTGAATAATATGAGATAGGCTAATATATCTTTGGGTAGTTCTATTCCCACATCTGCCATTCTAGCAAGCGCCTTTTTGGTATTGGTGATAAAACTTTTGATTGCATGTTTGTTGAAGGGAGAGTGTAGAAATTGATTGAAGACTCTAGCTCTATTTGCCGTTTCTGATGAGGCGAATCGTTGGGTAATCTCAGCCCAGAGTAATTTTGATGAAGAGATATTGGTTGTGTTGACTACATTCGCATGAGTGATGCTGTCTAGTTTGGAGAGAATGATAGCTCGGATTTCTCTATCTTGTTTCATCCATAATTGTCCCAAATTACTAGTGATGGCATCCTTTATTTCCTTGAGATTGAAAAGAATCATCATTTTATCTCGCCAGATTGAATAATTATCTTCATTAAGAGGAGGAATGGCGTTGACCAAAGCTTTAAGGGCAACCTGGTGAAAATAGTTGTTGGCTCTGGCTGGTTCAGTCATTTTTGATTAGGTTGAGTTATCCTTTTGGCTTTTAACCGTTTTAACTTTATTATTAATTATCATAGAACTAAAAACCAGCAAGCTGAAGAAAATAGAGCGTCAGACAATTATACAAGAAAGATTCTTCACAAATGTGTAAAGAAAGAGTAGATGAAAGATATACCAACAGTAACAGCTATAGTCAGAGTCGACAAGGCATGAGCGGTAGAGGATTATGTTGAACTACATGAGGCAGACGATAAACTGAAATGAACAGATATCAGAGTTGTTTTGTTTAAGACTTCACGCGGATAATCCTCTTACCAGACAAGGAAAGATGGAAGATAATAAGATCTATAGATTTGGATTGGAGATCGAGATGTTGGCGCAAGAGTGACTTGTATTGCAAGGAGAAGATAGAAGCAAAAGAAGATGAGAGGAGATTGAATATGATAAGAGGATATTCACTCAATAGAGAGAATCAATGGTTTGTTGAGATTGATCTGGTGATGCGGTTGGTTTGTCAAGAGTGTTAGACCTTGAGATTGATTCATCGTGAGAGTGAAATTAATTGTGAGAAGAAAAATAGAAAAGAATGGAAAACAAATAGAATTGAAAAAATATAAAAGAAAAATAGAAATGGGAAAAGAAAGAACCCATCCCCTGAATATTCTCACCCGGGGGCAAGGTACAAGTTAGAATGGAGTATTTACACTCTCCCTCAAATTATGACTTCTAATAGTACGCGGTTAGAGAACTGCGTAGGATCAACTGTGTAGTGTTAATGTTCTACATATTCAACAAACAGTGCGCGCGCACAACCAGGGGGATAGAAAGAAGCAACGGGAAACAAACATTCTGGGGTGCCTAGTTGTCCCGGCTGTGAACCAGCTAGAGCACCCCATTACCAAATCAGGCTTTTCCCGCGTCCACTCCAACCGTATAACCATCTGCAACCTATTGCACCCAACTGTAGAGAGAGAAACAGATAAACAAGGAAAACAGCCCATACCAAAAGCAAAGAAAGAAATACTCTATTATTACTACATATATATATATATATTTATTGTGCGCCCGGGTCCCATCCTGCGCTAGCTTCCCCCCCAACTTGGCTGCTATCCTCAGCTGACAGCCTCAACCAATCCCAAAAAGTTTGCGTCCACTGGCCAATTCTCTAAACTTCTGTCCCAACAGGCCTTCTGCCGCTAAAGCCCTTGCAACCCCTACTTCCTTTCTCCCAGTCATCTCATTGGGGCCCAATCCTTCCCTGTTCTGCACCTGAAGCCCTGCCACAAGTGTCTGTTACACCAACGCCAAAACCTCCACTAGCCATGATGGAAATGGGCCCGTGATCCGTTGATCCGTCCCGCACTCCCCGCGCCCTTCATCCTTCCATTCGGCGTTCATCCTCCTTGCCACCATTATTTCCTTCCATCCCGCACGCATTCTCCCCACCATCAAAGAGGCCCAGCCCCGGTTACAATCCTCCGACACTTGGCCCGTTCCCACTGCCGCCACTCCTTCCCTCTCCGCAAGGCCCATCCGCCATTCATTGGTTCCCAAACCTCACGGAGTATCCGCTCCCCGTTCCTTTGTTCTTGCTTGCTTCCTATCAGCAGGCTGAACCAGTTCCGCCAAGACCCGCTTCCCCAACACGCACCTCGCCTCTGCCATGGAAACCAGTCCCGCATTTGAATCCATTGTCCGACCCTTGCTTCCCAGCAGCCAACTATTGTCTTTGTCCCCATACGTGCGCACCTGGGGTGCGGATGCGCTAGGACCCTGAATACTATACAGATAGGCCTCAAGGCCCTTTGTTACCTCTGCAAGTTTGTTGGCCCAAGGGATGGTTGCCGGTGATGGGGCCGGAATGCACACTGCCCTGTAATACAGCTCCGCGTAATCCGATTCTGCTTTTAACTGGACCCTGCCGTGCACACCTTCTTTGTAGTCCAATTCTGCATATGGCTTGAAATTGCCTTCCCAAAAACAAGAGTTGCGCCTCCCCCATCTCCCCAACATGTCCCCCTTCAGTGTTGGCCAATCCAAGTTCTGGTAGCCTCTCATCTCTTCTACCTCCCAACCCTCTTCTGCATCCTCAATAAACAGGGAAACATGGCGCGCTTTCTCAAAATCCAATTCGCCTTCAGATTCTGCAATTGCTTCATACCGTGAGATTAATCGCTCCACATCTGTGGTGTTGAATCAATCATGTGGGTTATCCTTTGCGCTGGTGCAGAGGCATTGGGAGAAGGAGGAAGAAAGAGGGGCAACTGCTGCTAGCATCCGTAAGTACCTTCAAGAGACTTTGACAAAAAATTTTTCCCAGCCAGACCCCCAGATGTGGAAAATTTAGAGGTTGTCCCTCACAAAGTTGTCCTCAGGTTTGAGAGTTTTCAATGTTACAAGCGTCTGTAAGGACTAGATGTGGTGCTTTAAGGGAGATAGAGAGAGAGAGAGAGAGAGAGAGAGAGAGAATGACAATGTGACTTCCTTGTTCATTTCCATAGTCTGATGCTAACATGAGATGATAAGATCCCCTTTCCCCCCCCCCCCCCAAACCCAGAGTTTGAGAGGGAGGTATTTGAATCCTCCCTCTCAACCATAACCTAATTACAAGCACAAGAACAACCTGACAACAATTTGAAGAAGAAACCCTAGACCCAGAACCCTAACCCATACCCTATCCCTTCAGCCCTCCTGCCGTTACACTCATCCGGTTTGTCCTCCTGTGGCATGGCCCTCCTCCCCGCGCTACTCGGAGTTCACCGCGCCTGCCCGTATCCGCCCAACATGCTGTTGTGGATTTCCCCAGTCCTGTTGTTGGCTTGCGCTTGCGCACGGCCGTCCACACCTATAGCCCCGCAATTGCCCCACTCTTCCCTCCCCAAACTTACCACCTGAGAACATGATTGGCCCAGCTCCATTCCTAAGTCAGATATCTAAACAGGTTGCGGCCCGTCCCCCCCTAGTCAGACCTGACCCGTAGCTGCGTGCTGGTCCTGCTGCCCCTACCGCTGAGCCTTGCAGCAACTGCTGCTGAGCCCGCAGCAGCCACTGCTGAGAATGCACGCTCCCTGACTGCTGAGCCTGACCCGCCAAATGCTGAGCGCGCAGGCCATGACGCAGTTCCCAATCCAAGGCTATATAATGACACCACAACACTAGGACCATAAAATTCCAATCTTAGGGACAACTCAGTGGGTATCTCTGCCCTTGTTTCCAAAGCATCCCTTCCAAGAGTGAGCTGAGTAATCCTATGAGAGCAGCCCCAAGCCTTCATTTATTCCCAACCAAGCCTTATGTGAGTGAGACCCAAGCCTTAAGTGAGTGAGACCCAAGCCTTGAGAAAGTCAGACCCAAGCCTTAATTGAGTGAGAACAAGAGACCTTGGGGAGATTCTTGGGTGCTGATCGCCTTCACACACAATTGGAAGGATGTGAGTCCCCAAAGCAAAGCTCTCTAAGTCTATTGTGCCTTTGTAGATCCCATGTGCCAGTTTTTCCAATCTTTCTGGAGGAGTACCTGGACCTCACCAGAGAAACTGCCACACAGTTCCCTGTACCTTCCTTCAAAAAAAAAAAACACCTGCCTGCCAGTGCAGGCACACAAAACAAGAAAAAAAGAGAGACAGTAGAGAACAAAAATTCTGGGGTGTCTAGTTGTTCCAGCCGTGAACTGGCTATAGAACCCCCTTACAAAGACAAGCTTATCATACATCCATCTATGCCATCATAACCGCCCATAGAAAAAAGAACCCAACTCAGACCACAGAGAACAAGAGAAGAGACCAAGAAGACAATTTTTTTTTTGTTAATATTTCCTGGCCTGCCGCAAGACCGCGGTGCAGATACTCCAGATTTCTTTTATCTCTTGTTGTGTCTTCTTCTACTTCCTCATCTGTTGATTTCTGATCTAGTGTGTTGTTTGCTGGATTCTTCTTTTCTGTCTCTGCTTATCTTATTCTGTCACAAGCATCCTCCTTCCATCCCTCAATTCTCCTTCTCATTCTTTCTCTTTCATCCATTCTTTATTTTGATTATTAATTCCATTATCTCAAATTGCTTCCAAATCTCATCCAATTGTCTCAAACGCCCTCAACATCTGCCTCACTTCCAAAAACTCTCAAACTGCAGAACATTTGACTGTCCTACCAATTGCCGTGTAAGACCTCTAGTCCTTTGTGCCAACCTGAATAACTCAACTCTGATCTCCAAATCTTCTTGTCTCAGTCCTCTGTCTCATTCCTCTGTCTCTGTTCTTGTCTCCAACTGCCTCTACATTCTATCTGCCTTGTCATTCTTCTCTACAATCCTTCTGAATAAACTTCTTCTGGCTCTAGTCACTGGAATAACCTTCATTTTCTTATCACAGTTCAAAGCTGAAGGCTCCACTAAACCCAAGATGAACAAACCAGCATGAGCATCTGATTAGTTCAACCAAGTATCTCTCAAAGCCTTTGTTGATGCAATAACCCCTCTAAATGAAGAAAAATATTCAATCTTGAGAGATAAAATGCTCATGCTATTTGATCTTAAAGACATCAAGGATGCCATAACTAGGAACTTGGTTCAACTGTTGGGAAAAAAAATAGGGAACTTTGAGACATTATTCTCTGAAAATTAGACAGCACCATGCATGGCAATGCTTTCAGTTTTAAAAAAATCTTTTCATCAAAGCTACTCTGGGCAGAAATCACTTGCAGATTGGCTTTGTTTGAAATGGCCAATTGAGCAAGAGTTTTCAATCATTTTCTACATTCTCCATTCAATTAACAGGCTGTTGAGGGTTTTGTCACTGAAATGCACAAGGAAATCACTTAAATGACTGACATTGGAATCAAACTACCCAAGGATATCTTGGCCTACCTCATCTTGCTCAAATTTCCACCTCCACTAGAAAATCTTAGGCAACAAATCATGCACGTTGAGAAATTCATGACTTTCAACATGTTTTAAAATCACCTCATTAAATACAAAAACAAAAAAAAGGCTCAAATCAAGTTTGGAAAACCTACCCCAGACGTATCCCTAGTGACAACTAAGTCAAAATTGGACTGAGAAAATAAGAATATAAGGCTCCAATGCAAGGAAGGATATCACAAACCCAATGCCCCCCATCCCAAATCCTCATGCTTTGTTCTACATCTTGAGACTGCTCTGGAATGGTGGCTAGAGCAACAAAAAGAGTGGAAAAAAAAATTAAAAAAAACTCCGACTATCAACTACCATGCTCTACTCACTCTCAAGATCAACGCAAGTAACCATCCAAATCTTCTTCTAGACTTGGGCGCCAACTTCCACATATTTAAAAATCTGGAATTCTTTGTGTCTATTAAGCTGGAGGATGATCCTGAAAAAATCAAGACTGGGAAGCTAGAAGCAACTCTCAAAATCCAAGGAACAGGGACAGTGAGACTTGAATGGAGATACTCCGTAGTCACTCTTGAAGATTGCACATATGTACCAGATGTAGTTGTCAACCTGATAAGCGCTGGTCTCCTGGCAAAAAATGGATGCAGTATCTCTCAGAAGAAGGATCAATTTTCAGTCTCAAGAGGTGGCCAGGCAGTGTTGAAGGGCCTAATTGGCAAAAACCTATTTGTCATTGAAAAACCCCAAACTGCTGGCAAAAGTCACTTAGTCAACATTATGATACACAAAAAAACTCCATCACTATTAGAAATACACAAAATTGGGGGCCATGATTCCCGTTCTACCCTCAAACATATCATAAATGACCGCTTCTCCAAAGAAGAAATTAAGAACTTTCAATGCAACAGTTGTGCAAAAAGTAACAATACAAGATCCCCCTTTTCTGCAGTTTCTATCCCTTCAAGAAAACCGTTAGAAAGAATCCACCTTGACCTGATTGGACCAATCACCCTTCAGTCAAAGGAGGGCCAAAACTACATTCTAGCTCTTGTTCAAAACTTCTCCAGCTATGTGGCATCCTTTCCTTTAACATCCACAGATGAAACCCCTGACACTATTATCAACATTCTTGAAACTGAACACAAGAGTTTGAAGTACTATCCAACCAAGATCTTCTCAGACAAAGGAACCAAATTCACTAACTCTCCTCTATGATATTTTGCAAGGTCCAAGCACATCAAACTCATGACTTCAGAACCTCACTATTCTCAACATAATGGCCAAGCAGAGAGAGCCAACAGGACCATCATTGAATCTGCAAGAGCAACCTTTTCTTCCTCCAGACTAGCCAAAAACTACTGGCAGGTTTTAACAACAATTTGCTGTTTCATTCTCAATCAAATTCCCAGGGAAGATAATCCATGTCCCCTTGGGAACTCATGTTTAACAAAAAGCTCCCTGTTAACTATTTGAAGCCTGTATGGTCTCCTGTTATCTATCTGTTAAATTGGATTCAAAAAGGACAAAAATTTGACAAGAAGGGATTGGAAGGGATTCTAGTTGGGTTCAATCCTCCTTTCCACTCTTACCTGATACTCAGCTCATCTGGTTCCATCATTTAAACAAAAAACTTCCATTTTCTCAATACCCACTCCAACAACTTCCCTCTTCTCAAATCACCTGGACTCAACATCCTCTCTCAATCCAACCTTGAATTGACCAAATCTGACTTCTCTATGCCAGAAAAACAATACACCATGAGGGATTCAAACAGCAAGAATTAGAAGTCAGACTCTACTCAAGAAGAACCTGAATCTCCTCCTTCATCTTATTCTAACCCCCCCCCCCCCATTCTCCCTCTCCACCACCACCTGTTCCTGAACCAAATCAAAGGCCAAAACGGGAAACTAGAAAGCCCCAAAGTTAAGGTTTCCATCACTACTATGAACTGCCATCCTACCAAGCTGCGCGCAAATGTTCCAAGTGGCCTAAGTGGAAAAAAGCGTCCAAGGACAAACTAGAATCAATCAAATCCCAAGGAGTATGGGAAGAATACTAGGACTCACCGGAAAATATCCTAAATACCACCTGGTTCTTCAAATTCAAGGAGAATTGGCATGGCAAACTGGCAAAATACAAGGCTTGACTATGTGCTCAAGGCTTTGACCAGGTGCTTGGCATCAATTATAATGAAACGTGGGCTCCCACCGGGAAGCTGGGTTCTATCTGAATAGCCCTGGTGTACGGTTTGAAGAGAAAAATGAAGTTTACTCAATTTGATGTGAAGGGAACCTTCCTCCACACCCCGCTTGATGAAACCAAAACCACCATCATAAGAACTCCAGAAAGATCAAATTGAAAATTTCCCTTCCTCAAACTCAACAAGTTGCTATATGGACTCAAGCAATCACCTAAAAATTGGTACAAGACTCTCACACATTTGATAAAAAATTATACCTCTATTGCCTGTCCAAGGAAATCATCTACTTCCATGTGGATGACCTGATCCACATTGGAAATACCAACATTTTCAAAACCCAATTCTTAAATTGCTTCAAGAACTCATTTTGCCACTCTCAAAATACAATCCTCAGAATTCTGATGGAAGGTGAAGGGGAAAATATTCTTCTGAGCCAGCCAAACCACATAGAATGCGGACTTGAAGAACTTGAACTATCCTCTTGCAAGGACATTAATTCTCCATTGACTCAAAATCTACAACTCAAACCGGCTACAGACTCCAACCACGCTGAATTCTCAAAACTGAACATCAATTACCAATCTGCAGTTGTTCTTCTCAACCACATCTCTCAATTTACCCAACCCAACATTGCCTTTGCGGTCTCCAGCCTGGCCAGGTTCAATGCCAAACCAGGCATGGACCACTGGAAGGGAGTCTGCAAGGTCTGGAAATACCTCAAAACTACAAATACCTCAAATTTCTTTATCAAATACAACCTGGAGCAGGAAGTTGTCTCTAGTATCAGAAATGCTACTTGGGGCAACAATCCAGCCTTTTTTAAGTCTCAAAATGGATATATCATCTTTCACTATGGCTTTCCCATTTTGTGGAACTCTTGAAGACAAAGAAATATTACCTACTCTTCCACAGAATCAGTGCTGAACGCACTTCTCAACAGTTGCCTGGAACTCAAGTGGATTACGCACCTCATAAGTGAGGCCCATCATCTCACTGAAGTCAAACCCATGCTGTACATTGACAACAAAGGCCTAGATGACAAAATATAGCAATTTGGATCCCATTCAAAATCCAGAACTATCAAACTGAAGACTAAGGGAATACATGAAGACTATAGTGAATCCTTATTCACTCTCTCTCTGATTCAGACCAATTCAATTTTTGCCAACTCTATAACCAAGGCTTCAAGTATTACCTTCTTAAAACTCCTATGTGGTAGGGTGTTTACTTTTTCTACCAACCCCCAGCCTCCGGACCACAAGCTCACCAGTCACGCAAGGTTTTAATATTTCTTGGCCTGACCGCAGGACTGTGGTGCAGATAATCCAGATGTCTTTTATCTCTTGTTCTGTCTTCTTCTACTTCCTCATCTCTTGATTTCTGATCTAGTGTGTTGTTGGCTGGATTATTCTTTTCTGTCTCCACTTATCTAATTCTTTCATGACCATCCTCCTTCCATCCCTCAATTCTCCTTCTCATTTTTTTTTCTTTCATCTATTCTTTATTTTGATTATTACTTCCAATATCTCAAATTGCTTCCAAATCTCATCCAACCGTCTTGAATGCCCTCAACATCTGCCTCACATCCAAAGAAGCTCAAACTGCAAAACATTCACCTGTCCTACCAATTGCCTGGTAAGACCTCTAGTCCTTTGGCCCAACCTGAATAACTTGACTCTGATCTCCAAACCTTCTTGTCTCAGTACTCTAGTTTCTCTGTTCCTGTCTCCAACTGACTTGTCACTCTTCTCTACAAGTCCTTCTTGTTATAATTATGGCCAGCAATTAGCTTAGGCAAATGAGCAGTATTTAAAGCAAAAGAAATGCTGGACACTGTGTGTCAATAATGGCTAATGGGGCTCTCACAATGGGGCAATATGTTGGATGAATTCAATTGGATGATGAATGAATGATGGAAAACAGCAGGGAGAAGAGCTCCTTAAGTACAAAAGATTGGCCTCTTGTGAGCCCATGATACAACAAGCCAAAGGGCAAATTTTCCGCCCCAAAAGAGCTCTACAGGCTCTACAGGCCTTGTTACTTGGTTTGGACTGCATCAGCCCACATGGCATTAGTCCCTGAACCCTTACAACCAGACTATTCCGGTCCATTCTTGTGTTTCCACCGTTACGGGGCTGAACCAGCCCATTGCTTGTTCAGTCCCTTAGTTGGTTGTCTATTACAACCGGCCCTGATGGCATCATTACCCCTGTTACGGGCTGGTTGCCTCATGCATCCAGCCCCTGGCCCCTGAAATGGGCCAGGTGGGACCCAGGGCTCACCTGGGTCCGGTTTCAACCTCACATGGGGGGGTGTGACCAGCGGACATGCTGTCCCCCCCTCTATCTCTTACAAATCCCTGGTGGGGGCGGTCAAATCCCCTCACCAGGGGCCCTGGGGGTCGATACCCCCCAGGGCGTCGTCACAGAAAGTTGGCCTGGGAGGTGGTCAGGTCCCCCCAGGCCCATCGCTCCTCCCCCTTGGTAAAGGGGGGGGGAGAGCGCCCCTTCGCGCTTAGTTCGCTACGATGGCGGGGGGGTGATGAAATCCCCCCCACCTGCCGGTCGCATACCATGCGGCCGGCGCCGCCACCTCCTGGGGCAAGGGGGTGGTCAGGTCCCCCCTGCCCTGACCGACCGCCTTGTTGCGGCCGGTCGCTGGCTGGTTCAACCCAGCCAGCCTGCCCCCTCCCCCTCGCGACGGCGAGCGAGGGGAGGGGGAGCTAGCCGGGGCCGCGAGCCCCGGCTCCGCGGCGCTGGTCGCCGGTCGCGACCAGCCGGGCCCGCGCGGCATCGCACCGCGTGGGATCCCTCGGCCGCGCAACAGCCCCGCGCGGGCCGTCGGGCCCCAAGTGGGCCGTGCCAAGGAACACAGGCGGCCCCGAACGGGCCGCGACGCGAGCAGCGGCCCCGAGCGGGCCGCGACACGGGCGGCAACCCTAATGGGCCGCCCCAAGCCCGAATTGTGAGAAAAGACTACTTTTGCGGGCCAGCCCGTCTGGCCAAGTATGTCCAAAATAAACCTTGGGCCCAATTATGCCCATACAAGCCCATCTGGCCGTATTTGCCCATATACCCCATCGGGCCCGTTAGGGCCCGTGTACCAATGGGTCTATTTCACGCGTTTTGAGGCCAGTTTCCCCAACTCTGTAACATCCACATGGGCCCGTATGGTCCGTGTGTGTGTCCAATGGGCCTCAGAGGCCCATTTGTGCATCCCATTTGGATTACACTTATACGTAGCACCCGCGTAAGTGCGTACGTATTTTAACACTTCTAATTAAACTTCTGCTGGTTCTATTCACTGGAATAACCTTCATTTTCTTATCATTTTTTTTGAAGGTTCCACCACACCGCTCCTTTTCCCGCCTTCTGCTTGCAGGAACTTTCCTTGCGTGTATGGAACCAGCTTGCGCTGTGCCTGTGTGCCCCCTCACCAAACCAACATCTGAACTAGCTTCCCCCCCAACTTGGCTGCTGTCCCCAGCGTTTTTCAACCCTCCACTCCATCCAAATAAAAGACTTGTGCGGCTTCATCCAATCCCACATGGGACAATTTTGCATATCATTGTTCCAAACTGCCTTCCAAAAGCATCCCCCCCCAAAACCCATGCAACCCAATACTCCCCTTTCCCAATTAAACTATTGAAGCCCAATCCCTTCCCATTCTGTTCCTGAAGCCTTTTCCCATGTGTCCGTTGCACCAATCCTGAATCCCTTGCCAGATGTGATGGAGACGTTTCTGCCTTTGACCAATCTTTTCTGCACTCCCTGCGGTCCACTCCCTTCTGCACCACATGCATTCTGCTTGCGGTCAAAGGGGTCCAACCTTGGTTGCGATCCTTTGACATCTGAACTTTCCCTTCCACCATGGCCAACTCAGGAATTCTGTTCCCCTTTCCCCCTTGCACAGCACCCACTACTCCCTTCCTCTCTGAACAAACCATCCACTGCCCATTGGTTCCCAAACCATGTGCAATATCCATTGCTTCCTTCTTCTCTGCAAGACTTGTCCGCTTCCCATTGGTTCCCAAAACACACGCCACAGTTCTTGGAGCAGACAGTGGTGGTTGCTCCTCCATGTCCATTCCCATCCTATTGGCTGCACCTCCTCTTTCCTCCACTACCAACACCCTCACCTTGGCCTCCCCCTGGGGCTCCCGTGACCTTGCCCTTGTGACAATGCCAAGGGACTTTTGCACCGTTACTTCTGCTTCCTTTCCCTGCATTTGAGCTTGCTTCATGGCGGCAGGCTGACACACTTCCATCAAAATCTGCTTGTGCGCCATTGATGCATATCCTGTCCCCTCAGGACAAACCAATCCCATGTTTGAATCCTTTGCCAGTTTCTCACGTCCCAACTGCCAATAGCTGTTATTGCCACCATATGTGCACACCCGGGGTGCAGGTGTGCTAGGCTTCTGAAAACCCTCCGTGGAATGAGTTGGCAAACTACAACTTTGCTTCAACATCTGGCTCATAAAGATCTTGAGTTCCCTTGCTAACTCCACTAGTTTGCTAGCCCAAGGGACGGCTGCTGGTAATGGGTCCAGGGCATGTGTTCCCACTTAATCAATCAATTCTGCTTGCAAAAGGACCCTGATGTGCTTGCCCCCCAAGCCACCATCTCAAAGTCACTCCCCCAGAACCGTGGTTTGCATTTTTGCCACCTTTCCAACATTTCCCCCTTCAGCTTTGGCCATTCAAGGTTACTACAGCTTTCCATCTCTTCCACCTCCCAAAGATTTTCCTTGTCCATGATGAACAGAATAACAAGGGGGTCTTTTTCCAAATCCAACTTTCCTTTGAATTGTGAGATCACTTTGTATAATGAGATGAATTTATCCACTTCTGCAGTGTTGAATTGAATGTGACTTAAATCCCGGGTCTCAATGAGAACAGACCAGGAAGAGGGTGGAAGAGGAGTGGTTAAAGATGGGGTTGGGGTTATAGACCCCAAGGAGGAAGAAGTAAAGGGAGAAAGAGTTATTGTTGCAAGATTTTGATAGGGAATTGCATTCAGTTACCTTTTAAAGACAAGAAACAGAAATTGTTTCCCAGCCAGACCCCCAGATGTGGAAATAATAAAGGAAGCCCCCTCCTATTTGCGCAAAGATTTGGAAGTTAAAGTTTCCCAGCATTTTTAATGTTGGAGTCAGATGCACCCTTGAGAGAGAGAGATAGATAGTGAGACTAAGAACAGATGAATTCCTTTCTTCCTTCCTTTTTTCTTTGTGGTGGTATTCCCCCCTCCCCAACTTGGAAGTGGGGGAAGATATTTTACACTTCCCCCACGCCCTAACCCAGTACCAAGCACAAATAAAATCCAACAACAAACGGAAAGAACCCTAAGAAGCAGAAACCCAAACCCACCCCTATCCTCCTACCCCAATACTCACACCACTACGTCCATCCAGTTTTTCCTTCTCATGGAGCGTGCCACGCCCTACTTGGAGCCCCCTGCGCCTTTCCTTAGCCCCACAAGTCCTCCCACGCCCATTGCCGCCCCATACGCGCAGTTTTTGTTTCTCATGGCGCCCTCCCCGCCCTACTTGGAGCCCCCTTCACTTACCATAAGCACCCAATGCGCCTTCTGTATCATTTTTTTTGTTCCCTTATTCTGAGGCTACTGCGCACGCAGCAGGAGCTTCCAATCCCGCAGCAGCTTCCAAGCCCGTAGAAGCTTCCAAGCCCACCGCGCCCCCCACATTCCAAGTTTACTTGCTTTCATTTCTCAGCGCGCTGCCCAAATTCTGAGCCTTCTTGGGCTCAGGAATGTGCGCGCAGGCCACAACCCATACCCAATCTTTGTTTATAAAATTCCACCACAGTGCACTGGGATTTCAGATCCGCATGCAGAGTTTGAGTTTGGATGTGCCTTTGAGATACTTCCAAGTTTTCTTTAGTTCATTCCAATGAGGTAGACCAGGCTTGACATTGAGCCTAGCTAGACTTGATACGTCAAAACTGACATCAGGGCATGTGTAGCTGGAAATGTTATTCAAGAGGCCAATTGCCAACAAATAGTTGGCATTGAGGGCCTTGAATCTTTTGTTTTCCTCATCAGTTGCAGTTTTTAACTGTGGGCCTTGTGTGAGAGTAAAATTTCTCATCTTTGCATCCTCCAGGCCAAGTTTCTTTAACCCATGACTGATGTGATTTGGCTGAATAAGCATGATTCTGTTGTTAAGTAACTTGATCTTCATTTCAAGGATTTTATTGTGATCCTTTTCAGTTGATCCAGGGAATCTATCCAGGAACTTCTCATCAAATTGTTTCACGTGCCCCACCAGTATGAGATTTTCCACATGGAAGAACAGTAAAGAATTTTTGTTGTCAGATAGATAGAGGCAGGGGTTGCAGGAAGATTTGATGAACCCCACTTCTATGGGCCAACCTGTGAGTTTATTTTACCAGCTTTTTGGGGACTTTTTGAGGCTGCGCAGAGACTTTCAAAGTCAAAGTAGAAAAGAAGTTTGGTTTAGACAATTTGGAGCTTGAACAATAACCTTCTCATCTATAGGCAAGTGGAGTAAGGCACTTTTTATGTCAAGTTGTAAAATTGTTTTTAATTTAAGTGTATAGAGAAGGAGAAGTCAAATAGTTCAGGGTTTTCTGGTGGGCAAAAATTTCTCCAAATATTCCAGGCCTTTGACCTGATTGAATCCTTGAACACACATTTGAACCCTGTATCAAACTGGGTTTCCATGAAAATCTTCTTTAATCTTATATATCCAAGTGGTTTTGAGAGTGTTTCTGGGTACTGGTCCATTATATTCCTCCCAAATTTCCAGGTGCTCCATGGATCCAAGTTCTTTTTTCATGTCCCCTCTCCACTTGATGTGATTCTCACAGTGCAATGCGTCCTTGTAAGACTTTTGTTTTCAGTAATGAAAGAAGCTGTATCTTTGTGGCAGTTTTATTTGGGATCTTTCTCAGAGAGAATAAGTTGGTGGCAGAATTTCAGAGGGTTTTCTGGGAGTGATTGGATGTGATGTTGAAGTTCATGCAGAAGTTGGAATTGGGGTCTCTTGGTTTGGATAATTGGGCAGGGAGTCTGTTCCATTGTGCAAGTCACTCAAATTGTCCAAAGACTCAGATTGCGCTGGATGACTACAATAGTTGGTACAGGTAGTTTGAGAAGGTCCCAGCCTTTCTGGTCTGATTTTTTGATTGGAAATTGAGTTTTTGGAATTAGTTTCAGGAAATAAATAATTGCCAATAGCTAAGGTGGGCTCCCTTGGTTGTGGCATACGGAGGAAGGTGACGTTCTTTGGGGAGATAATGGAACCAGACTTACTCATAATCCAGTGTGAGTGAAGGAGAGGTTTGAAGCATACTAGAGTGCCTTCCTTGCCCTTTGAATTGAATTTCATTCCCTTTTGCTTATTTTTGATCAGTTAGATGCACAGGCTTTGGATGGGTTGCAGGATTATTAGTGGAAGGAGTTGGCCATGAACTTTTATCCAGGGAGTTTCAGAGTTGGATTTTTCAGGGATGTGGTTGAGCATGAAGCAAGAGCCCTTGACCACCTCATGCCATATGTTAACTGGGAGTCTTTCATATTTTAGAATTGTCCAGGCCAACTCAATGATTGTTTTTTTTTTGGCCTGTTCCGCCTCTGCCTTGTGCTTTAGGGTGATAAGTTTCAGAAATGATCTGAGTAATTTGGTTTTTTTTTCAAAGAAGGAGGTGAGTTTTGAGGTAATGAATTCTGTGCCACCACCTGAACAGACCTCCAAAGGGTAGAGGCCCCATCCCTTATTTTCCTTTTCCAGAAGTTCCATCATTACATTGCAGTCTTGTCCTTCAAGGCAATTGGACAGGAAGAAAGGTAGCTGCTGCCATTATTGAAAAGACTCAATATGAATTGGTGACCTGATTATGAGAGAGGACAGATGGGTCCCATCAAGTCCAGATGAATTCAGTCAAATATTTTCAATACTTGGGTCAAGGGCTGTTTTATTGGTTACTTGGTGATTTTACTTTTCACACATTCCACACTCTGGAATAGGGATTGCATCTTTCTGGGAATGTGCCAGATAAGGGCGGACAACCTAGAGAGGAATGCATGACCAAAACTACAATCAATTTCAAAACATTTTTCCTCATGATTGAAGTCCAAGGTAGATAGATGAGACTTCCATGTGATTTTAGGCTTGTAGTAGGGATTTGGAAGGGTATAAAGATTACTTTCCACCTTTCCCTGAAGAATTTGTCTGCCTCTGTGGATTAAAGTGAAATGGTGGTCCTTGGCCAGTATAAAGCACCCCTTGCCTTTCAGATCTCCAGTGCTGATCAAATTGATATTAACCTCTGGGAAATAGAATGCTGTGGTGATTTTTAGTTTGAATTCTTTCCATTGCAGCTCCACATTCCCTATTCCCTTGATATGAAGAATGGCCCCTTCTTTTCCAGTCTTGATTGTATTACTGGTTTAGGTTTTAATCTCAAAAAAATAGCAGCTATTTTTGATCATGTGCACCAATTCACCACTATTGAGTAGGAATTGCTGCTGTGGGTGCGTGTGTTTGATCCATTGGTTCAGCAGAGAAAGTTGGGGGGCAGAGTGGGGTTTTTCTTTTTCCATTGCTGCAGATTTCTTAGCCTTCCACTTTGCTTAACTCTCTCTCCACAATTTGAGTGCTGACTTGGGGTGCAGATGCCAGAAGTCTTTGGCTGGGTAATTTTTTCTTGCCTGGGGTGACGGCGTCCTTTGACACATCTCTTTGATTTGAAAGTCTTGTTTGATTTTTGATGAGGTTGTTTTTCTCCAAACAGTGTTACATCCATTTTTTACTTTCCTGTTGAGATGGAGGACTGGGCCAAAATTTTTTTTTGAGTTTATTCAGATGTTTGAGAACAAACACTACCCATAAATCTTTATCCAAATGTATGATCTGCCTCTTCAAGTCATCCATGGATGAGGAAAACTTGAATAGGAGAAGGTAGGAAACTATGTTTTTGGGCAGCTTGATCTCCACCTTGGCCATCTTCTTGAGACATACCTTGACCCTTGTGATGAGCTCATTTATCTCCTCTGGGTTGAATGCCAGATAGAGATAGCCCCTAAATACTCAAGCTTGATTTGAAGCCTGAAAAGATGCATATTTCTTGATAATTCCCTTCCACAGGAGTTTTGCGGAGTTCCAATTATCTGAGGTGACCATGTCGTTGTGAGCTGTAGGTTCAAGCTTAGAGATAATGATTAATTTGGTTTTTTAATTTATTTTAGGGTTGAGGTTGGAGGTCTCATTGTTCATTTTAATTGAAGATCCCCAAAAATTAAATATGGCCTCCATCTTATCCTTCCAGATCCCGTAATTCTCTTGTCCAGGTAAAGGAATTTTTTTGAGGGCCACCTTCAGCATAATTTTTCAAAGGATTTGTATTTTTCCCGGTTAGTTTGCTTCCTCAGTTAGTTAGTTGATTGCAGTTTTTAGAGGTCCTTTTGGCTTTTAACCATGAAAAGCTTAAAATAAATTATACTTGAAACTGAGGACTACAACCAGGATAGGCAGCATTTGAGATGAGATCAGAGATGCAAAGAGAAAAAAAAAGAAAGCAGACAAAAAAATGCATGATGAGACAGCTTAAGTGTGAGGAAAAGATGTTGGAGACAAAGTTGGAAGCTGGTTGGAGCTTTGAGGCTGACAGAGTGTCAATGGTGAGTCTTAGAGTATGAGGAGGTGGGATTAGACAGGTTGAATCTCACCAGGCTTGTGAGATAGAAGGTTGGTCAAAGCTCAAGTTGATAATTCAAGGAGGAGTGCAAGATTGAATGAAAATTGATTAAAAAGAAAGATAGACAAATTAAAATAAGAAAGATGAGAAGAAAAAGAATTGAGAGTTGAGGTTGAGTTGTGAGTTGGTTGATGGGATTTTAGATAAGTGAAAAATGTGATGAGTCCTGACATCTGCCTCCCCTTTTCAGTTGAGTTGAAGTTTGAGTAGCTAGGGCTGGGCAGTATTCAGTTTTGGCTCTCTGAGAACTTGTCCATTCTGTGGGGACTAGAGCTTGGCTTTGTTACACCAGCCCAGTTCAGAGTCACAATCCCAACACAAAACAGAGTCCAATGATGAAAAAAAAGAACCCAAAAATGATATTGATGAGGACATTCAAATAAAATTGATTCCAAAACCAAGATCCCTCAGAAAACAATCCACCCTTCAACCTTCCAATTGATACAGCTATTTCTTCAACTTGATTCTTGACTCACCAGAATAAGCCCTTAAGTACCTGATATGTTCAAATTCCCTCAACAAGTAACTCAAAAAAACTCAAAGAATTCAAAGTTTGGGAATACTAAAATGGTCCAAAACCTAAGAAAGTACTAAATGTCACTTATGCTTTCAGAATCAAGGAGAATACTCATGGAAAAGGCTCCACTTGAAAATCTTGAGTATGTTGACAAGCATTCAATCAACAATTTGGGATCAATTACTTTGACACCTAGGTACCAACTGGTAAATTATCTTTTCTCAGAGCACTTCTCCTACTTTCTATTAATAAATTCCTCCCAATTATTCAATTTCATTTCAAAAGAGCATTCCTACATGCTCCTTAAAAAGAAGAAGTCTTCATACAACAACCCTTTGGCTCAAAACAAAGAGCTCCAATTCTGAAACTCAACAAATCTCTCTATGGACTTAATCAAGTGCCTAAGAACTGGTACAAAATGTTAGGGAACTGCATTTAACAGCAAGGATACAAACCCTCCAACCAAGACCCATGTCTGAACATTGAAAATGATGGTCAATCAGCACATTTTGTGCACTTTGGAAATCTACTAGTCGTTGGGACATGGAAAAATTAAAAACCCTCTTCCTTGACAAATTCAAAAACTCATCACGTCACAAACCCAACACTTTGCTGGGGATGAAGTTTGAACAAACCAAAAACACTGTCATAATCTCTCTCCCTTTGGCCATAGAGAAATTTCAATCCAAACCAGGTCTTCTCAACAATAAATCAAATTCCAGCACCCCATTCAAACCCAGGATTCAGCCAATACCAGCTACTCAGGAAGAACAGGATGAATTAAATTACCTCAATATCAATTATCAATATCCAATAGGCAGGCTTAATTTCATATGAGGTCTAGCTTGTCCTGATATAAGTTTTGAATTCTCCTCATTAGCCCAATTTTAGAAAAAACCTGGAATAAATATTTTGAATGAAGTAGTGAAGGTCTGGAGTTATCTAGCAAAGAAAAAGGATCAACATCTCATAACCTCACAAAAGAAAAATTCACCCAATATTTTGTGTTACAGTGACTTGACTTGTGCTGATGATCCAATCACAAGGAACTCAAAAACAGAATTCATTTTCTTCTTCCATTTTTCTCCACTCTTTTGGACCAGCAGAATTCAAAAAAACATAACTTATTCCTCTACTGAAGCCAAATGCAATGCTCTCAACAATGGTCAGCTAGAGTGCACATGGATCAATTACTTGATTCAAAAATTGTGGAGAAAACCTATCACACCAAGTTTTCACCTGATAGACAATAAGGGTCTAAATGACAAAATTAAGAACTTTGGCTGCAACTCTAAAACCAAATTCATTGATCTCAAGACAAAAGGCCTTTGAGAGGATAATCAATCAAATGCAAGCAAGATTCAACTTATATGTTCAGATGAGATGGTTGCAGACTGCTTAGCCAAACAAGCCAATCAAAATTCAATCTCACAACTCATCCATCATGTTAGTCCTTTGTTATACAATTGCTGAATTAAAGGAGGATTTTAGAATTCCACTCAGAGCTAATGGAATTCCCTGTCCCAACCCACACTCATGTTGTGGGAAACTAGATCAACACTGCAAATATTCCAATTCCTAAATAATCCAACCTATACATCACAGTTGTCACCAGTTGTAATTGTTGCAATGATTCTCTCTTCCATCATCTTAGATCTCTACTCATACACACTCACCAACCTAAAACAATCATATCAATATCCACATTCATCCAGAAATGGATTTTCTCTTGTCAAGCGCCAAAGTGCCCCAAATCTGGTAAATTTTAATTCAACAATTTTCTTGATGCAAAAGATCCTGGTTTTTCTTAATCTCTCAGAATCACAACTCACCTTATTCAGAACATCTTGAGCATCTTCAAAGACAGTTCATAACAATTGTCTCAGTATGCCAGAATCCTTTTCAACTCAATTCTCTTAGACTTTTCCAACCAACCCATCTTATCATTTTTTATGTTCTTCAGTATTTACTCTTCATGTCAGCATCAACAACATGCTGATTAAAATACAATTTGTCACATCCCTGGTTGCTATTTTCATCTCTAATTGTGCTAAAGAAAAAAATTTAACATTTCTTTGTTCATTCTGAAGGATTTTTCCTTTTTTAATAAAAATTCAACAGTTGTCCTGGTTTCAATTTCATGTTTTATCAATGCTTTTATTATTTACCACTTTTATTTATAAGAAATGGAATAATATTATCTCTTCAGCTTTTGTAAGATTTTGCTTTCAGTTATGGAGAAGATTAACCTGTCGTACTCTGGGAAAACATGATATCTTTTGGATTATGAAAGAAGGAGTATCACATATTTCAAGCCTTTTTTTAATATTATTTTTTGAATTATTGATTGCACTATAGCCAAATACAACCTTTGTCAGCTTGCTACTATTTCATAGCTAGCTGACAAAGCACCAATAATAAGAAAATTAATTAAAATTAATAAAAAACAATTAAAGAGTATGAATATCCAAAATATTATTGAAGATTTGGACTCCTCACCTCATTTTATGTAGGGTCACTCAGCAACCCTACGCTCCAATTCCTACTCCTTACCCTACTTAAATCACATAATAGTGAAGTTGTAGCCCATGGCGCCACCAGTCCACGTTTCGCCACTGTAATTGTTTCACACCAAATCCCAGGGTTAGGTTTCATAGCCAAAATTTAGTCAGAATCAGAGAATTCTGTATATTTTGGGAGTTATCAACGAAAAAGCATTTTGTTGACACTCCCACGCGCAGCTGCAAGAGCTACGCACTTTTGCGACAGATTCCAGAGTATAAGCCTGCGTGAGAGCGACGGTTGACAAGCGGGCGGGCAGCCACAGGCAGGTGACCAATGCGCAACCGCGGGAAGATGCAAAGCGACAGGCGCGACAGCCATAAACACAGGATGAGGAACCGCTGTTAAGGTACCAATCAGACAGGTTAGTACCCATACTAATTGATCCAGGGTATTTAATAAATATCTCCACGCGTGAAACATGAATAAAAAAAGTAGTTAAATGAATTAAAAATACATAAAAGGATAAGTTTACATATTTAAATAAATTATATAAATAAATACATAAAATGTTGAAAAAGACTACTAACAACTTTGGAGGCTTTCATACCTATCTTATCTTGACATAAATGAAGACTTCATGACACCAAATTGTTTGTGAAGATCTCATAAACCCAGATATGTAAAAATATCACTCAATTTTCCAAAGGAACTATTTTGAATAAATTATTTTACTAAAAATCATTGAACTTCAAAAATAACCATCCAGAGATTAGAAGAGTCTAATAAACTACTTCCCATGACCTTTATGAAAGTTTAAAGAAATCTTAATGTCCGTAGGGTTTCTTTCAATTTAAAAAAATAAATATATTACATATTAATTCCAGGTAATTATTTTTAGTAAATTATTTGAATAAACCAACACCAATTTTGAAAATTGATGTTAACAACTTTATAGGACCAGAACTTACCCTTAGAGTGACATAACCAGGAGCCATGTGACATCAAACTGTTTGTAGAATATCCAAAAATTGGGATATTCAATCAAGTTCATTAAATTCTCATGACATACATGACTAAAGGAAGATCATATGACCAACTAGGCACTTTTTCCCAACAAATTATTAAATTATTATGGGGAATAGCTCCAGATCCGGACTGATCAAGCTACCACCCAGGCTACAGCACCTAGAGAACATGCAGAACCAGCACTGGTTGCCCTGCTAGCCTTAGAACCCATCCCCTTGAGACCCTATAGCTCTCAGAGGGACAGAAATGAGACCCAAAAAGATATACATAAAGGCCCCTTTTTGAGGTGATTGATAACCAGAGACCCAGTTATATTTACACCCAGACACCGTTCCAAGGTAATCAAATAACTATAAGATATAAGTAAGTGATTTATGGCTTTATTCTAATTAATAATATCCGTCCTCAACCCTTTTTATCAATTTAAACTGCTGAACAACCTTATAACCCCAGTATACAGGTTTAACCCATCAGTGCACGTCCCAAACAGGTACCCAAAGGATTTAATAATATAAAAGTGAGTCTTATTATCCTTTTTCTGTCGTGGCAGATTGGTTAAAAAGCCCTGCCACTCCACTGTGTATTTTATATACATATTATCTTTGGGCAAAATATCCTTTAAACTAAAGGTTCCAAAGTAACCGGGCTTACATGTTTTCATACTGAAATCCCTGAAGAGAGGTGTTAAAGATCCCCAATATAATTGTGGCCCCTCTATAAAAATATTTAATAATCAATTTATTTATAACAATAAACCATATCCAAACCAATTAACCTTGCAATAAGCTTTATGCAAATATTTTACAAATTCTTTCTGCATTTATGGAATAATATATTTATTATTGATTCTATCACCTCTGGTAGATAAAGGATAGAAAGGATCTTGGCATCCAGGAGGCTGACAACCTTCATCATTCAATTTTAAATATAAATTATTGAATTCAGAAGTGCCATTACTCCAACCTTAAAAATTAAAAAAAAAAAAACTTGGTCATAAGCCTCTGGAAAAGATTAAAAAACTTCTTATTTCCATTGGAAATTCTATTGCCACTACTGCCTAATCTTTCAAGGACATCACTCATTATTTTTTTCCTTGAAATTATTTGAAAAAAGGCTCAGTAAGCTTCCTTCAAAAAATAATTGAGCCATGCATAGCTTGCATCATCAAAAAATTTCCACACCTATTTTTTCATCATCTAAAACCATCATAATCTTGAAAATTGTCCAAAGTAAAAATTTTTAAAACTGTACCCTTATCTTTGACAAGCTTACCTAGACAAAAAAGCTAGAAAATCTTGCAAATTATTTGGAACCTGAATTCAACCTTGTTATTTCACATGATTCTGAAACTCTTTTCTGTTCTGAAAGATCCACTTCTACTTCAAGGATTTGAAACAACTAAAAATGAATTGGTCTTGGATGCTGAGCTTACCACTGCTATCCTATTCATAAATACTTCAAACTTAGATTAAATATTGGGCTATTCTGGTCTTTAATGCTTTCTTCTAAGCTCAATTTTGAAGTGTTATGGTTCCTTTTATTTATTTAAATCCACAATCCCATTCTTCTGAAATCCAACCCAGGTGCTCTATGCTGCTCTTGTGAACATCAATTTCTTCTTTTGGAATATATGTTTTAATTTTCTGATTTCTCAACACTTGAGCACCTTCATATATAAATCTTATTCAATTTGAATCAAATTATGAATCAAAAAGCTCTTAAATTTATTTAAAACCTTGAAATATCATTTCATAGAGATTAGAGTAGGTAATCCTTCTTTTATTCCAAGCCATCAGAAATTAGCATCATTTATCTACCTATTACTTGTGTGAGAGCAATCCTACTGATTTTGTTCCCCTTCTGGTTCACTTTGAGTATTCCCTTATTCCTCATTCTTATTTCCATGAAAAATTCTTCAAAATTTCTTTATTTTGCTATTTAAGTTATTGTGTTTCAGTGGAATTAATTTTCATCCATTTCTAAACTCATATTCTAGATGTCAAATGTCAGCTTGCTAGTTGACAAGAGCAACCTGTCAAATCAGATCAAAAACAGGAAACAAATAATAAAATTTGAAGGAGTGGGAAATCCATATATATTATTGCAGATATGGATTCCCCTTCAAAAATAGGTAGGCTCACTCACTGACCCCACCCTTGAATTCCAACTCCTTACATTTTTAAATAATTCCAGAAGAAAAGACCAATAAACCATGGCACCACTATGGCACCTTTTTGGCCACTTTAAGATTTCACACATAATGCCATGTATAGTTTTTGCATCTAAAATTCAGTCAGAATGGAAGTTTTGTGTATATTTTAGGAGTTACAGGCAGATTTGTGTTATTTTATAATTCTTGCGCGCAGCCCTGCATTCATATAGCAAGAGTACACACACCTGAAACTCAGTATTTAGGCGCATTTCAAGAATCCCGCATGCAAAATGACTGACAATGGATTCCCACACGCAGCTGTCAAGCCTGCGCGCGTCAACATCAGCTGTACTAATTCCCACAGCCAGGTACCGCCGGAACATGCTAAAACTTGCATTCATACATCATGCATATTTAACAAGTTGACTGACGGATAGAGAGATGTTTGAAACCTAAGGAAATTGAATAAAAACATGAAAATCAAAACATTAAATCAAATAAATTGTGAGAAACAATAATGAAGGTTGTCACATAAATGAGATTGCCAAATCTTTATGAACCACAAAACACATCAAGAAGTCTACCAAAAAATTGTTAAAAATTACCAACATGTGCAGAAGATGGAGTAGAATTTGAAAATACCCATATCTACCCGTTAAACTCTAAATAAAGCAATAAAAAATGAGGAAATATGTCTGAACCATAAAAATAAAAAATTAATATTTAAATACCTTCCTTCTGACAAATTATTTAACATGGAAATATGACACAGGCAAGGCTAACCAGCTGACAGCACCAAGAATACGTGCCAAACCAGCCCTGGCTAGCCTTCCAGCCTCAGAGTACCAGCACAACCCTCTCTACATGCCCTGAGAAGGTCTTATTAACCTTCAAAGGTATATAAACAGCCCCTTTTAGATGGTTTAACCCCCAGTAATTCTTAAGCAATCAATCCAGACCCCTTGCCATCCTGGATCAAGTGTTTATTAAAGATAAAAAAATGATTTATGGCCTCAGTCTGATAGTATAATTATTAATTCTAAACCCATTGTTAATTCCATTGAAGAATGTCAGCAATATCCCCAACAATTGTCCTGAGACCCTTTCAACCGTGAATTTCTGCAAGTTTCTTGGAGTGTCTTCTTGATTTAGTAAGTTATCTCCTCCTTTCCTCCAGGCATAAGTGCTGTGAGTCAGCCAGTCCACCCAATCACCTTGAGTAAACCCCTTTTGAGTAATCACTTACAACCTCATTGTCCCAAGGTCTTTACACGGTTTAAAAGAGCCCCTTGAAGAGAGGTTTTATCCAATAAAGATCCCCTGTTTGCATAAACTGTGGCCCCTCTTGGAAAATATATTTTAATCAATTTAATCCAACCAAACCACTCAAACTCTGCACTTGCTCCTAATTCAATCATTTGAGCATTTTATGTAATTCTATTGGAATTTTTATTCTTTGAACACCAATATCACTTACTGTATCTAAAGGACGGCAAAGTTCCTGGTATCAGTAAGCTGACATAAAAAGACCCTAGTGCCTCTCTGCAATTTTGAATTATAACTTTGCAGAAATTTATTCCTCATCAGGCCCTTAAATTGTTTTCTGGAAACTATTTTTTACATCTTAATAACGTAAGCATATTCTTCATATCAGTCAAGCTTTTTCCCTTTTTTCAGCCTATGCTATCACCCATGTTTTTTTTAATATTTTTCTGTTTATTCCATCAATAATAGGGCGTATCAAAGTTAGCAAACCCGCCATTAGAAACCCGCCATTTTTTTTGACGAAACCCGCCATTTTTAATGGCGGGTTTCTGAAATACACATACCCCCTAACTGGTGTATTTCAAAATGGCGTGTTTCATGAAAATGGCGGATTTCAATCATCAAACACGCCATTAAACCCGCCATTTATGCATCATCATCCATCCACCATCCATCACATCAAAAACACCCATCCACATCAGCAAATCCATACTGGTCCCATATCCATCGCATCACACACATCTCTATTGTTTTTCACATACCTTCACATACCCATCTTCACACAAATCCCATCATCATCTCATCACCCCACATCACTCACCACCTTTCTCAACATGTCCAATCAAACATCCCGCCAGCAAGTTGAAAATGCAAAAAAGCTGACTGAACTTTTGCTACTGTTTGACTCCCATTCAGACTCTGATTCAGACTCCGATTTGGAATCAACTTGGTTAGCTTTGAATTCTCTGTTGGAAAAGCAATACATGGTTCCAAGAATACACACTCTCCATAACCCTATGTATGAAAGGCAAAAGCTTCATCTCATCCCTGACTTAAGCTTCCAGCAACTGTTCCAAACTTTGTTGCCTTCTTTCATGAAACTTTTGGCAATGATTGAAGACCACCACATCTTCCAGAACAATTCTTGCAATCCTCAACGCGATCCAGCCATCCAACTTGCAGTTGCTCTTTGTAGATTGGGGTCAAATGGAAATGGAGCAGCAATCCATCGATTGGAAAATCTATTCTCAGTCAGTTACGGAAGCATTGACTTATACACCAAAAGAGTCATGATTGCTATCCTATCTTTCCGTCGCTCGGTCCTTTCATGGCCAACCAAAGAAGAACGCAAGGAGATATCTCAATTAATGGAGACAGAAGGCTTTCCTGGTTGCATTGGTTTTGTTGATGGAACCACAATCCCCTTGAGTCAAAAACCCAACCTAGATGGCAACCACTATTTTGATCGTAAAAAAAGGCAATTGATTCATTTCTTTTCCAATTGCTATGATAAAACTTTGGATCACACACTGACCAAATATGTTCCATCTCTTTGTTTAGATACTCCGTGGCACTACAACTTGTTTGCGATAACAACAAGAAGTTCATCTCCCTCCATGCTGGCCTTCCAGGTTCTTGTCATGATTCATATGTTTTCAATTGGATGCGGATTGCCCAACAACCAGAGATCTACTTTGATCAAGATCAATACCTTCTGGCCGATTTGGCTTATGCTAGTGGGAAATATGTAGTTCCAGCATACCGGAATTTTTCGTCCAATGATCAAGGAAAAACCGATTTTAACTATCATCTTGCCCAATCACAAGTTTGGATTGAGCATGCCATAGGAATTCTGAAAGGAAGATGGGCCAGCTTAAGGGAGATGCAAAACCAGCTCCAATGTTCCAAAGATATGTGGTTCCTCATCAACTGGATTATCACTTGTGTAATCCTTCACAACCTTTTGGCCAACATCAAAGATGAATGGGACAAAATATTCCAAGATGATATTCCTGATCCGCCTCAAGTCATCCCTGTCTCATCTGGTCCCTCATCTTCTTCTATGAGAGAGCGGATTCTTCCTCTCACCCTTGCTTGCTTTGATGAGTAATTTTTAATTTTGAAATTGGTAAAAATTCCCTTCACCGTATTTTTTTGGTTTTGGTTGTTCACCCAAGATTCATAGGCTGAGTTTTTTTTTTATTTTTTTTTTAGTGGACTTGAATCCAAAAACACCTCCACCTCAAACCCTGCCACTCACCAAATGCCACCCCCCTCCCCCTCAACACTCAACCCCTTCAACCTCACCCCACTCACTCACCGGTCAAACCCTGCCTCCTCCTTACCAAACCACCTCACTCATCACCACCACCTTACTCACCACCACCACCTCATCTCACCTCACTCACTGAATCCCCTCCTCCTAATCCTGGTAAGCCCCCTCCACCCTCTTCCTCTTCCTTCCCCTCACCAGTTGCTGATCCTTTGATCATTCAACCTGTAGTCCCCCCCTGGATTCACCCCACTCACTCACCAGTCAAACCCTGCCTCCTCCTCACCAAACCACCTCACTCATCACCACCACCTCATCTCACCTCACTCACTGAATCCCCTCCTCCTAATCCCGGTAAGCCCCCTCCACGCTCTTCCTCTTCCTTCCCCTCACCAGTTGCTGATCCTTTGATCATTCAACCTGTAGTCCCCCCCTGGATCCCTTGGTCAATCCCTCAAGGTCAATCCCTCAAGGTGAGCCCCTCCCCTCCTCCAATTTCTCCTCTCTTCAATCGAGCAATCAATTGCTTGATCAATTGGCCATCAATCGCTCAATCAATTGCCCAATTGATTTGCAATCAATTGGCAATCGATCGCTCGATTGATTTGCAATCAATTGCTCAATAGATTCGCAATTGATCGCTCGATTGATTTGCAATCAATCGCTTGATCGATTCGCAATCAATCGCTTGATTGATTCGCAATCTATCGCTCAATTGATTCGCAATTGATCAAGCAATCGATTTGCAATCGATTGGCCAATCGTTTGGGCCAATCAATGCAGGGTTTTTGTAGGGTACAGGAACTGACTTCCCAATTGTTTTTTTTTTTTTTTTTTTTTTTTTTTTTTTTTTTAGGTTTTTGAGCTCGGCCAGAACACATTCTCTCAAGTCTTACGCCAACCAAGCTATGTCCTGGGACAGTCTGGTTTGCCTAGTATGATACCGGCTGCGGCTCCTCATCATTACCACTCCTCCCCATCTAATTCTATTCTTTTGATATCTATTGATTCCTTCACTGGCCACCAAACTCAAAATGTTATACATCCATCCAAATTTCACCTTGATCCTCACCTTGGGTGCAGCAAGTGCCTGGGAGGGAGAAAGATGGAAGGAGATGGTATGAAAAACATAAAGAGAGGTGGCAAGCAGAGGAATCGTTGATTTTCATCTCTTTTTGATTTTTTAATCCCACCGTTTCCATAATGAGAACGTTGCTGACATTTTTTTTTTTATTTGTTTGACCGGTCTTTTTGTTTGTCCAACCCCTTTTTTGATATTGATTCCTTCAATGCCTACCAAACTCAAAATGTTATACATCCATTCAAATTTCACCTTGATCCTCACCTTGGGTGCAGCAAGTGCCTGGGAGGGAGAAAGATGGAAGGAGATGGTATGAAAAACATAAAGAGAGGTGGCAAGCAGAGGAATCGTAGAAAAAGGAGGGCTCAAATGAGGGATTTGGAAATTTCTTTGGAGGTGACTGACAACTTGATCAAGGAAAAGTTTGCCTGGTCTAGACAAAAGCTATGCCCTTTGGATCTGTACCCTGCTATCATGGCTGAGAAGAAAAACAAACCTCAAAAACCCACCCAGGAAGAATTTAAGCAAGCAAAACAGACAATTGGGGCTTTCCACTTCTTCCACCATGGAAAAGTTATTGTTCTCGACCAATCTGATCACCATGCTCTTGTTGCCGTCATTGAATTTGTGCCTTTGGATTGACTATCTGAGCAAGATAAGAAAGATATCAACTTTGTGACGACATTCCTTCACAGTTCAAAAAAATTTGTCAACCCGGTTGGTCCCTCAAGATCTTGGGGTGGAAAAATGTGGGCGATTGGTTGGCGAAAATCAATGAACCCTTTGTAGTTATTCGGATGTTATGTGAAGAAATCATCCATTAGATCTTCTCCTCAAGAGTACGCTGTCCTCAACTTGAAGGCCAACAAAGTATCCCAAATTTTAGGACAAATGTTTTGTAATTTGGCCAAACTTGCCTTTGAATCAAACCGTGATACCATGAAGGACAGCAACATCCCCTCTTTCTCTTTGTTGGAATTTGGTTCCAAGCCTACACCTTTTGATTGCTCCCCACACCTCACTTTCACCTTGGATTCTTTTTACAATTCTCCTCATATTGACAAAGGCTACATCTCTGGCTATTCCTTTTTACGTGTGGTCCCAACCAAAAAATTGAATGGTTAACTTATTGAAGATACAGATGAATATCAAGTTTTGGATGGTCAATTTGTTTTTCCTGACCTTGGCTTTGGAATTGATTTCAAGCAAAAAGGTATAGTCAAAATGGTTTGGGAGGCTAACAAGTACAAGCACTGTACCTTTCCAGCTGTGGACACAGCAACCCATACCAGAATGGCCATGTCACTCCAAATTAATAAAAAAACTCAGAGCACTTGTAGAGACATGAAAAACGGCCAAATTTACTCTAGAGAAAAAAATATCAATAAAAACAAAAAAGATTTGTATATTGGTGGGGTTAAGAATGCTCTCAAACGTTGTTGTAGTAAAAAATAATTTGTTTTTCTTTCATCCATGGAAATATATTTACAAGCCCAGCATTTGAGTAATCTGCTGTATTTCTTCTACCAATCTACCACTGCCAATGCAAGCCAAAGCTACTGATACCTTATCTTTTTTTTTTGTTTGCCCGTTGTTCCCTCTCCTTTTCCAGTTGCACTTGCTGCCAATCCTTCTCCTTTTCCTCTTTTTGAAACTCTAGCTCAGCTTGTTTCAACCTCCACTCAGCATCCAATTTTTGTTGATTAGCCAAAGTCTCGGCTTGCTGCTTTTGACCATCCATGGCCAGTTGGCGAACCCACTTTTGCTTTTCAAACTGAAGTTTATCTGATTCAATTTGTGATTTCACTGTTTTTTGGAGGGGAATGGCAATGAGCATGATTTTGAAAGCAAGGATATTGAATCAATCAACTTACATGAATCTTGCTTCTCCATGATTTCTTCAAAGCCCGAAAAACTGGAAGTGTTTCTCCTCTTTTGATGACTTCTTGGGTTGACATTGATGGAATTGGAGGCCTTTTGCTTACCCTTGGCAGAGGAGGTTTGAGTCTGAAAGTCCTCACTAGTATTTGAAGGCGATGTGGGAGGCCCCATTGGCTTGAGTTTTTGGCCAATCAAAAATGAATGAGCCTGTTTTTTTACAATGTAAATCAGTCAGGAGCAACCAGACAGAATCAAAAACAATTTAGTTCCTTACTTGAGCCAATGTTGATGGCAACGGTGATCCAGGAATAACATCCTCCTCATTGGGCAAGTTCTCCAGTTGTTCTGCCCCAGGAAGAGAGCAATCAAAAGAAGGAAGTGAGGGGTCCAAGGTCGGGATTGACTGATCAATCAATACCGAAGTAGAAGTAATTGGAGCCGATTGTGTTTGAATATCCTCCTTGTCATCAGATGGGGGCCACTCCAAGGCCAAGGTTTGATCAAGGTCCCCGTTGGTAGGCTGAGCATCCCCAGCCAAGTCCTTGGCATCAACGGAATTGGATTGTTGGGCATCGAAAGCAGCTAGGGGGGTGATGTTGGCCTTCTTTCCAAAGATTTCATCCATTTGAATATAAAAAGGACAAATGGAGTCCAACTTATCAACCACCGAGTTGATTCCTTTGGCTTTGTCCAAGTCGGTGATACCAAAGCCAGTGGAGATAGACATGGAGTGGGCCTTTTTGTACTTGGCTCGATAGTTTTTGAACCGCTCCCTCATCTGTTTGGATGACAGATCCAGCCTACCTTTTGTTTTGTTCTTGAGTTCATTGGCCATCAGGAGATAACAATTGACCTTAGAGGATTGAGGTCGGCCAACACGTGTTTTGTTGTTGGATCCAAAGCAGGCATTGTAGTTGGAGGGAATTTTCAGCCAGTTTACCAGGATGATGTGATCAGCTCTCTTGAGCTGACTTGAGCCCTTGGAAGCTGATGGGGGAGGATTGTTTGTTGTGGAGTTCCTTGGCAATGTTCTCTTGGGTGTGTTTGACTTGTGGGGGGAGGTTTGCTGAGGGGCCATTTGAAAGAGTTTGGGCTACACAAGTGATGAGAGCGATAAAGTGATGAGAGTGGTGAAGTTTTGAGAGAAATAAAGTGGATGAGAGTGATCAAGTGATGAGAGCGGTTAAGTGATGAGAGTGATGAAGTTTTGAGAGCGATAAAGTGGATGAGAGTGATCAAGTGATGAGAGCAGTTAAGTGATGAGAGTGATGAAGTTTTAAGAGCAATGAAGTTTTGAGAGCAATGAAGTGGATGAGAGTGATCAAGTGATGAGAGCAATAAAGTGATGAGAGTGGTCAATCAATTTTATGATGAGGGTGGGGGTAAAAAATTTTCCAATGAGGTTGGAGGTAGGAGGTGGGAAGACAGGGGTGTATGACGCGGACAAGGTGGTGGATGCATTTAAATACTTTATTTGAAAAAACCCACTTATTTCAGGTTAACTTTGACACGTCTGATCTGAAATAAGTGGGTTTTTTTGATTTTTAATGGTGGGTTTGAAATGGCGGATTTGGGTTGAAACCTGCCATTAAAAAATGGCGGGTTTGGTTAACTTTGATACCCCCTAATGTTATGAATTTAGCCCTTCCCACTCTAGTAAAGCTCTTGCTAATTTTTTTTAATCTTCAATTGGGCTTAAAGATATCTTCAATTTTAGCAGCTTCAACCAAGCAATTTTTCTTCTCATGCCAATTTTGTTGCCACATCTTCTCATCAACCTTTGAATTTGGTGCTATTTTTAGGAAATATACCTTCAGTTTTTTTTCTTTCTGGCTTACATGTTTTTCCTGCCTTCCATACTTGTAAATACATATATCATTCTCTTCATATTTGGTTGGTGCAGTCTCCTTCTGGAACTGCCACAATTTTTGGGCTTCTCCCATTTTTATCTTCACAAGGTTTTCATCATCTCAATTTCTCCTCCCTGGCCTTTTGCAAGTGGTCTTTTCAGTGTCTGCATTCATATGTTCTCACAGCCTCTTGTCCTCTTTTGCTTCCACCCTTCTGTCTCATTTTTATTTTTTTTGTGTTGTGTGGCCTCACAGCCTGTTTCTATAACTAATCTTACTGGCTCTAGTAGTCTCTTTGAAGGAATTCAGTGGTTTTTATCTGATTCTCTTTGAAATTTCCCATGTTGATCTCAGGCCCAAGCCCTAGTTGCAGCTTTCTCCATTCTCTAGTTGAATCTATCTCCATTCTTGAATCAAATATTTTTTGCACAATGAATGTGCAGTGGAGCTTGGTCAAAGCTGAAGCTTAGCTTTCTGAAAGCTAGACCTGGGCTTTGTCATAGGTTGGGCCTGAGCTCCTTGACAATTCTTCCTAGCAAGTGTTGTCAAATTTTTTGAAGTTTCTAGCTTTCATGTTTGGACCACAGTTTTTGTTCCTTCAAGTAAAATTAACCACATTATTTCCTCTGCAAAAGTTGGCATCATTGCTTAAGCCAGGTCCTTTCAGTTCCAATTTCAAACATGAGAACCACCTATCTCCCCAATCCTTAAACTCCATCTTTCTCTTGAGTTACATGTCTTGTTTACGCTCATCTACCAGGCCTAATATGCCTTCAGATATAAAATGGAAACCCCATTTTTAAAATGGTGAATCAAAAGGCCAATTTATTTTTAGGTGGCTGAAAATCTCAAGTTCAAGGATTTTCAATTTTGGACCAAATTTCTTATCAAATTAACTCAATTTTCTGTTAATTTAGACTGGATAACAAATCATTTTAGAAATCCAGAAGGCTTTAATTTGGCCTGGTAATATAGTCTGAAGCTCTTTCCAAGCAGTGGGCATATTGTATGTTTAATTGGTATACACCTGGTGGCTAACCCTTCCTAATGTTCTAATGAGGCCTATCAAAAATTCCCTATCAGCTATAGAAAAATAGAAACACAAGCTGACCTTCCAGGAACAGCTGGTGTGAGCAAACATTGAGGCAGGAAGCAGTACTCACTCTGACAGATCTTTATATCAAGCTTTGAAGAGTTTTCAAACTAGGGAACACTCCCCATGCTATATTTCAGTTGTTGCTTTAGACTTGTCTGAATGGGCCATGGTTTATTAAAACAACGTTGCCAAGTCCTTATTTCTTCAAGGAATTGCGCAACCTTTCCCCAGAATAATAGAAACCCTTGAGTTTCAAGCTTTTCACACTTAACAGATAGTCTAAGTTGAGGAAGACTGTCCCAAAATTTCAAGCCCAACTTGGGCACAGACTACCCTAGAGAACAGGGTTTTACTTTTAACAGCTGGTAGTGTGATTTTGTACAAAATAATAATTGCTCAATCTGGATCCTTAACCCTCAGAGGCTCAAGCAGTAAATTGGCTGGCGAACATACATTGCACTCAAAAGGAAACTTGCCCTTATTCAACGTCCAGATGATGGAATCTAGGATAACCCCATGCTTGCTCAGGGCATTATATTCAGTTCCGATTCTGAACAATTTTCACCCACCAAAGCTCTTCATGTGAATACGATGGTCCTCAGATGGGAGTCTTGATTTTGAGCATGGCATGTTTTAATCCCAAAACAAAACAAAACCATCTGACGGACAGAATTGCCTCTAAAGGGGAAGCACTGGAGAACCAAGTTCGAATGAGGTCAACCAGCAGATTCCTGAATGCCAGAAGTGAACTTGGGATATTTTTGGTGAGATAGCTTTATAGAATTTTTGTTTTGTGCCGGAGTGGTTTTAGGGGTGGGTTTTGCTTGGCGTCCTCTTTGTTTGTTCGTCATGGAGGACTTCTTTTTCTTCACACTTAACGGATTGGGGCCGCCTTTTTTGCGCCTTTTCTTTTTCATTAATTTATTTTCCAGTTTCTGAGCTGACGAAGTTTGAGACGCCTCCGGTAACGCGGGCTGCGGTTTGTCTGACGTGCTTTGTGCTGAGCTTTGGATAAGTTGAACCTGTAAACTCGACTGCAGTCCAGTAGTTGTGGATTCCAATTGTTCAAGTTCTTCACGAGGAACGTGGAGCTTGTCCTCTTCGAGCTAAAAAAAAAACGACCAAGTAAGCGCGCGAAATTCCCAACAGTTCCGGGCAAGCTGAATTTTTTCATTTATGAAAAAGCAAATTCACCTGTTTTCGTCTCAACTCGCTAGCTGGTCCTTCCTCTTCAAGAAGCAGGGTTCCACTACGATTCAAATAAATAATCGGTACCCCGACGATGTTTTCCCGTAGGTATTTGCGGAAGTCAGCGTCTTGGGTGCACACCAAGTAGTGTAATCGATTTTCCGAATCTCCCAATATGCCTTTGATGCACTCGACTGAGCTTGATTTAGTCTTCCAATGATTACACTTTCTTCGTTCACATATGTTCCGGGCCAAATCGACGGCTTCCTGAGCAACCTGACTTCCCTCAGATGCCAACTTGACAAGATGAGAAATGGAACATTGCGTAATCACTGTTACAAAAATTTTTACAGCGGATAATTTTGTAGCGGTTAATGGGGAATGCTCAAGGATGGATTGATAAGATACCACAAGTCTAGGAGTCAAGAGAAGGTTGAGGAAATAGCTGGGGACTTACTTGGTTTCACGGCTCCGCCAAGGACGGCCGAAAAACGCTTGTGAACCTCCATCTTCTGAGTAACGGCGATGATGGCAAAATCGGCATCGACTGTGAGTAGGTGAAAAGAAAATCAGGTGGGAAGCATGAATTTCTTGCAATGGTCCAAATCGAAATGCCCTGGACTGACGAACACAGAACTTGATAGGGTTCGCGGAATTTGAAAATAGAATTATAAACTGTCATCGTTCGTCGATTGGTTTTGTTGCGCTTGGTTTTCATCTTGGCACCGTCGGATATCCCACTAGTATAGGCACGAGCGGGTCTCGATACTAGCTCTATTGGCTGGTGCTAGAAGTGGTTGCAGGGTCTGCCGAGGGGTTGAGCGTATTCCTCCCGAGTCTGCGGACGACCAAATATTCCATATGCAGAATGTATGTGCGAGTCTGCGGCGTTCGGATGCGCGGGTCTGTCGCAGGCCCCTAGTGCACCCCATCCCCCATCATTGATGCACAAACCAGACACAAGCCATGCTGCTGAATGAAATCAAGTAGCACAATTGTGTTGCACCTTTGGCAAAAAGGTGGCAAAGATCTGGCCATTGGGCCTTTGTGTGCTCTCCTAGTGCTAGAAGAGGAAACCCAGAAATTCACTTAATTCATTGCAGATTGTCAAAAACTAGTCATATACATTTTTATGCATGTACAGTGGGTAGACAGAAATAATGGGACTGATTGGCCTAAAACAGTCAAGTTATTTTCAGGGATATGTTTCAAGCTAAATCAATTGTTCAAAAAAAGGCATGTAGTTACTTGGATTCATGGGATTAGATATTTTGGCATCTGGACTTTAATAATACAACAACTGAAATTTTGAAAAATATCAAATTATAATTTTTTTAAAAAAAAAACTGAAAAAGGAAAAAACACTCAAAAAACATGCAGGAGGAAAAAAAAATGAAAAATTCTGTATCATCAATATTTATTCTTCTTTATAGGGGTGTTAGAGAGGATCAAAAGGAATCATTTCAATGAAAGAAAAATTAATGTTGAGGGTTGATAAAAAGAATTAAAACCAATTTTTATCAATCTTGATTTTTCAGTGCCTTGGTGAGATGGTATCAATAATCTTGAGAGAGCTAGGTTGGAAGTCATGGAAACCAATGAAAAATGTTCATTCAAACTTTTTATGTATCTGATGTTTTTATCATTTGATTTCTCTGCTTTTGGTCCACTTTGAGGTGCCTTGAGATGCTGGAGGCTATATTGGTTTGAGGGTTGAATTGGGGTGGAGGTGGTTCACATTGTTATAAAATTCATTCAAGCCTTCAAAATTCTACCCTCCTTTGATGGTTTGACCATCTTCATCTTCTGAAACAACCAATCACCCAAAGAGGACTGAATATCAAAAAACGAAAACATGAATTAGAATCAAAGATGAAGAATAAGATTTCAAAAAGATTACTTACCATGTTTGTTTTTTTAATCAATCAAGCATTCAGACATAAAAATCAAAAAACCAAGTTGGTTGCAATGTGGCTATTGGTCAACTGGAGTGGGAGCCCTAAGATGGGTTGGTCAACAGCAAGATTGAGACACCTGGTGCTTCATCTACATTGTTTGAAGTACCCGGGTGTGGTCACTTTGACAAAAACGCCCATGAATTTTGTCTAGCCACTGTGTATACAATGTTCCTATCTCATCCTCAACAGTATTCCTATCCAAGGTTTGTATCTTCTGAATTCATACTTCCAGAATGTTCCAATTTCCCCCAAACCTTGCATCCAAGTTGTTGAAAAGTCAAGCTTTTTTGGAAGATTTAAATAAAATTGAAGTGGTACTGTCATCCACATTCTCATTGCTCTAGCTAGCTAGAGCAATGAGAATGTGGATGACAGTTAGCCAGCACAGAAAAGGATGTGAAATGATAAAGAACAAAAAAATATATTCACTCAATCTAAAAATGATAGTGAAAAAAACCCTGGTTTATTTGAGCATGTTTTATTGATAGGAGGTGCTCTCTTGGTCATAATATCAACTGGTTGATTGATTTTGCTGATCTAGCACAGATTGAATTTTTTCATGCACACTATGCCAGTAATGAATAGAAGATTCCTTAAAGAAAATTTTATCAATCCTTGGGAGGCACTCCCCTCTATTTTCAACATTTACATTGTACCAAGATCTGTTGCATAGCATTGAGTGAGCATGTTCATTGAGGAAAAGCAGAATTTCAGCCTTTTCCCAAATTGCAATGAATTCTGCTACATGATTCAATATTTTAATATTTTATTGTTGTATTGGGATCTGAAAAAAATTCATCCCCAAGATTTACAAGGAAACTACTTTCATATCTGCAGAGTTTTCCACCCCGCCCACAATCAACCCATATTTAAAGATTATCTTGTGGGATAACATGTGAGTTTTGAACTCTTGCTTCCCCCAGATATCCTGGAACTTGTCTAAGAGCATTCCAGTGTCACTTATGTTGCTTTTCAGAATATTATCTTGGTGAAACCACTGCCTAAAATATATCTGGATTTGTTCTGATAGCCATTAAGTCCAAGGACCCTTTCAAAAAGTTGAATCAAGTTGTATAAATTTCTCCTTTGGTGTGATTTTCCAGTAGAAATCAGGGAATATGGGAGTAATATGAAGATATGTTTTCTCTAAAAAGTGTTAGGCCCTATCATTGGATACTCCAGATGGTATTATGAAATTTTGATTGCATCTGACTTTTTTATCATTGCCCAAAAAATCTTCAAATAAAAATTCTACTGACTTTGGTTTCATAGCTATTTATGGTCCCTAGATTGCTTGATTCCTCAAGGTTTCACTGCCTGAAAAAAGAACCCCATCATCAAAACATAGGCACACCAGAATCATCCCTTGTCTATCCCTAAATTTATGGAGAAAAGTTCCAAATTTTGCAATTGAGTGATTGTTCATATCAAGCAGCAAAGAATATGGACTAACAAGGTTGCTGATTAAGTGGAAAATTAGAAACTCCCAGTTTTGGAGGATAAAAGAGGTTATAAATTTAGTAAAAATTCCAGCCCCTGAGAAACCATACGCCTTTTTCAATTGTAGCTACTCCTTTCAGATACTTACTTAATTTATCACGCTTACATACTCATAATGTATTAACCAAAGTCCTGAAACACCACTGACCCAATAAAATCAAAATTCAGCCTCCTCAGGTAGTATCTACAATTTGAAACCTATCTTCCTTGGTGACGCATACTTGGTTAGCCTCCATTGAATGCTCTGAAACACTTGGAATCCTTTGATTTCAACTGCTCTTTTTACCAATTATATTTCCATTCTTCCACATGTCTTCAGTACTTAGTGTGGGTTTTCCAGCTTTATAAAACCTCTGCAGCCAAACATCTGAAATAAAAAATTCATCAGCCTTCTGTAGTCTACCTCTGAAATCTTCATCAACTTAATATCTGAAATTTTAAAACCAAATTCTTCAATAAACAATTGTAAAAAAAAAAACTGCAATCCACAATCCCCAATATGATTCCCATAAGTTTTCAATTACCAATATTCCTAAAATTTACCAAATTCTCTTTTAACTATTCAGAAAAAAGAGCTCTGAAGCTTGCCTCCTTTCTTCTTTTATACCTTCCTTTCCTCACCACATCCTCCACCAAATTAAATTCTTCTCCGTCCCTTCTCTTTTTTGCCTCATTCTGGTTGATCCAAAAACTCCTCCCACGCATCTCCAAATATTTGCTTATGTATTTTTTAAATTAATTTAACTGTTCTTTTTTCTCTTTCACAAACTCCTTCAATTGCCTTTTTAGTAAGTCTTTCCAATGAAGAAAACTCCAATCCTTGTTTTTTCAAAACAATTATGATATGCAAAGTAAATCCTCCTTTTCTTGGTCTGGCTGCAATCCCTCAAACTAACCTTTCCTCACACACCCCCTCTTCAGATTTGAGGTACCCTTTCTTGTCCTGGATGATGAATTCATGTTATATTAGTTTCAATTGCATTGTCATTCTAGCAGTCCTGCACATCCCTCACCCAAAGCTTCTGGAAATGACATATATTTTTTTTCTCCACATCTTCATTATTTTGTGTTTTTTCCAGAGTGGTTCAATTCTAACCAAAACTGTGACTTTTCAGATTTCAAAAACTTTATTTTTGGGCTATTTCATCCTCTGAAACCAAATTAATCTTTTCCTGGCATTACTTTTCCACTTCGATTATTCTCTGAAGCTCCTGATACTCATAAATTATATCAAACTAGACCAAATTATGATCAATCTTTCCCTGAGGGTCCTGCATTGTAACCTAGTTTGACTTTTTGTAATTTCTTCTTCTCCTGAAGCCCTTTTTCCTGAAGGTACAATCACTCCTCCAACATTTCAATTTATTTTTTATTTTTGGTCATCCCCTCAGCCAAAAAAAATCTTTCTTCTTCCTTCCAGAAGCTGTGCCTTCTTTTCCTCAATTTTCAGGCAAAATATATCAAAGCTTCTTCACTGGCTCTAATTTCCTGTTCAATCATTTCCTTTTGGATATTGGACATTTTTCTTACCTTCAAATTTAATTTCCTCAAAACCACAAAATTATTAGAAATTATAATGCTGTGTATATCTTACTGAAAAGGATATTTGAACTCATTCCCTCACACAAATGATTCATATTTCCTAAAATTTCTCTTTAGATCCCATATAATTCAATTTGAATAAAGAAGAAATTAATTTCAGGAGCATCATAGGGCTGATGGGGTAATTCAAATTCTACCCTTCCACATTTTATTTTTTTGATTAATCAGTTATTACTTATATGAGAATTTTTTCATACCCTTATTGTGATTGATTCTCTACTGTCATTTTCTGTGCTGTGTGTTTTTTCTGTTTCAATTTCTCCTGCAAAAAAAAATTGAAAAACAATTCCTCATTAGGCCCTCAAGGATGTAGTACAAGAAATTGAAAACCAACAATTTTTTGGGCCAGGAAACACTGAAATTTCTGGAAATAACTTATGATGGCACTTTATGAATCCTCAATATTTGCACAGAATTATTCCAAAATTTTACTTCTTCTAAAATCTTACTTCTAATTAAGCTCTGAGATTCAAGGTTATGCAACAATAAATGCACTTGAAATATTAAAAAAACTTGTGAAAAATTGATCTGAAATAAAAGATTCTCTTCTCAAAAAAACTCTGAAACAGAACCTGAAAATCTAAAAGACCTCTGCACAACTAATCAACCTTGAAAATAAAAATCTGAAAAAAAAACTTAATCTGTAATCCTTTTTATGAAAAAATATCTTTAATCTTCCTAATTCCATGCCTTGCCACAAACTTCTTTTATATATTCACTTCTGATATCCCCTTTCTTGATGAGAGCAGCTAGGGCAGAAGCCAGGGAAGTGTATGAGGTGTGCACAAGGATAAGATTTTTTTGAATGAGAAAAGAAAAGAACAGAATAATATGAAAATAAACAGCTAAACTACTTATCTAGGGAAGCATATGAGATGCGCAAAAGGATAGGAGAAGAATCATTTTTCATAGGCTTCCCAAGGTAAGCAGCACAACTGATGACAGGGTTGTGAGATGAGAATGAAAGGTGATAACATACAAAAATACAGCCAATGGGTAGAGGAAAACCCAAATCCCCCCTTGCTTCCAACTTCAAAGAAAAAAAACAGATCAAGAAACTAGAAATAAGAAAAATTTCCAATAAAAAGGAAAGTGAGACTAAGAGGAAAGTGAGACTAAGAGGAAAGTGAGAAGAAGGAAAGAAAGAAAAAAATATTTGGGAAGAATTCAACAGTTAGAGTGATTTTTCTCAAGAGGGATTTGAGAAAGGGGTTTTTTTAACATATCAGAAAGCCTTTCCTTGGTTGAGACATGTATAAGAAAGAGAAATAACCCATTTTTACACATTCATGAATGAAATTGAATTGAGTACTGATTTGCTTGCTCCTAGAATGATGTTTTGTATTTTTAGCTAAGGCCTCTGCTCATTCATTGTCAAGGGGAATGGGAATGGCAGCAATTGGTCAAATGTGAATTTTGGATAGGATATTTTTGAGCCACAGCCCCTCTTTGCCGGATTCCAAAAGCAAATTGTATTTGGCCTCCATGCTGAATCAGGAATCTGTAGCATTCTTTTTGGATTTCCAGGTTATGGCCCTGCCACCCAAATGATAGGAGTATGCAGACATCAAACTATAATATTCATGTTCTTCTGACCAATCAGAGTCCAAGAAACCAGACAGTTTGAGTTTTCCCCCAAGGCAAAGCTTGAGTTCCTTGGTTGTGATAATGTAGTTCATCATTCTGATTGATGGCTGTTGATGAGCTTCAGAAAGGTTTCAAATGTGTTGAGAAAGCCTGTTTACTGAAAATTATATATAAGGCCGAGTACATTAAGATAGCCAGGGGGTTGAAACTATCAGCTGGTTTTGCAGTCCAGAGGAATGTGGATTTTGAGGGGAAATGCAAAGTAGGCTTTTGAAGTGAAATTAATTTGGAGTGGCCATGGTAAAATTTTTACCATTAAGAAAGCAATCTCAAATATCATTGATGTAGTGAGTTTGGTGAAGTTTTATGTGTTGTTAGACTGGGTATCTCAAGATTTTGAGGGATAGGAAGTGCTTTAGATTTTTATTGGCCCCCACCGGGAATTTTCCACCCAACAACTTGATCAGATGGTGGAAAAAGTGTCCATCAACAACATTTGCAATATTTTCAATTTGGGTGGTTAGAGCACCAGTCAGATGGGAAGATTTGAGTTTATACTAGAGATTAGGTTCATATGTTGAGTTAGGAAGCCAAAGTTCATGGAGAAAATGGTTTAGTTCCAGATTTGATTGGCAAGAGAACTGCTTCAAGATGTAGGGTGACCAATGCAGCTGACATACCCAATCAGGGTGAAAGGGGTCTCCAAACCCAGGTGGCTAATCCATGTAAACCACATGGTAAAGAAAACCATTCAGGAAGGCAGTCATGAATTAAAAATGATTTGAAACCAATCTTTTGGTGTTAACAGGCTGAAGATCAATTGAAGAGTATCCAATTGAGGATTGGGGAAAATACAACTTTTTAATCTAGACCACAAGTTTTGCAATAGGCTATGGTAAAAAGTCTTGCTTTAAGTTGTTGGATAGAGAAATTGGATATGAAATTTATTTTGAAGACTCAATTGGACCAAATGATTTTATGCTTCTGCAGTTGAGGAAAAATTTTCCATGTTTAAATTACCATGAGGTAGGAGAATTTTTTTTCAGAAGCCTTGAGCCAAAGTTTCTTGTGGGGTCATTTTAGGAGTTGGAAACATGTCCTAGGTATTTCAAATTTTCTAAAATCTGCTCTGCTTTTTTAACAGTGCCCATATTGATTGGTAGATTTTATATGTCTTGGGGATCCACCCCTATGCTGAGATGAGGCTAAAGAATTGGTGAACGTTCAGAGCTAGAAGTGGGAGCAAGGAAACTTGGGTAGGAGGTGGGGAGGGAGATGGGGAATTAAATGCTCAGTGGCAGTAGTGGGGGCAGGCAAATGGATTGATGCTTGAAGAAAATGGTCAACACCCCCATGGAGCCATACACTGAGCAGTGGGAGGCCAAGCTTGTTGAAATAAGTTGGGGGTGGGACTGGAGGTGATGAAGGCAGTGGGCCAGGTGATGTGGATGCAGTGGGAAGCCAAGGTACTTCTAACTGGATGGGGGATTTGGAATAGATCAGCCCATAATTGTGTTGGAAAGAGAAATCCAAAAAATTCACATTGTGCAATTTGACAACTGTCCGTTTCTTCAAGTCCCACAGGCACACTGCATCAATCTTGGAGAGATCTGAGAGGAGGATTGAAAAGAAGCTTTGATGTCAAATTTTTGAAAAGCCAAGTCTGGGACTCTGTACCAGCTGGGAAACCCAAGAGGGTTAAGATTGTTTGGAGAAGGTGAGTGTCTATTGAGTATGGAGAGGGGTGATTCAAAGCCTGCAGGAGTGCTGCAAGGGAAGAGATTGAAATCATGAAGGGCATGGCGTAGGATATATTCCCAAAATGATTTGGGGAGAGTGGCATGAAGAATAGCACACCATAAACTTTTTCAAATTTTCCAATTAGTGCACTCTGCAAATCCATTCATCTCTGGTTAGTGTGGTGGCCTTTTTTGTGATGGATCACAGATTATTTTAGGTAGTGGGATAATTATTTGGAGAGATACTTTCCACCATTCTAAGTTCTCAATGCAGGCACAGTGTGGTTGCCATATTTCTCAAGGGATTTGCAAAATAATTTGAAACTATTTATAGGATCAATTTAATATCTTATTGGGAGGGAAGCAGTCTATTTAGAATAGTCATCTACAAAATTGACAAAGTATAGATAGCCTTAAGGAAAAAAAATTTTTAAGAGCACACATCTGAGTGAATAAGTTCTCTGTGAAATGTTGAACTATAGAGATTGTAAAAATTGAAGGGTTTCCAAATAATTTTTCATTGAACACACCAATGGCATTGTTGAAAATAGATTTCATTCATGATTGTTGGGAAAATGTTTGGAGATGTAGCAGTTTCTTCAAAGGCTTTGGTCCTATGTGGGAAAAGTTCAGATGGTACCATCAGGGCAGTATGGAGTGGATATGGAATTTGGGATCACTTTCCCACAGGGACGTAATACATATCTCCATGGCTATAAAAGTTTATATAATATTTGTGGAGATTTGTATTTTTTTGGATTTTTAGAGATCACACCTTGTTTGGGTAAATACAGCGGTAAGGTCAATTTTTCACAGCACAGAGACAGAGAGAAGTGGTTCATGTAAGGAGGGAAATAACAGACTTTCAAGAACTTAGTTCCTTCCACTGGAAGGCAAGACATTCCTTGATCTGTGTACTTTACTTTCAGCTTGCTACTTGTACATAGCAACCTGTAAAAAGTAGACAAAATAAAATTAAATTAAAAAAATAATCTGTAAAATACAAAAGGAGCAGGAAATAAAGGCATATTATTAAATTTTGGATAACCCACTGAAAGCTAGTTAGGTTCACTCACTGACCCCACCTGTGAATTCTCACTCCTTCATATTTTTAATAGATTAATAAGAAATGGACCAAAAATCACAACACCACTAAAGTGAATTTTTGGCCATTTTAATATTTCACATGTATTTTCACGTATAGGTTCCACAACTAAAATTCATTCCAAATTGAAGGGTTGTTTATATTTTAGGAGTTAAAGGTAGATTTGTGTTTTTTCAGAATTCCCACACGCAGTCCTGCATCCACATAATGCAAGCTGCGCGCGTCAGATATGCAAAAACGCAGAAAACTGCATGGAAACAGCATTCAATATGCACCTGTCTACTGTGCACATCCCGTTTCAAATTCCCACCCAAAGCTTTAACACCCTTGTGTGTCAAGTCTGCAATAACAACTACTTTCAACAAGGTAAAGAACACAACTGCTACAATCTACATGCATGCATCATACATACGTAATGATGTGACTGATGGATACAGGAAAGTTTGAAACCTGTGGAGAATAAACCAAAAAAATATAAAATAAAATTATAAAATAGAAAAATTAAATGAGGGTAATGTTGAATTAACAGCTCATTGAGCCGTGCACATGTTTCAAAAAGGGCCGTGTGGCATGCCACGGGGTCCAATCAAAGCCGTGTACAACCCACCACAGCTCAAGGATTTGTGCAGCCAACCCAGCCTGGTCCCCGCCGTGTGAACTTCCACACAACTACATTCAAGCCATGTGGAGTTTTACACGGCTCAAATGTAGTTGTGTGGCATCCCACATGGCACCGGACCGCGGTGAGCAAAAAAAAAAATGAAAAGGAATGAGAGGGTACTAACACAACCCATAAACTAAATAAACATTCCAAAAAAACAGAAATCACCAAAAAATCAATGAATGTTCATTTTTTGGTTAAAAAAATAAATAAATAAATAAATAAATAAATAAAAATAAAAATACTGATACTATCAATTGGACTAGCCCTAAAGTAAAAAGACCCAAAAAACACAAGTAACTGGACTATCCCTAAAGTAAAAAAACCAAAAAAAGACAAGAAACTTGAGAAGCCCTAAAGTAAAAACACCAAAAAAATAAAACTAACTTGACAAGCCCTAAAGTAAGTTCAACTTGACTAGCCCTAAAGTAAAAGGGCCCAAAAATTACAGAGGTCTTTTGACCAGCCCTAAAGTAAAAGTGCCCAAAAAATTACAAGTCTTTTGACCAGCCCTAAAGTAAAAACACCAAACAAAAAACAAGTTCAACTTGTGTTAAGCTGATCCCATCCCAAGCTTAAAATAATTCAAGCTTGTTATGGAATCAGCCCAACAAAAGTTGAACTGAATTACCATTAAACTCTCATTCAAAATACTCAATGTAATGATTTTAATTCAAAACACTCCACATAATGATGTTCAAAATGTGATGAAACTTTATATTAATAGAACTTTTTAGCTGCATTAGAATCACAATTTATATGAAACCCAATGATGAAATGAAGTAAAATTCTATAATCTCTATAATCTAGAATAAATTTGAAGTTGATCTTTTAGATGATCAACCCAACCAGAGTCTTTTTAACAAATCAAGGAACGTGGTTTTGCTACAATGGGCAGGGTTGGAATCATTTCTCCCTCAATTACTAATAGAACCCAGTGGCCATTGTTTACAAAGGAAATGAAAATTGTATCTGATTGATCAGTAACACCATTTTTCATTGGAGTATAAGTATCACATGACTCCAATGAAATAAAAAATATAGTTTGGAATATGTGTCTGCTATGATTTGATCCATGTCTACTTTAGCCGGGCATTTTGAGGAGGGAATCTTTTCATTGATGTCTTCAACATCAAGCCTTTTTTTTAATCTTTTTAAACTCTTTTGCACCACCAAGAATCTTAATGTAGAATGCTTTATGTTTCTCTAATTTTTCAATCATTTCCTTCCTAACTTTAAACCAACCATGTTCTTCATAACCAAGAGGTTTAGAAATGACTCTAAATCCTCAATTCCCATCTCCAATTGGATCCCAAACCTCACCCAAGAACTTATGAAATTTCTTGTGTATTTGATTGAGATATTTCATGCTTGGTTCCTATCATGAAAACTAACTTAGTATTCATTTCTATAATCAGATAAATTAAATTAATACTCACCAAAGATGAGCTTCTGGTTGAGCTTTGCTGCACATTCTCTTCCTCTGAAGAGGATTCTGATTCCAAATTAAGGGATCCCAATTCACTGTCATTCTCTTCCTCAGAAATATGAAATCCAGATTCAGATTCTGCCAACTTTGACTAACAATTCATCATTAGTTAGTAACTAAGCTCATTAAACCATCATTAAACCAATAAAATGAACATATCCCAAAAGAAAAGACTTACAATCTTTTGTCTTTTCTTGTTTGGAGCCCTTCTAGTCCTTTTTCCCCCTTGAGTTGTTTTTCAAAAAGCTTGAACCAAGACCGTTCTTGCCGGGTATCTGTCAATTTTGGCCTGCTTCTACTTGATTGTAAGACTTGAGGCTCAATTCTTGGCTTCAATCAATATTTTGTAATCTCCTGAATGATGTACTTCAATAGTCTGCTTTTCTCATGATCTGGAGGTTCCAAGATCATTGCATTCACTTTTTCACGTAACTGAGGAATGCTTAGCATTTCATTGAAATTGCACTTGAAAAATTCAAAAGGATAAACCATTAGTGAATTAGGAATCATGAATAAAAAAGAATTAATCACATAGTGATTTGAACAATCCAAATTGAACAATCCCACTTAAGCCAACTTACAGAACTAAAACTGCAAGGTTCATAGTCCAAACTCCACTGAGGATGAACATCTTTGGGTACCATGGATCCTCTGAATGCTAGAAGGTCACCTATTTGGTGGGAAAAGGTAAAATCCATAGTCTTGGAGTATGACTTGGTGCACACTTTGCCATCATGATCATGTTTGAACTTCCCAAATTGTTCCCTAAAAAGATGAATTGCCTCTAAAGAAAATTTGTAACCCAATGGTAAAAGTTCAGGTGGAAGAACTTTCCCTAACTTAATTTGAGAGTTATAAAGTGATGCATTAACCAATTTAATTTGATTTTAAATGGTTCCATCAAGGCTTTTCCAAAAATCCAACAGGTTTCCCAAAGAGTTTGCAAGTAATTGTTTGAAAGTAGCATGAGCCTCTTCAACCAAAAATGTTTTTTTGTTTCCAAAATCTGGGTTTATACAAGTTCAAGGTGTTACAAACATCTCTTTGATAAGGAAAATGTTGTTTTCCATATACTTGAGTACATCCTCACAGTCTTTTGAGAAACACTATATAAGTCAAAAGTTCAGAAACCAAACCTAGGAAGAATAAGAAGCAGTGATTTGGACCTACTCTGAGTTCTGCATCATTGACCTCTGCCTCCTCCTTGGTCTTTGAGGCCCCATACTTTGCCCACAGAGTCATAAAGCATTGCCATCCTTCAACATCATTAACAAAGTGCACTTTACAGCTTGCTTGTATGTTTTTAGACAAGTGCCAAGTGCAACATTTTCTTGATGACTCAGGGAAACTAGATTCAATAGCACAAATCAGAGCTTTTCAACAGTCTGTCATAAAGACTTTTGGAATTCTCTCAGGATCATAAGCCTACTCCTTTAATGCATTTAAAGACCAACTGTAGAACTCAAATGTTTCTTTTGTTATAATAACAAGAGCTTTTGTGAAAGTTTTCCGATTGGATGTCATTCCTACAACATGCAGTAGTGGGGTTTTTTACTTATTTGTCTTATAAGTTCAATCCAACGTATCAATATGATGGAATTGTTTTGAGAGCTTTACTGCCTCTGGATTTGCTAGGTACAGGGCCTCCAAGTGACCCTCTCCACTGAACTTTGACCGGTGAATACAACTTGTTTCTTCAAGCTGTTCATAGAGTACCTCCATAACACTTTTCCTCTTTAGTTCTGCAAGCGTTACCTTCTGCTTAGTGTTATAGATTTTTTGGTCATCAACATAATCCCCCCCGTCAATCTTGCTCAATTTTCTCTTAAGTTGTAATGTATTGGCACCATCATCCATGCCTCCTATTAGATTGTCTAAGGCCATCCCCAAGACTCTCCTCAGTTGAGGATGCACAGAGGGATGTTCAGATGGTTGATGGTTATGTTGGGTTTCTTTGTAGGAGAGGCGCCACAAGGGGTCTGCCTTTGTGAAACTTGCATGGATTAAAAACTCCCACCCAACCTTCCTTGTGTGAGTTTTTCTAGACCATTTGGTAAGAAGATTTCCTGAATAGGAACCATGTCTATCACAGGCTAAATCCACATATTGGTCACACTGTGAGTTGAAAACTGTTAAAGCATAACAATGCTTCATTTACCATGTTTGACAATAGTTTTTTGCCTCTTCCCTAGTAGTAAAAGCTCTCAAGGGAGGTGGGTCAAGTGGATCTTCCATAGTTACATAGTTGTATTGATGGCATGCACTCCATCAGTTTCAATCAAATTAAATAAGGCAAAGATGAAGTAACATAAAATGTCACTCACCACCAGAGGTCATGTCAATTTTTGAAAAATTTTGCTCTTCAATTGTCACCCTTGATGAGGATGCAATTGGGGCTTCCAATGTTTCATTACCCAAATCCTTTTTTTTTTCCAAAGCTTTGTTGATGGCATTATCAATGTAGACCTTCCATGCAGCCATTTCAGAAGAAGGAGGGCTTGCCACTGTTCCCATGCAAAAAAATGCAATGGAATACTTCATTATTCAATCCAACTTTCAATTGAACAAACAAAGTTTTCTCACTTTCAAGTTGAGAAAGAATTGTTTGCAGAATTTTATATGATTTATGATTCCAGTTTTCACTTTAATTTCACTTTGGTTTCACTTTAATATCTCTTTGGGATTGCTAGTTGTGGAAAAAAAGTCCCACAAAGTATGCGTTAATCCTAAATTTGGGTTGAAATAACCCAAGTGTGGTCCAGGGGGTGCCCAAAACTCTGGCACAACTTCTAGGGGATTTTGCACTCCCAAACACGGCTAATTTGAGCTGTTTACAGGGATACACGTCTCAAATTAGCTGTGGTTGGGGTTACATGGCTCCTACACAACCCCCCAGGGGTTGCGCGGGTTTTAAAAAGCCCTTTGTAGTTGTCTTTGGGCCGGCATGGCTCACTTGAGCCATGTAGGGCCCTACACGACTAACCCACGGTTGGAGCTGTGAATTTAACATCACCCCTTAAATGGAACATTAATCAAGGTTGTCACAAAATCAACACTATCAAATTTTTATGGACCATAAAACATACCAAGGAGTTCTCAAAAGAATTATTGAATATTATATGAATATTCAGAAGATGAAAGAGAATCTACAAATACCCACCTCTGACCATTCTTATCAAATAAATATAGTAAAAAAAATTAGAAATATTTCAAAACTGTAAAAATAGCAAATTACCACAAAGAAAGATTTAGAAATAAATATCACACATAAAAACTGCAGAGAAATCTAAAGCTGAATGACAGCACTAAGAATGTGTGATATGCAAGCCCTGGCTATCCTGCTAGCCTTAAAAAATGTGCATTACTCCCTGTGTTCCCTGAGAAGGCTCTCTTCACCCCAAAAAATTATGTATACAGTGCCTTCTTGGTTGCTTTAAACCAAGTCAATTTTCTTTATTAATCCAGAATCTTTGACATCTGTGATCAGGTGCTTATATGAGATACACAAGTGATATATGGCCTCAGTATGATAGTACTATTATCAATTCAGCCAAACTCACCATTCCCCTTAAAGAAAATCATAAGTCACCCCAAATTTGATCTGATAACCTTCAACTGTGAATTATTGCAGATATCTTGTGAGTAAATAATTGAAAGTAACTTATTTCCTCCCTGCTCAGTCTTGTTTGCTGTTGAGCCCATCCATACCCACCATCCCTTTGGGTGTGACCCCTTTTTTTTAAGATGTATGGAGCCCATTGTCCTAGGGTTCAATCAGGCTCAAAGTCATCCCCTGAAGACAGTTTTCTATAAAGATACCCAGTTTTGTATGAGCTGTGGCCCCTCTTCAAACATATTTAAAACACTTAAACCAAACCACCATAAACCTTGCACCAGCTTTAGTCATATTTATTATTTTGGAGATTTCACCATATTTATTCTTGGAATAGTATTATTCCACAACTGCATCAATTTATGTAGCTAAAGGACTGCAAGTTTCCTGGTATCAAGAAACTGAAGTTTACCAGAGAGAGATTGGAAAGTTGGATGGGAGTTTGTTTGGGTTTGATTTTTGACACAGTGGAGAGATCTGGTGCCATTAATAGCAAGCAGCCAGAGTCTATATTTGCATCACTGGTTGTCATTTCTGAGGAAATTGCGTAAGCAATATCTTAGCTAGACCTTCAGTGACTTCAACCCCAGAATCAGAGAAATCTGATTCTCTGTCTTCTGCATCTAGATGTTCCACTGAGGTACTTCCTTCTCAAGCAGAGGTTTTGGAATCAATTTTATGTTTTTATTTTGTCTCTGTGGAAGATTTATGATTTTCCTTGTGTTCAGTAAGAAGAGGACATGTTTTTTTGCAGTTCTTGAGATTCTGGCCATTCACGTTGCATAGAAAACACCACTTGGGTTTTCTGTTAGAGTTTTCAAACAATTTGTTGGAGGTAGGTTTTGATTTTTCTGAAGAGACAGACATTACTTATTCTGATTGGGATTTGAATATTTTTTTCAAGAGAAGCACCTATTTAATTTGTCTTAACCCCATATTGATTCATGAGAGCTGATAAGAAATTTAGCTAGTCCTGAGGAATGGAGCTAAGAAGATATGCAGAGTGGAAATCATCAGGATTGAGAGGTTTTTCAACAGTGATAAGATATTTGGGGCATTTATAATAGTTTTAAATTGTATCAATGCGATCAAAAACTTTTTTGGTTGACATTTTGATGAGAAGGAGTTTTCCTATCCAACAGACCCTACCTCCTGTTGAAGAGTCTGGGTATGCTTGAAAAAGGGATAATCACATGCCATGAGAATTGCAATGTTGTTCTCTAATGTAGCAGATACTTCAGCTTTCAATGAATTTTATGAGTAAAGATCAGAAAAATAATTTCTCTGCTTTATGATAAAAAGCTAAAATAAATCCAAATAATATTTTATGTATTAATTTTATTTTAATTTTTGAAAAAAAAAACTTGCACATTTTTTCTAAAAAATACTTCCAAAAGAGAGGGAAAATCTACGCAGCAGGAAAAAAGCCATGCTATGGATCTCTTCCTCATTCTGAGAATGCTAAAAAGTCTCCCAACCAAATCTGCAATCTCTATAGTTCCATAAACCATCCCAGTGCCTATGGCTCCCAACCTGACCACCAAATTTTTTGGGACTGCTTCCAACAAGACAGGAATATAAACACAGTCTTCAGATTTGAATCAAACTCCCTCATCAGTAGATTTTGCCAAATTAATCAATATAAAAGAGTTGGTAAGGGAGCATGTAACCCATTGGGAGGCCTTTCTAGAGGATCAGACCACAGGGGAACAAGGCCCTGTGAAGAAGGCTATAATTCAGGCCAAAGCCACTCAAATCCCCCTCCAAAAAATGATAAAAAGGAAGGAGGTGGAAGATTAGGTGAGTTTTATAACCCACGGGACCAATTATCCCCATTAATAGGGAAAAGGACAAAGGAAATGAAAGGTCCTCCTCCCATCAGAAGCCCAAAGCTTCCAGAGATTCAGAAAAAATGAATTCTCTGGCCCAGAAATGGAAGAATTTGTAAAATTGATTGAAAATTTTCCAGTCTTTTATTTTTTTTAAAATGATTTTAGAAATAAATTCAAAAAAATTTCAAAAAATGTATGGAATTTATTCTCAGCTAGATAAATTAATTCTTTTCAATTGAAAACTAAAAAATATTTTCCCTGATCAAATGAGTTCTTTGGTGCACCAGAATATCAATAATTCAGGTCTTAAAAACCAGATAAAATATTTCAAAGAGTTTATAGAAGAAATTAAAACAAACCAGGCCCAAAAATTGGAAATTATATTTTCTAATATACAGGAAAAAGCAGTTATGTCTCTTCAAAATCTTCAAAATGAGATCAAAGAAATGAAAAAAAAAATCAATGCATCCTCTCAGTAATAAAATAGATCAAGTTAATTCAAATTTTGACCTCCAACTCAGATTAATCAAAAATTATTTGAGAGCTTTAAAGATCAGTCTTACCAAATTGTTTGGAGTACCTCAGAGGATCTAAAACCTCTCAGAAATACTACTACTACTTTTGTGACACCCATAAATTTACCACATTAAAGTGACACCTACAGGCCTAGCACAACTCCTGAAATGTAGCAAGCCCAAAAGCTCCTATCCCCCATCACTGAATTTCCCAACTCTTCTTGAGAAGGCAAATAAAAAAATATAAGTTCAACACAGAAATCAGAATGTCACTTGATAAAAAGTGCCATCAAGGAGCTCATGACCAATGTATGGCCAAGCTCTTGTTAAGCTCTGGCCAAGCTCAGGTCAAGATTTATCCCAGCTCTAATTCATAGTTAAAAAATTTTTTAGAGAATGGACATAAATTCAAATGGAAATTGGAGAGAGCTTCAACCAGAGCTTCCTTGATGGTACTTTCCTGCAAGTGACATCAAATTTTTTGGGGTGGTTTAACTAAATTTGTTGATTATACCATAGAATCCTATGAATTACCTGAAGAATTTTATGCAGCAAGGCTACCTAGGTTTTATGAAGGAGTAGATCTAGAATTTTTTTTCCATTAAAATGCCATCTTTTGGAAATATTGGGAAAGCCTCATCACAGAAAAATTTGATTCAAGAATTTGGAAAAGAAAAATTGTGAAAAAATTTCATTACTCCTTCTTTTATTCCTCAAAATGCAAAATCCACAAGTGGTTACAAGAAAAGAAGAAGAGGTCAGACTGCAGGTATCCTGCTGTTGATCTTGAAGAAATTAATGAAAAACTACTCAATCAATTTCCTCAATAATTTATAAAACCACCCCGTCTGTTTCAGAATGAAAATTGAATATGATTTACCAAATTTGATGAAATTTTTGGAAGAGATCACAAAAATAAATTTTATGGATAAAAAGACCACTCCTAATCCCAAAGAATAATTTTAAAAACCAAAAAATTTTCCTTCCCACCAAAGATTAACAGATTAACATGAACAACAGGAAAGTACCTGAATTCAAAGACAGAGTACCAGGCACCTGCTGGAAATTTAATAAAGCTTCCACCTCAGAGGAGTAGGTATCTTACCAAAAAGGAAGTTCATTTCAGTCATTGATGAAGAATCTGAAATTGAATCTGACCAGCAGTGTGCTGAACCCAAAGGATTTAAATCTGAAGATGATGTGATCATAACCAATCCCATCAATGTAATAAATGGTGAGTTTAAATCTACTCTAGAAATAAACAGAATCAATGGTGAATCATGTGAAAATTATGTTCAGCAATTATCTTAGTTTCAGGAGGAGCAGTAATTAAGGAAAAAGAAATGCTGTAAAGGTTTTGTCTATAAAGGCTAATTGGCTTTCAAAATGAAGAAGTACGTCAGATAATTGATTGGATGAGTTTGAATGGTTGATGGAAGACAGCAGAGAGAAGAGCTCCTTAAGTACAAACAACTTGCCTCTTGTGGGCCCATGATACAAAGGGAGAAAAGGAAAAACTTCAGCCCCAAAAGATATCAACAGGCTCTACAATCCTTGTTACTTTGTTTGGGCCACATCATCCCGCATGAAGTCAGCCCTTACAACCAGCCTATTCTGGTCAGGTTTGGTGACTCCACCCTCACAGGGCTTCACCAGCCCCTTTTCTGTTCAATCCCCTGGCTGCCCATAGCTTAAAAACAGCCTGATAACTCCTATTACCTCACATACAGGCTGTTTTCCTCATGAAACCAGCCCCTGGCCCCCCATAGAGACCAGGTGGGGCCTAGAACTCATCTGAGTCTGGTCTCAAACTCACAGGGGGGGTGTAACTGGCCAACATGCCGCCCCCCTCTTCCCTAACTATGTGGCCAGCAGGAATGGTCAAATCCCCCGCTGGTTTCTTGGGAAACAATTTTCCCCAGGAGGAACATAAAAGATGGGGGATCAGGTCCCCCTAGCCCTTTGGGCCTCCCCCTTGGTAACAGGGGGGAGAGCCCCCTGCTTGCTTTGCCCAATCCCACATACACAGGTGGGAGGGTGATCAAATCCCCCGCCACCACCAATTGAATTGATGCAACCGGCCTGATCTTCATTGATGATGGGAGGGTGATGAAGTTCCCCCACTGCAGGTTGCCTTGTTGCAATTGGCCTAGCCAATTTGTCCCCTCATTTGCGGCAATGGGGGGAGGCGGTCCCTGTCAGCCACAAGACAATTAGACTTGCCCAAATGTCTGCACAACTCATATGCCTTGCTGGTATAGTGGTTTAGTAATAGCCTCAACCTCTATTTCCTGACATCAAGGTAACTGGTTCAACCCAACATAGATCCAAGAATGAAAATTGATTAAGAAGTTCACAATTATACAATAAATTTTGATAATATTTTATAAGTATGTTTTTATGAGTATTGATTATAGAATTAAAATCTTGATAATATATATTATCATAATGGGGATCCAATATAACTTTAAATTGAGTTATGAGGACTCAGATGCGCCCCAACTATTGATATATAAATTCCCAATAATTTCCCTTCCTTTGAGGACAAGCTACAGTAATTAATTTAATCTATACTCTCCACTCGGTATAAACCTGCAATCACATAATCTTAATGTTAGCCCCCTGGGGATGTGATTATACTTTGATAAAATCTCCTGAGACTTGACAGCGTCCACTCAGAGGGCCCTGAGCTTAGTTGTAGAGTATATAAATTTTTTGGTATGTAAATAGGACCCTTTACATTGAAAATCCCCCCAAGGAGTACTAGTACCCTCTTTCTCATTGGGCAGGATGTGATGGGGTTCTGAAACCTTGAGGACAAAACCAGGGAGAAACTAACACTCCCCTGATGATTCCTTGAGTCCCCTGAGGGCTCCTGTTACCTTAAAAGAGGAGGGTCTTCACCCTATAGCCCCTTCCTTATCCAGTTATATATGATTAATTATTTGTAAGAGAATACGGCAAAAGTTAACAAGCCCACCAAACTTAGTCTCAAGAAGGGATTGACTGGGGCTATCCACTTTAGTATTATATTCAACTAAAAATCTTATTGGCAACTTCAATTTCGAGTGGAAGGTCCTAATTGGAGTAGTGACCCTTGAGTGTTACTAATAGAAAGGGTGTGAGCTGATGTATAGGCAAAGCTCCTTTGAGCTTCATTTATTTGGAGCCGGGCCCCTTAAATTTTTATAAAGGTTTGAGGTGTGGATTTTTCCTCACAATACCTTTTTATTTTTGGAGTATGTGAGCTTTTAGCTTTTGCATGTATTATTTGAGTCAAAAAATGACTTTAACATTGGTTTTTGTCTTATTTTTGCAGGTATAACCATGGCCAAGTTTAGCAATAGAGGTTATATCCCTGACAGTCTTACTCCCCCCACCGCGGCTTCTCTCCAACTGGTTTCAGCAGCCCCCCTGCGCAGCTGCAACCAAACAGGATGGAGAGAATCCAAATGAGTCCCTCCGCTGTTGTGACCAATTTGGGACACCTCAGGAAAAGGGAAAGTTTTTTAATTTCTTTTATATATATAATCTTTTATCCAACTTATCAAAAAAAAATTCCCTGTGTCTCTATAGGAACCCTTCAAATTTTCCACATCCCAACTCCTCCCTGTCCTAGTGGTCCAGGAAGTGTTATAATTATGGCCAGCAATTAGCTTAGGCAAATGAGCAGTATTTAAAGCAAAAGAAATGCTGGACACTGTGTGTCAATAATGGCTAATGGGGCTCTCACAATGGGGCAATATGTTGGATGAATTCGATTGGATGATGAATGAATGATGGAAAACAGCAGGGAGAAGAGCTCCTTAAGTACAAAAGATTGGCCTATTGTGAGCTCATGATACAACAAGCCAAAAGGCAAATTTTCCGCCCCAAAAGAGCTCTACAGGCTCTACAAGCCTTGTTACTTGGTTTGGACTACATCAGCCCACATGGCATCAGTCCCTGAACCCTTACGACCAGCCTATTCCGGTCCATTCTGGTGTTTCCACCGTTACGGGGCTGAACCAGCCCCTTTGCTGTTCAATCCCCTGGGCCGGTTGTCTGTTACAACCGGTCCTGATGACCTCATTGTCATACTTACGGGCTGGTTGCCTCATGCATCCAGCCCCTGGCCCCTCAAATGGGCCAGGTGGGACCCAGGACTCACCTGGGTCCGGTTTCAACCTCACTAGGGGGGGGTGTAACCGGCGGACATGCCGCCCCCCCCCTTCTTCTCTCAAATCCCTGGTGGGGGCGGTCAAATCCCCTCACCAGGGGCCCTGGGGGTCGATACCCCCAGGGCGTCGTCATTAGGAAAAGGACTGGGCTGGGGGTGATCAGGTCCCCTCAGCCCGACGCTCCTCCCCCTCGGTAAAGGGGGGGGGAGAGCGCCCCTCGCTCCCTCTGCATCGCTTCGCTAGGTGGGAGGGTGATCAAATCCCCCCCACCTGCCGGTCGCTACTACCGCGGCCGGCGCCGCCACCTCCCTGGGCAAGGGGGTGGTCAGGTCCCCCCTGCCCTGACCGACCGCGATGTCGCGGCCGGTCGCTGGCTGGTTCAACCCAGCCAGCCCGCCCCCATCCCCCTCGCAACGGCGAGCGAGGGGAGGGGGAGCGAGCCGGGGCCGCGAGCCCCGGCTCCGCGGCGCTGGTCGCCGGGCGCGACCAGCCGGGCCCGCTCGGCATCGCACCGCGCGGGATCCCTCGGCCGCGCAACAGCCCCGCGCGGGCCGTCGGGCCCCGCGTGGGCCGTGCCGAGGAACACAGGCGGCCCCGAACGGGCCGCGGCGCGGGCAGCGGCCCCGGGTGGGCCGCAACACTGGCGGCGGCCCCAATGGGCCGCCCCAAGCCCGAAAACTGAGAAAAACATACTTTGGCGGGCCAGTCCGTCTGGCCAAGTATGTCCAAAATAAACCTTGGGCCCAATTATGCCCATACAAGCCCATCTGGCTGTATCTGCCCATATACCCCACCGGGCCCGTTAGGGCCCGTGTACCAATAGGCCTATTTCACGCATTTTGAGGCCAGTTTCCCCAAATCCGTGACATCCACATGGGCCCGTATGGTCCGTGTGTGTGTCCAATGGGCCTTAGAGGCCCATTTGTGCATCCCATTTGGATTACACTTATACGTAGCACCCGCGTAAGTGCGTACGTATTTTAACACACCCCCTTAATCCAAAAGGGGTGACATCCGCATATTAGTCACAAAGCCTTGATGCTTGTTTCTGTCTAATGCCTTAGTCAAGATATCCGCAATCATTGCTCCAGTGGGCATGTACCTCAACACAATCTCTTTGCAGTTAACTGCATCGCGAATATAGTTATAGTGGACATCAATATGTTTTGTTCTTGAATGGAACACTTGGTTTTGCGCCAACGCAATGGCACTCTGGTTATCGGAATACAACAATGCAAACCCTTGTGGTTTATGTGTGTCCTCTAAGACTTTTCTCAACCATTTTGCTTCCTGTGAAGCTGCTAAGTAAGCTCTATACTCAGCCTCTGTTGATGAAAGACTTATTGCCGACACCTTCTTGGACATCCATGACACCAGATTCTTACTTAAAAAGAATACAAAACCACTTGTTGATTCCCTAGTGTTACCATCTGCCCAACTTGCATCGGAATAACCAACCAAATCAAAGTTTGCTGACTTTGTAAACAACAGTCCCAGACTGTGTGTTCCTTTAAGATACCTCATAACTCTCTTAAACGCTGACCAATGCCTCATGCTTGGCTTCTCAAAGTGTTGCGACAAGACCCCAATTGCAAACGCAATATCGGGCCTTGTACACTGCCCCAAATAATTAAGCGATCCGACAGCTGACCTGTAGTCATTCCCTGATTGAACAAACTCCAGATACTCCTCATCTGTAGACTTCTCTAAACGAATGTTTGACTGCATAGGAGTACCAAACTCCTTTGCATCCTCTAAGCCGTATTGCTTAAGAAGAGCTGCCACATAATGGTTCTGGTCTAACTTAATACCATTCTTGCTCTTGCTGACTTTCATTCCAAGCACCTGTTGCGCCAGACCAAGATCTTTTATCTTGAATTCCTTTTTGAGTGTCTCCATGACTCTCTCTTTACCATCACCAATAATGATAATGTCATCGACCCATACAAACAAAATTGCATCCTTCCTCACAAAAAGGCAAGGATCGGCCTCAGACGTCTTAAAACCAATCTCTATCAGTTTCTCACTCATGGTGTTATACCATGACCTAGCTGCTTGCTTCAATCCATACAGGGATCTACACAGCTTGAGGACATATTCCCCTTTATCTGCCGAAAGAAAAGTTCTAACACAGATTTTCTTCATGGTTTCTGGTTTAGTCTCTACTAACCATTCACGAAAACCATCAGGAATCGACATATAAACAGTCTCCTCCTCTCCAAGTTTTGCATTCAAGTATGCTGTTACAAAATCAGCTTGTCTGATTTCTTCACCCAACTCCACTGCCAGAGCAATGATGTACCTGAAGGTGGACAGCCTTCCAGTTGGTGAGAAAGTTTCTTGGTAATCAATACCCTCTCTCTGCTTGAAGCCCTGTGCAACACATCTAGCCTTGAACCTTTTCAAAACTCCGTTTGTGTCAAACTTCTTGTTTAACACCAATCGAGACCCCACAATGGTCTTTCCTTTTGGAACAGAATCCCGCTTAACCACTTCAAAGACACTATTATTCTCTAGAGAATCAAATTCCTCAAAAATAGCACTCTTCCAGTTGGCTCTCTCATCAGAATTCATAGCTTGGCCAAAGCTATTTGGGTTAACCCTGTTACCCATTTCTGAACTCAACTCCAGGACTTCATTGAGCATACACTGTTCCTGAAATGTATCTTCCTCATATCCTGCGGCAGCATAATGGGATCTCCACTCCCCGTACCTGTCAACCGGTACTCTAACCCTACCACTCCTTCTAACCGGAGGTGGAGGCTCATCAGGTTCTGATTCCACAGAATCACCTGAAGCGGGTACTGAACCCTCTTGTGGCACGTCTGCCACCTCTTCATCTTCTGGAACCACATGTTCCACAGCTTTTGCTGGTGAAATAGGTGCTAATTCTATTTCTTGTTGTGGCTTAATCACAACAACATCTTCACTCCTTTTGAGTGGAAAGGTACTTTCGTCGAATTTTACATCCCTGCTACGGATAACCTTTCTTGTCCCTGGACAATAGATCCTATAAGATTTACTTATTAAATCATAGCCTACAAGTGCCCCTGTTCTGGCTCTAGGGTCTAATTTTCCGACCATTTCATTATGGTGGACACTATAATACACCAAGCAACCAATTGTTCTTAGGTGTGATGTTTTGGGGTACAACTTCCAAAACTGATAATGGGGACACTTCCCATTAACACTTACAATGTTGTGCAACAGACACACCGTGCACATCAACTCAGCCCATAAGAACTTTGGCAGACCAGATTGAGACATAATAGTTCTGACTTTTTCCAGTAAAGTCCTATTCATTCTCTCAACTATTCCATTATTTTGTGGAGTACTTGCAGTAGTGACTATATGAATGATACCATAATCTTTCAACAGCCTCCCAAACTCTTTACTCACGAATTCACCCCCTCCATCGGTAATAACCCTCTTGATCTCCTTCATCAGACCATTCTGTTTCCAGACTTTGAAGATTACAGAAACCTCCTCTGTGGTCTGATCCTTAGATCGAATCGGTTTAACCCAAACATAATTAGTTGCAGTATCAACTAAATTGATGAAGTATCTTGCCCCACCAAGGGACTCTGGAGTGAATGGCCCTGCCAAATCAATGGAAAATTCCTCTCTAGGAACATCTGTGTGATCTCTACTCTTAGAGAACACATTTCTAGTCTTGGCCCCCAAGGTACAACTCTCACAGTTTCTGTCCTTTACCTTATGGCCACTTCTATTGTGAGAAACAGTGCTCAGAGCTGAGAATTTGAACAAGCTTGCACACAGAAGCTTATTCCGAACTTGTCCACTAAGAACAGTTCTCCCATTCATATCAATAACAAACCTATCTCCTTTAAGATAACGAATTTGGAAACCTTTTTTCCATAACACCCCAAGAGACACAAGGTTGTAAGGCAACTCTGGTACATAGAACACTTTATCAAAAGTAATTTGGAAACCCAGTTGATTTGCAAGAATAACTTTTCCAATTCCTTTAATCTGAATTGTTCTGCCTTTCTGACCAATATTTACAACCCCATCATAATCACTAAGATTTGAAAATAAATTTGGTTCAAAAAACATGTGATCTGTACAACCAGAATCGATCAAAACAAGAACATCCTCCTTCAATCCTCCTAGTAGGAAAGAAGCTTTATCAGTCACTGATAAGTTCTTATCTTTGAGGTTAAGATTACTCACTTCATAATCAATCAAGTCCATTTCTTGATCCTCATCGATTTTGGCCTTCTTGTTGGGACCTTCTTCCACAACAGCCTCTTCAATTGGAGCATCCAACGCCACCATTGCAACGTTTTCAGTTGTGAGATTGACCTCCTTGTCATCCCCTTCGGACTTCTTCCTTTTCTTGGCCTCCTTGCAGTCCTTAGCATAGTGACCCTTATTCTGACAATTGTAACATAAGACCTTGGACAAATCCTTTTTCGCCTTCTTGCGAGATTTTCCAGTCTTTCCAACTAGGGCTGTTCCAGAACCCCCCTTCATCTTGAATTGAAGGTCATCCTTTTCAATCCTTTTAAGCACATCCTCCTCCCCAGGAAGAGGATCCAATTGAGAAATGATTCTGACTAAGGAATCAAACTCTTTTGGCAGCTTTTGAAGGATTAAGAGTGACAAACACTCTGGATCCATGTTAAGTCCAGATGACTTGAACTTGGCTATACTAGACCTAGCCTCTGCCACAAACTGTTTACAATTCGAATATTGTAACTTGAACAGTTTATTAAAGGCTATACCCTTCTGGTGAACAGAATCACCAGCATACTTGGACTTAAGCAGCTTCCAAAGGATGCTGCCCCTCCTCCTCTCATCTTCCCTAAGAGTATCAGCAACCCATGTCACATGATTCTCATCAAGATGCCTAAGGATCAGATGGTAAGACTTCTTCTCCACTTCTGAACTGATCAGAGTGTCATCTGCATCCATAATTTCCCCACAGCAGATGTTATCCAGCTCACTATCCATAAGGACAGCCCAAGCATTATAGTTCTGACTATTCAGAACTATTTTGGTAGAGCTAACATCAGGGATATAGGACATCTTCTTGGAAAACTTGAGGTCTTTGAGGTTCTCCAAAGTAAGGTACAAAGGTCTAGATGGCTTGGAAGTAATGATGATGTTGGTACTGATAATGTGTTATAATTATGGCCAGCAATTAGCTTAGGCAAATGAGCAGTATTTAAAGCAAAAGAAATGCTGGACACTGTGTGTCAATAATGGCTAATGGGGCTCTCACAATGGGGCAATATGTTGGATGAATTCAATTGGATGATGAATGAATGATGGAAAACAGCAGGGAGAAGAGCTCCTTAAGTACAAAAGATTGGCCTATTGTGAGCTCATGATACAACAAGCCAAAAGGCAAATTTTCCGCCCCAAAAGAGCTCTACAGGCTCTACAAGCCTTGTTACTTGGTTTGGACTACATCAGCCCACATGGCATCAGTCCCTGAACCCTTACGACCAGCCTATTCCGGTCCATTCTGGTGTTTCCACCGTTACGGGGCTGAACCAGCCCCTTTGCTGTTCAATCCCCTGGGCCGGTTGTCTGTTACAACCGGTCCTGATGACCTCATTGTCATACTTACGGGCTGGTTGCCTCATGCATCCAGCCCCTGGCCCCTCAAATGGGCCAGGTGGGACCCAGGACTCACCTGGGTCCGGTTTCAACCTCACTAGGGGGGGGTGTAACCGGCGGACATGCCGCCCCCCCCCTTCTTCTCTCAAATCCCTGGTGGGGGCGGTCAAATCCCCTCACCAGGGGCCCTGGGGGTCGATACCCCCAGGGCGTCGTCATTAGGAAAAGGACTGGGCTGGGGGTGATCAGGTCCCCTCAGCCCGACGCTCCTCCCCCTCGGTAAAGGGGGGGGGAGAGCGCCCCTCGCTCCCTCTGCATCGCTTCGCTAGGTGGGAGGGTGATCAAATCCCCCCCACCTGCCGGTCGCTACTACCGCGGCCGGCGCCGCCACCTCCCTGGGCAAGGGGGTGGTCAGGTCCCCCCTGCCCTGACCGACCGCGATGTCGCGGCCGGTCGCTGGCTGGTTCAACCCAGCCAGCCCGCCCCCATCCCCCTCGCAACGGCGAGCGAGGGGAGGGGGAGCGAGCCGGGGCCGCGAGCCCCGGCTCCGCGGCGCTGGTCGCCGGGCGCGACCAGCCGGGCCCGCTCGGCATCGCACCGCGCGGGATCCCTCGGCCGCGCAACAGCCCCGCGCGGGCCGTCGGGCCCCGCGTGGGCCGTGCCGAGGAACACAGGCGGCCCCGAACGGGCCGCGGCGCGGGCAGCGGCCCCGGGTGGGCCGCAACACTGGCGGCGGCCCCAATGGGCCGCCCCAAGCCCGAAAACTGAGAAAAACATACTTTGGCGGGCCAGTCCGTCTGGCCAAGTATGTCCAAAATAAACCTTGGGCCCAATTATGCCCATACAAGCCCATCTGGCTGTATCTGCCCATATACCCCACCGGGCCCGTTAGGGCCCGTGTACCAATAGGCCTATTTCACGCATTTTGAGGCCAGTTTCCCCAAATCCGTGACATCCACATGGGCCCGTATGGTCCGTGTGTGTGTCCAATGGGCCTTAGAGGCCCATTTGTGCATCCCATTTGGATTACACTTATACGTAGCACCCGCGTAAGTGCGTACGTATTTTAACAGGAAGGCCTCCCCTGGGTTTTTCAAATTCTCAGCTCTCCTGTTCAATTGCTCCTCCTTGCATGCACTTGCTGCCTGAATTTTTGGCCAAGCGCTGTAAGACTCCAAACGGTGCTAGGCCATGGCAGTTCTGTGGAGGGGAAGGGCGCTGTTTAGGCTTCCCTCCTGAGTGTTACAAAAATATTTAAATGTAACCAAGATCAAGGTCCAGAACCTGGTAAATGAAGAATCAAGTAGTAAAAGATAAAAATGATAGTAGTTCAGTAGCGATGTAACAGCACTATCTGAGCCAAGATTATGTGGGAAAAAACTTGGACAAAAGAAGCTAAAGTTTGTTTAAAGTTTGAAGAACAAAGCTGTTGTATGTAAACAACGCCCACAAGCTAATAACTCTGGTCGTCAGCAGAAGATTGGGGATGATCAACTCAAACCCAACCAACCTCCAGGTTCTCAATGAACCTGCCCAACTCTCCGCAATCAAGCGCTTGAAGGGTACCAGATAACTGAGGGTGGCTGCACAAGACAAAGCTCTATCTTTAAGAAGTTCTAAAAGCAAACAGTAAACTGATTTGAAGCAAGGATAACCTCAAAACTTCTCAAGGAAATCAAGAGTAGGCTGGCAGAATTAAACTCAAAAAAAATAAGGGAAGTAGAACACTCCAGGTCTTAAGCTTAATAAGACCTCTTCAACCAATTGTGATTGGCTCCAGAAAGATAATCAAGACCAGTATGGTCAGAGGAAGGGATCAAGGAGTGGTATAACACACTCAATAATTCCAACAGACAGAATGCTCTTCAACCAGCAAGGCTATTGGTTGGTGATAAGGATCAGGCCACAGAGAGGCAAAAGAATCAGGATCAATGGATCAGGGGGGGGAAATCATAGATATACCCCGGATGAGGATGAGGAATTGATTTCAATGATAAAGGCGGGGGGACACATGCACATACTCCTATGGATTATTAAAAAGGGCAGGGGAGAGCCCCTCCTTTTATTGGCCATGTGTCCCTGTAGACTATTTACAAGAGGAACTACAAATAGATCAGGAAAAGAGTTTTTTTTTTTTTTTTTGGTTGATGAAGAAGATTGGCAACAGGAACCTCCTGAAATGGGAGAGAGAGGAATAAAAAAAAAGAGAAAGGCATGAAAAGGGGGAGACCTGCCTGCGTCAAGGACAACAGTAGCAGTGGATGGCGGGTTTGGCTGGCCGCGGCCGCGGTTGGTTGAAGGAGGGTTAAGTTGGTTTGTTGGAGGATTGTTGGTCACGCGAAAGCGTCAAAAGGCAAATGAGAAGGTTTCCAACGGTCGCGAACAACAATTTCAGTTTGCCGTCATTGGAGATGGATCAAAGGGGCTGGTCATGAGGTTGAGCAAGGCAATGACGGCCGTCCATCAACCTTGCTGTTAGGTTGGTGCAAGGTTGGTCATGGGATTGATTGTTCCAATGACTGATCTTGTGCAGGTGATCAGGTGGTGATGGTGCTGGTCATGAGGTTGATGGTTTTGACAAGTTTGATGATGAAGGTGTTGAGATCTCAATCGTTGCAAGCCTTGTTTGGATTTCACATTCTATCAATCCAATTGGTGACCACCGTGAGTGGTTTGTGATGATGACCAAGGAGTTCCTTTGCCCTGGTTGAATTGGGGAATAGGGAGGGCATCTTGGTTTAAGCTAAGATGAGTTGGGGGTATGGATGACGGACTGCTATGGGATGATCAATGATGATGCAATGATGCAATGTGAATCTTGAAGGATTTCTTGAAGCAAGATTGGATGGTTTTTGATTGTTGATTGTGTCTATCAAATTGAGCGGATGATACTGATGCTGATGCTGATGGGGTGTCGGTGCCAGAAAAAAACCCACAAGGCAAGCCGGTCTTCATCCCCGCAATTGCCAAAAGGGTGGATGCCAGCGCAAAGCAAGGGTGACTTGAAAATAGGACCAAGCACTGGGCACTGAGAGATCTTCCTAGACAACTAGGAGAAGGGAGGGCTGAGAATGGGGAACTGAACTGGGGGATGATTTTGAAAAAATCATTTTTTTTGATCTAAATGGAGGCTATAAAAAATTCATAAAAACTTTAATTTTCCCGTACTAGTCCACAGGTGTCCAAGATTGGGAACCACAGCGCATGCAAAAAAAATTTTCAATTCCTCCTTGCCAATCATCTCCATCCATCAATCTCCCACCATTTTGATCTGCCATCATCCCTGGCAAATTTCTGTGGCAGCAACTAAACAGCCATTGGTCAATCAACCCACAATCCTCTCTCCCTCATCCGGCTGGACAATTTCCAACCTTAACAGCCCATCATCCCATCCTTCCATCCTTGTCACCAACCGTGCAACCAGTGCTGATTTTCACACCCAAAGGATGAGAAAAGCTATTTCTCACGGCCCCATCACTATCCCAATTGCTGAAAAACCTTTCCAGCAGTCATCTGCCTCCATCCTCATTGGCCACAAAAACAAAGACCTGCCATCAATGGTCAACACCCTTGCTTGCACCACCATACATCAATCACCAGCAGCCATCAATCATCTGCCTCTCATTCCTCCTTCATCTGCCAATCAACAATTTCATCTCTGCCCAACCATGTTCTGCTAATCACCATCTGCAACCAGTTTTGCCATCTTGCATCCGCTATTGTGTGGACGTTCATCCACTGCCTGCTGTCCTCCTTTATGCAGGCTGGTTTTTGTTTTTCCTCATCTTTTTTTCACATGTCCTGATCATTCCTGTTGTTACTGTTTGTTTTTTTCATTACTAATTTCCCTCATCCATCTTTCACTTGTCACAAAGAAATATTTTTGCCCACTGTCATTTGTGGTCATCTCTTGTAAGTAGTACACAGGGCCTCTTTCCCATAAAAGGGAGCTTTCCCCTGCCCTTTTCCCCATCATCATCACTTTATGCAATCAATAAATACGTCAGGAACTTCCCCTTTATCCATGCCATTCATCATACTTATCCTGGGTAAATCTATGATTGCCCCTTGATCTTTGAGCCTCCATACTCAATCCTTGATCCATCTCTCTGTGACCTTGTCCATTATCACCAACCAGTAGCCTTGCTGGTTGAAAAAGAATTCATTTGATTTAATTCTTGAGTGTGTTATCCCACTCTTTGATCCCTTTTTCAACCATACTGGTCTTGATCATTCTTGGATTATCAATCTGGAACCTGTCATGTTTGACTGAGAGGTTTCTTTAAGCTTGAAACCTGGAGTGTTAAACCTGCCTTTATTTCCTTGAAGGTAAATTTTGCCACACTAACCTTTACTTCCTTGAGAAGTGTTGGGCTATTCTTGTTCAAATATGTAATTGATTTGCTTCTAGAGCTTCATAAAACAAATTGCTTTGTTTTGTAAATCCACCCACAGTTATCTGATAACTTCAAGCGCTTGATTTCAGAGATTTTGGAAGGTTCATTAAGAAACTGGAGGTTTTTTTAGATTGAATTGATCATTTCTAATCTTCTGCTGACAACCAGAGTGATTAGATTGTTGGTGTTGTTACTTGAAAATTCCTTTTTCTTTTGAACTATGAATAAAAATTTAACTTGTTTGTTCAGGTCTTTTACCATACCATCTTGCCTCAGATAGTGTTGTTCCATTGAAACCAATTACCATCAAACTCATTCCTCCGCATTGATTCCTCATTCATAATGTTCTGAAACTTGATTCTGGTTAAATTTGAATATTCTTGTAATGCTCAGGAGGGTGGCCTGAAAAGAACCCTTCCCCTCTACCAAACTGCGTGCGCTCAGCACTTTTTTGAGTCTTACACCGCCCCCTACCAGGGCCCTGTGCATGCCGCCAGGCCCACAAAAAGGCCAAGTGCAAGAAAAAGCGGCCCCAGCAGGCTGCTACCAGGGCAAAGGTCCCAATTTGCTTCTAGAAGGGAAACAGACCCAATGGGCTTCTAGAAGGGCAACAGACCCAATGGGCTGTCCCAGCCCAAATTCAGCAAATGACAACTTTGGTGGGCCAGCCTGGCTGGCCAAGTACGTCCAGAATAAACCTTGGGCCCAAAAAGACCCACAAAAGCCCAATTTGTTGGGCTGGCCCATCCATCCCAACAGGCCCATGATGGCCCATGTACAAAATTACTTATTCCACATGTTTTAGGCCATTTTCCCCAAATCTGTGACAAACACACAGGCCCATGTGGTCCATGTGGTTGTCCAATGGACCGTAGAGGCCCATATGTGCATCCCATTTGGATTAAACCTATACTTTCTAGAGACTCCTGTGGGATTATATAAATAATTTAGCAAATAACTTGCTGGAAGTCCTTGAAGGGGAACTCAGTATTACTTCTACTCCTTTATAGTATTATTAAGGACTGAGGTAGTTTTGAATTCACTGCCCTTCTAGTACTAAAGTAAGTCTGCACAAACATTTTTTGAAATGAATGGCCGGTTTCTTTGAGACTTAAAATAGGTCTCAGATCATACCTAGATTAGTTATTATTTGTTATTGGTAGGGTTGTTGAAGAATGTATGTCAGCCTCCTGGATGCCAAGAACCTTTATATCCTTTAGCTACCAGAGGTGATAGAATAAATAATAAATATATTATTTAATAAATGCAGCAAAAATCCGTAAAATATTTGGATTAAGCTTATTGCAAGGTTAAGTGGTTTGGTTATGGTTTATTGTTTTAAATCAATATGAATAAATTGATTATTAAATATTTTTATAGAGGGGCCACAATGATATTGGGGATCTTTAACAACTCTCTTTAGGGATTTCAGTATGAAAACATGTAGTCCTGGTTACTTTGGGCTCTTTAGTTTAAAGGATATTTTACCCAAAGATAATAAGTATATAAAATACACGGTGGAGTGGAAGGGCCTTGTAACCAAGCTGCCACAACAAAGAAAGGATGATAAAACTCACAGGTATATTATTAAATCCTTTGGGTATCTGTTTGAGACTTGCACTGATGGTTTAAACCTGTATACTGGGGTTATAAGGTTGTTCCGCAGTTTTAATTGATAAAAAAAGGTTGAGGACAGATATTATTGATCAGACTCAGCCATAAATCACTTACTTATCTCTTATTAGTACTTGATTACCTTGGCACGGTGTCTGGATATAAATTTAACTGGGTCTCTGCCCATCAATATCCTCAAAAGAGCTCTTTATTTATAGCTTTTGGAGTCCCAATATTTTCCTTCTGAGGGATACAGGGGCTCAGAGGGACGGACACTAAGGCTAGCAGGGTAACCAGGAGTAGCCTGTCACGTGTTCTTGGTACTATAGCACGGGTATCATCTAATTCCACAGGTTATGGGAATTATTCTACTTTATAATAGATATTAGGACGTGTGAATAACACTAATCTGTCCCATTTATGTATTATTCAATTAATTATCCTTAGTAAATGTTTCCAGTAATTTAATAATTATATAAATAGACATTGCTACGGACATCCTGATGTCAGTTGAGTTCTCATTATGTATTAAATAACTGGAGTAAATTCATGATATTGATTTTAATCCTTATTTTCGATTTCCAGTTGATTTGATAAGATAATTACTTGAAATTATAATTCATGGGAATTCATGTGATACTTTTACATCATTAGTTTTCTTAGTATTTCACGAAGATATTGATGTCTAGAAATTTGCATAAAACTATATTAAATTATTTTAATAAATTTTTGAATTCGGCATTGTCTTATTTTCGACATTCTTGGTACTTTGAATTATATTTAATAAAAAATACTTATAAGGGTTATTTAAGTATTTTTATATAATATTATGTTTTTTTAGACTATCTACTATCCACGGGAACATTTATTACATATGTAGAATGTTCCCCTGTGGGTTGTAGCATGTTTACGCGGCACCTAAGCCTCTCAGGCCGCCTGTCACTCTGTCAACCCTTAGTCCCGTGGCTGCATACTTGTCAGAGGCCCGGGGCTGCGTACACAACCTTCAAGGAGTGACAGGGCTGTATCTCAGCCGCGTGCGGTGCATTGGCAGCCGCAGCTGCGTGCGGGAATTGTGACAAAACACATTTCCGTCCATAACTCCTAAAATATACACAACACCTCAATTCTGACTGAATTTTAGGTGTGAAACCTATACGTGAAAATATGTGTGAAATATTTCATTGACAAAAAGCTCAATAGTGGAGCCTTAGTATTTTGGTCTTTCTTTCCTTAATTATTTGAAAATATAAGGAGTTGGATTTCAAGGGTAGGGTCAGTGAGTGACCCTACCTAATTTGGGTAGAGAGTCCATTTCTGTAATGATGTTTATGGTTTTCCTACTCCTTTTTAGGTTAATTGTATTATTATTATTTTAATGTTATTTTTGTTACTTTTGCAGCTTGCTTTGCAATAGTAGCAAGCTGACAATGGAACAGATGTATTTGGTTATTGTTTACTGGCTGATCAGATATGTGTGATATTAACCAATGCCCAAATTATTTAAGGTTTCAAGGGTTTCATCAAAGCAGTGGTTCAGGAGAGGACTCAGGGATGGGTTTATCCTTAGAGGAAAAAAGGTTTTTAGTCCATTTTTTTTGTGCTTTCTTTCTTTATAAGGGTTAATTATTGAGTGATGGGTGGTTTTCCTCAATTTTTACTGAATATATCAGGTCACAGAAGAACCATTATTGAAAGCTCCTCATGGGGTGGTTTCAATGGTTAATGAGGTATAAAATTGGATTTGATTTCCTTTTTTTTATTGGTACACTGATAATCTCCTTTTTATATCTGGGTAGGTACCACAGATGTTCTGGTGCTGGATGGGTGGATGATGGAATGAGGATCTTGGTGGTAGTGGGGGATAAAAACTGGATTGGGTGAGGTGAGTTGAGGTGAAGTGAAGTGAAGTGAGGTGAGGTGAGGTGAAGTGTGGCTTGGTGTGTTTTTGGTGCAACAATTGGTAGAAACTTTGATTCCAGCTTTAAAAAGAAAATTTGAAATTAAGTATTATTTTGAAGTTTTTTGGTTTGGATTCAATTTTTTGAGGCCAATAATACAGCCAAAATATAACCTTGTAAATTTTTTGTTTAAATTTGTGATATTTTAAAGCATCAAAAAGATTAATTGAAAGGGAAAAGGAAATGATAAAAAAGTGCTATGAGAATTTTTTTTCATTTTCTTCAATCTTTTAAGTTGTTATAATTCTTCAGAACTGTCCAAAAAAAAAATTTAATGGGTCTAGGGACCCAAGAACAGGGTGGAAAAACCAAATTTTCCCAAACACAATTCATGAAAAATCTGTGTAATGAAGGACTTTTCCATGGGGGAGTATGGTGGGGGGACACACAACACCTTTTATTTGAAGGCTAGGGGAATTGAGAAAAAAATTCCCCTTATATATTTAACTTCCTTTTAGTTTCATTTAAATTGAGTGATTCAGGGTTGAAAATCCTAAAAAAATAAGGACAAGTAATAAATAATAATACTAAGGATAATTATAATGATAATGATAATGATAATGATAATAATAATAATATTAATATTAATATTAATATTAATATTAATATTAATAATCAGAATCAAAATCAAAATAAAAATAAAAATAAAAATAATGATGATGATGATGATGAAAATAATAATGAAAATAAAAATAATAATAATAATAATAATAATAATAATAATGAAAATAATAATGAAAATAATAATGAAAATAATAATAATAATAATAATGATAATAATAATAATAATAATAATAATAATAATAATAATAATAATAATAATAATAATAATAATAATAATAATAATAATAATAATAATAATAATAATAATAATAATAATAATAATAATAATAATAATAATAATAATAATAATAATAATAATAATAATAATAATAATAATAATAATAATAATAATAATAATAATAATAATAATAATAAATAATAATAATAATAATAATAATAATAATAATAATAATAATAATAATAATAATAATAATAATAATAATAATAATAATAATAATAATAATAATAATAATAATAATAATAATAATAATAATAATAATAATAATAATAATAATAATAATAATAATAATAATAATAATAATAATAATAATAATAATAATAATAATAATAATAATAATAATAATAATAATAATAATAATAATAATAATAATAATAATAATAATAATAATAATAATAATAATAATAATAATAATAATAATAATAATAATAATAATAATAATAATAATAATAATAATAATAATGATAATGTTGGATTTCTGAAAAGAAGTTAAAGAAATCAAGAACAAATAGGGCTGTTCCAGATTTATCATCAGTAAAAGAAAAGCGTGAAGAAAGAATAAAAAGAGAGAAAAAAACATCAGGCAAGAAAGTTAAACTAGTCTGTTGGTCAATGTGTTCTTTTGAGAGGAAGAAGAGGAAGCCATAGTAAAAGAAGGAAGAGAGCTTCAAGAAAATTAGAATTGCAAAGGTCAGAAATCAGAGGTTCAGTTATGACAAAAATTGACAATAGTCTTACCAGTCAGAGCTTGAAAAAAGTGAGACTGAGGAGTTGAGTTTGGCTAGAAAGTATCAAGAAAAAGGGAGAAGCCAATAAAAGAGATGAACAATAAAAAGAAGATAAAAAGAAAAGAAGAGATGAAAGAGCTAAAAATTGAGGTTGAGTGTGATGGTGTTGAGGATTCTGTTGTTGAGTTTGGGATTTGATGAGATGAGAAAGAGCTTTGGAGTGTCATGTTCTTTCCGGTTCACTGCCTTCCCATTGCAGAAGGAATTGCTGTAGCTTTTAGAAGTAGAGGGGAAATGAGAGACATAGTTATGATATGTAGCTTAGAACTCATGACAGTAGACAAGTTTGAGGCTTTGGTATTAAATTATTTAACACCCCCAGTGGCTGGTAAGACTGGATTCGGAGACTCAAAAGGGGCTTTTATTAACAGAAGGAGAGAAATGAGAGAAGGGAGAGGAAGAGCTTTTGTGAGCCCATTGGCCTCATGTCAGGCTAAGGAACCAGGTCAATGAAAAGATTATTAAGTTTGAGTTCCTTGTGTAGTGCTTTGGTTTTTATATCTATGTGTCTAGTTCTCCAGTTAAATCAAAACTTTTTGAGTTTATCATTGAGACCTTTGTTGTTTATGAAGTGGCGACTGGGTTTGACTTCCTTTTTACCAGAGCTTGGCTATTAAACCTCTCATCCATATAGCTTCTAGGAAAGAATTGACAAGTGGATTGAGATTGGCTTTGGTTGTAGAGTGTGTGACATTGCACTGACAGTAGCTTCTCCAAGAAATAAGAGAGTTGAATAGAAGGGAATGATGGCCAGATTAAGACAGCCTGGTTTCCAAATCATCACTCCAAGTGGCATTGCTCTAGCATTGGACTTGATTATTTGGATTGTTAACTTGGAGCAGAAGTTTGAGGTCTTTTGTTGCTTTGAGGTACTTCCAGCATCTTTTTACTTCCCTCCAGTGACAAATTCCTGGCTATTTGCAGAATCTAGCAAGACAAGAGACAAAAAAGCTGAGGTCATGTTGAGTGAGGCAAGATATGTAATTTATGAGGAACACTGCTGATCAATAATTAATTTTTAGAGACTTGAATTCCTCATGATGTTCATCAGAGGCAGGAGCTAGATTAACGTTAGCAGTAAGAGGCACAGAAGACAGTTTTAAATCCATAATCTTTAGCTCTTCCTATCTGTGTTTGATTTTTTTTGGTCGAGATAGCAGTATTTTTTCTTCAATGCAATCATATTTCATTCCAAGAATAGTTCTGAGTTTGTGATGACTGGAGTTAGGGAATTGCTTAAGAAATTCGTCTTGAAAGATTCTACCAAGGCCAACAAGGATGAGATCATCCACGTGAAAGAAAAGAATCAAATTTAAGTCTGGATGAATGTACAAACAGGGATCAGAGATGGATTCATGGAAACCTTGTTCTCAGATCCAAGAGGTAAGGGTGTGAAACCAGTTTGCAGGGGCTTGCTTCAGACCATAAAGAGATTTTCTAAAGATGAGAAATTCAGATTTTATTTTTGAGCCCTTGGGTCTTCTAATGATGACTTTGTCTTACAATGGTGCATGAAGAAAGGGACTCTTAACATTGAACTGCGTGATTGGAGGAGAGTGAAATAAGCCAAAAAAAGAGCAATACGCAAAGAGGTTGCCTTTCTGGTAGTGGAAAATGTGTCGTGATAATCTAACCCATAGATTTTATCAAAACCTTGAATGCACAGTTGACTTTTCCATGGAGATCCACTCACGTATAAAATTCAACTGTGCGTTCAAGATTTTGATCAAATCTATGAAACTGTGTCTTGATAATCTAACCCATAGATTTGATCAAAACCTTGAACGCACAGTTGAATTTTATATGTGAGTGGATCTCCATGGCAGTTATCCTTGAGACGGTATACCCATGTAGTGTTGAGCGTATTTTCTGGTTCTGGACCATCATAATCCTCACACACATTGAGTGACTTGATCCCGTTAAGTTCAGAGTCCATTGAGTATTCCCACTCAAGAAAGTTGTGACATCTTTTTGCTTTTTTGTAAGGTTTGGGCACATAATAATGGTAATATCTGTATTTTTGAGGGTGATTAAGAGTTGATCAGTCTTGGAGAGTGTAGGTTGTATTTAGTTGTTAAGCAAGTTCTTCAGAAGAGTTGGACTCTGAGTCAGAAGGATGGATATCTTGTGATTTGGGTGTTGGAGTCAATGATAAAGAGTGACTTTTGGATGATTGTTCAGTTTTTATGGCAACAGCTGGAACTTTCAACGGGGAATGATTTGAAAGGATGGCAGGAATATCATCATTGTTTTTGATTTGCAAAGTCTCTTCATTTTAGGTGGAATTTGAGATATAGGGTAACTGAGAAAGATTGTTATCATTGAGGATTTTGACATGTTTGGAAGAGATAATGGAACTTTCAGGATTTAGAATTTGATAAGACAGAAAGTTGGGATTGTAACCTACTAGGGTACCAGAAATCCCTCAATCCTTTAAATTCTTGCCATGAGAAATCTTATTATCAAGATACACAACTTTGAACCCTATAGGATGAAAGTATCTGAATGGAAGAGTTTTATTGGTGAATATTTGATAGGGAGAAAAGGAGTCAAGAGTTTTATGGATTTGATTTAAGGAGAGAAATGCTGATTTTTCAACTTCTGCCCAAAGATTGAGTGGAAGTTTAGAGCTTCAAAGAATAGCTCTTATGGATTTGGTGAGAGTCCTGTTGGCTCTCTCAATCTTCCGTTATGTTCATGGTGATGGGCTCTGACATGAGATGTTGGATTGAGTTGGTGATAAAGAAATTCTTGAGTTGGAAGGAGGTGAATTCTCTGCCACCATTGGTACAGATGGTAGCAGGGAATCTATGTTGTTCTTGCTTCTTGAAGTTTAAGACAGTTTTGAGTTTTTGGCAAGCATCAGACTTGAACTGAAGGGTTATTTCTGAGATTTACCCTGACTAGTTATCAATAACAGAAATTATGTAGTTCATATTATTTCTAGAAGAGGGAGTGATTGGACCAATAAAATCTATGTGGAGTTTTTCAAAAGGCTTGGCAGAGGAAGTCAAGGTATTCTTAAAAGAGGATTTGTAAATTTTTGAGAATGCACAGTCTTCACATTGAAAGGTATAGATAGTTTTGATTGAGAGGGATGGGAAGAGGTTTTTAAGGAGGTGTGGACTTTCATTTCCAAAATATGGATGTAGAAATTTGATGTAGTTGAGATTGGGATCTTTCAAAAAGAGGTGAAAATACTTGTGATTATTGCCAACACAAGAGGGGGAATTAAGGATGAACAAATTGCCTTGAATAAAACCAAAGAAGGCTAGTTGGGAATCATAAAAGAGAAAGAATTGATTTTGGGAGGAGGCAAGAGAGCAGTGTTTTGAGGAGATTAATACGCCAGGGCTGATAAGATTGACCACCATATTGGGAAAAAAAGGCAATCAGTAAGAGTAACTATAGAGCTCTTCCAAGAGAGTTTGACAACTCCTTTTACTTTGATAGGGAGTTTTGAACCTTCCTTTCCAGTGCTGATGAAGTCTTTTCCAGGGCATTTGTCAAGACTTCTAAAGAAACTCAAAGATTTGAACATATGACAGGGAGCACCAGAATATAGAATGATTTGATTAAGTGTGTTAATCTCTTTTATCCAAGTAGAGAGAAGAGCTATGTAGGGCCATGCAAACCCCCCCCCCTTGGCTTGCCAATGCCAACAGCCCCCTCATTGCTTTCCAATGCCAACGGCCCACCCCTTGCTCATGGACGCCAACCACCCCCCCCCCCCCCCCCATTGCTTGCCAGCGCCCCCTCCCCCCCAGCCACCCAAGCCACCCCCCTCCTCCTGCCCAGCCAATGGATCCCCACCTCCTGCCCAGCCAATCAAGCCCAGCCTGCCCCATCCTCCCTGGCCCATATTTTTCACACCCTGGTATTTTTTTTAAAAAAAAATATTTTTGTCATCATGTGACTGACATGGTTCTTTTTTTGTAACCCTTCTTTGACCACTTTTGCTTCCATTCTCTTGCTTCTACCACCGCAATAACAATTTTATACTCCGAATTGAATCCCTTCTTTATCCCCACCCAAAGCAAAGAATTTTCCTGGGAGGGAACAAGATGGAAGGAGATGAGTTGACAAACATGAATAGAGGTGGCAAGCAGAGGGCTTTGAAGCAAAGGAGGGATCAAATGTTGATTTCAAGCACAAAGTTATAGTCAAAATGGTTTGTGCAGCAAATCAGTACAAGCACTGTATGTTTCCTGCTGTTGACACGGCCACCCATATCAGAATGGCCATGTCCATGCAAATTAACAAAACAACTCAAAAAATTTGCAGGGACTTGGCAAGTGAGAAAATATACTCTAGGACAACAAATATAAATAAAAACAAAAAATATTTTTTCATTGGTGGGGTTACAAATAGTATTAAGTGTTGTAACCATTTTTGTAATAAAAAATAATTTTCTTTTTTTTCTTTTTAAGCTTTTCATCAGAGCAAATATATTTACAAGCCCAGCATTTGATTAATCTGCTTTAATTCATCTACCATTCTGGAAAGGAAGGCATGGTAAACCTATTGATTTTTAAATGACAGGAAAAGGTTCAGAAGCTTCCCTAGCATTGACCAAAAGAAATGGGGGGAAGAAAAGAAACGCAAATCACCAAATAAACAACAAGGATGAATCTTTGTGGATGGGGGGGGAGAATCAGCTTTTTGGCCCTCTTTTATATACATGGATGGGAGGAGGACACACCAACTAACACGCCCAACTGGGCCCCCAAAAGGAAAAAAAGGTCCCACAACAGTTAAGAGGCATAACTTAAACCCCAGGTTTCAAATCTGAGACCAATATTGGATTGTCTCCTGAATAGGATCAGATAAATTAGCAAAATAGAAAGGGTATTAGGATCCCTGTTTCAGCTCCCCTGTATCCACCCACAGAAAAGATAAACAAACATCATAACTCAAAAAAATAAAGAAAACGGCACCTCAGCAAGTGAGATGAAGGGGTAAATACCAGCCTTGGAAAGGAAGGCATTTCACAACTCCTCATATATGGAATTTTCTCAACAAAAACTGAACAGGTCAGAAGCTGGCCTAACAAAAAAAAAGGTATTATACCAATTCAAGGACCAGGGAAAAGGGTAGCTACAGGTTGTGGAAAGGAAGACACAATTAACCTGGAACTTTTTCAACGTCAAAAAAGAGGGTCAGAAGCTGCCCTAGCAATGAGAAGGGAAAAAGAAAGGACTCGCCAAAGAAACAATGGGGATGACCCTCAGTGGATGGAGGGGGGTAATTGGCGCCTTGTTGGCCCTCTTTGATAGATGTGGATGGGAGGAGTATGCACCAGCTAAAATGCCCAACTGGGCCCCCAGCAGGAGAAGATGGCCCCACAATGTTTGAGAGGGGCAAAGTAAAAACCTAGGTGGCAAATCCAAGACCAATATTAGATCTTCTCCTACCTAGGGTCAGATAATATAGCAAACAAGAAAGGGGATTGGGATACCTGCATCAGATCCCCTGTATCCACCCACTGTGGAGATTAAAAAACATCATAAATTAAAAAAAAAAAAGTGGGGAAATGTATTGGGGGGAGGACTTACCATTCCTTTTTTTTTGAGTTTTGAGCCTTTCTTGGAATCACGCATGCCATCTGTTGGAACATGCATTAATTAAAAAAAAATAGAGAGAAGAATCATCAACAAATCAATAAATGTGAAACATATCCTACACCGCCTGCATCAACCAAATAAAAGAGATAAGATTCATTAAAAACAAACAAACAAACTATTGGTCACAGGATCAATGCAAAGATAAAAACTTTCCTTTCACCATTGACTGATGCCACCAAACAAGGGCTGCCTTTTTTAGAGTAGTGTACTCTGGGGTCTGTATTTCTGCTTCTCACCTGTCTTATACATGTCTTGTGTGTTTCCTCTCCTCTCTGGTCTCACATCTCCATGTCACGTGAATGTGACATTTCTATTCTTCATCTCTTACCTGAGGGCAGCCCAGGTGGAAGGACTTTCTCCTCATCCTTTCACCATCTCACCCAGCCCATCTCTGGCACCATGTTTTCTGCTCTCAGTCTGACTGCCTCAAAAGCCGTTGTAATGTCAACTTCAATCTGATTTGAATGATTGAGCCAGATGACCAAAACATTTTCCCCACAATCACCCAACTGATTGCTACTAGGCCCCTGCCCAGCTTTTCCAATTGGAAGAATTGAAAAAAAGAATAAGAATACAAAAAAATCAATGAAAAAAATACATTCTTACAAACAAACAAAATGACTGATCAACCAATTAACACATTGAAAACTTACTTGCACCGCCCCATCTTTGTATAACCACTTTGCACACCTTGAGCACCCCTTTGCCCTTTTTTTTTGCATATCTTCCATGCACCTTGCGCACCCCCCGCTAATTGAAAGCATCCGCCCAACTGGCGGAAACCAAAAATCCATGGGCACCCGCAAAACAAGACAAATTTCCATCAAGATTGAATCAAAAAGGAGGGTATGTATATAGAAAAAATATGTAAAAAAAAGGAGGTTATATAAAATAATTTAAAAGACTACTAAGCAAGAGCCTAAACTGCTATTTCCTTCAGTAAAATACATATATATACATATATATAAATAACAAAACTCCTAACCAAGAGTTTAAACTCCTGATACAAAAAAAATAAAAAAAGGAGGGTGTATAAAATGGAAAAAATACTCCTAAGGCTGATTCTAAAATGAAAAGCAAAATAAATAAAATAAATAATAATAATAATAAAAATAAAAATAATAATAATAATAATAAAAATAATAATCATAATAATAATAATCATAATAATAATAATAATAATAATAATAATAATAATAATAATAATAATAATAATAATAATAATAATAATAATAATAATAATAATAATAATAATAATAATAATAATAATAATAATAATAATAATAATAATAATAATAATAATAATAATAATAATAATAATAATAATAATAATAATAATAATAATAATAATAATAATAATAATAATAATAATAATAATAATAATAATAATAATAATAATAATAATAATAATAATAATAATAATAATAATAATAATAATAATAATAATAATAATAATAATAATAATAATAATAATAATAATAATAATAATAATAATAATAATAATAATAATAATAATAATAATAATAATAATAATAATAATAATAATAATAATAATAATAATAATAATAATAATAATAATAATAATAATAATAATAATAATAATAATAATAATAATAATAATAATAATAATAATAATAAAATAAATATATATATAATAAAATAAATAAATATATAATAAAATAAATAAATATATAATGAAATAAACAAATATATAATAAAATAAATAAATATATAATAAAATAAATAAATATATAATAAAATAAATAAATATATAATAAAATAAATAAATATATAATAAAATAAATAAATATATAATAAAATAAATAAATATATAATAAAATAAATAAATATATAATAAAATAAATAAATATATAAAAAAATAAATATATAACAAAATAAATAAATAAATAAATAAATAAATAAATAAATAAATAAATAAATAAATAAATAATAAAATAAATAAATAAATAATAAAATAAATAAATAAATAATAAAATAAATAAATAAATAATAAAATAAATAAAAAAAATAAAAAGTAAAAGAATGAATGAATGAGAATAGAATTTACTCAAGAAAATTATTAATTTAAAAAGAATTCAATCCAACCAGAACATGGAATACTAGGAAGAAAAAAGGCCCTGAGAAAATCAAGACTGGCTTAACTTAAAAATTGGACCAAATTGAAGATCTCAAGATGTGTCAAGTTATCAAGAAGAAAGGTATCAATTAATCTTTAGCTAGAATTTTCTTATTGAAGGCATTATAGTAGGTGTCAAAGGGAAATTTTATTGATAAGGTTTGACTAGATGCAAACAGGGTGTCAAGGCTTGAAGTTCAAGGAAGGATTTAGAGGAAGATTGGAAATATTTAGAGGAAAATAGTCTGCCTTTTGCCAAGAAGTAACACAGTATATGGAGAAGGGGAAAGAAGATTTAAATTCAAGGAATGAGAAAAACAGAGGGAAATGCTAAAACCTTTCTTTATCCAGAAGAAACATACTATCATTCAACAACCAAGAGGAATGGAGAGGATTTAATTATACTTTTACTTGCTACAAGGGTGCAATCAAGAAATAATTAAGAGGAGAAGATTTAGAGATAAACAATCAAGATTTCAACAGGAAAAACTGGATCACTAGTATTCGCTGGAACTTTGTTTTATTCTACATGTGATTATTATTTTTAAATTATTTATGTTTATCAGATCAAGAACAAGAAGAAGAATAGGTAGAAGAAGAAGGAAGATAGGATGTGGAGTGTGATGTCTCTGGACAGGAATAATGTGGACAGCATTAAGTCTTGGGGTGATGTGGTAGACCAAAGCTGTCCTATAGCTACCAGACTAAGTCTGATAGTATAAAAACAGCTCAAACCCTTGAATTAACCTCAGAAAAGGGTTCTTAATCAAGAATAACCTATGGTCACTCAGTCAAAGTACCCCTCTATCCCTCATGGATTAGCAGATACAGCCCAAGAACCCTTCAATTGTGGAAAACTCATACCCAACCAGGTGTCACAGCTCTGTGGAAGGCATAAAGAAATCCATTGCAAAACATCAAGTACATACGCATGACCCATCTTACCCTCAACACCCCAACCATTCACCAACCCTGTCACCTCAGCCATAATACAGAAAAAACAGATACAGGAGGCATTGCAACTAGTTCAGCTCCTGTCACCTCACCCAGAATGCATTCAAGTATACATACAGAAGGCTGTGAAGAGGTATACAGGAACAGTATAGGCAGGAGGAAGTGGAACCAGTCTCAACCAGAACCAAACAAACAAGCAAATACACATACACAAAGCTATGCAGAAGTATACAGAAAAAAATAGGCCGGAGGAAGTGAAACCAGACCCATGTAGTACCAAACAATCCTAGAACGACACATCAATTTGTGTAGTTGGAAGGATGTGATACCAAACAACCCACCAGTAAAAGTTGCACAGGGCTACCCAGCAATACATGCATGGAGCAAGAACCATGTAGTACCAAACAATCCCAGCACCACACATAAATTTATGTAGGCAGAAGCATGTGATACCAATATATTCATGAATTCAAGACCATGAAGCACAAAAAAACCACCAGTATTTCACAGAAAAACATGAAGGTAGAAGCAAGTAGAACCAAACAAACCACCAGTAAATGCACAGAAATACATATAGGAAGTATCATGTCAGCCTCCTAGATGCCAAGACCCTTGCTATCCTTTAGCTACCAGAGGTGGTAGAATAAATAATAAATATATTATTTAATAAATGCAGCAAAAATCTGTAAAATATTTGGATAAAGCTTATTGCAAGGTTAATTGGTTTGGTTATGGTTTATTTTTATAAATAAATATAGATAAATTGATTATTAAATATTTTTATAGAGGGGCCAAAATTGTATTGGGGATCTTAAAAAACTCTCTTCAGGGATTTCAGTATGAAAACACGTAGGCCTGGTTACTTTGGGTCCTTTAGTTTAAAGGATATTTTTCCCAAAGATAATATGTATATAAAATACATGGTGGAGTGGCAGGGCTTTTTAAACAATCTGCAAAGACAGAGAAAGGATAATAAGACTCACTGTTATATGATTAAATCCTTTGAAAATCTGTTTGGGACGCGAACTGATGGGTTAAACCTGTATACTGGGGTTATAAGGTTGCTCAGCAGTTTAAATTCATAAAAAGAGGGTTGAAGATGGATATTATTAATCAGACTAAGCCAAAAATCACTTACTTATCTCTTATAAGTATTTGATTACCTTGGCACGGTTTCTGGATATAAATATAACTGAGTCTCTTTGTATCAATATCCTCAAAAGAGCTCTTTATTTATAGCTTTTGGAGTCCCAATATTGTCCTTCTGAGGGGTACAGGGGCTCAAAGGTACGGAAACTGAGGCTAGCAGGATGACCAGTGGTAGCCTGTCACGTTTTCTTGGTGCTGTAACATGGGTAGCATCTAGTTCCACAGGGTATGGGAATTATTCTACTTTCTAATTGATATTTGGAAGTGTGAATAACACTAATCTGTCCTTTTTATTTATTATTTAATTTATTATCCTTAGTAAATGTTCCCAGTAAGTTAATAATTATTTTAACTGGCATTCCTACGGATATTCTGATGTCAGGTGATTTCTCATTATGTATTAAATAATTGGAGTAAAGTCATGATAGTTATTTTACTCCTTATTTTCAAAATTCAGTTTATTTACTGAAATAATTACTTAAAAATGTAAGTCATGGGTATTCATGTAATACTTTTACATCATAAGTTTTTTTAGTATTGCAAAAAAAAATTTACGTCTGGAAGCTCTCATAATAGTAAATTAAAGTATTTTAATATAATTTTAGAAGTTGTCATTGTCTTATTTTTGATATTTTTGGTACTTTGAATTATATTTAATAAAAAATACGTATAAAGGTTATTTCAGTATTTTTATATGATTTTATGTACTTTTAGACTATCTACTATCCAGGGGAACATTTATTACATATGCAGAATGTTCCCGTGTGGGTTGTAGCATGTTTACGCAGTACCTAAGTTTCTCAGGCGGCCTGTCACTTTGTCAACCCATAGTCCCGCGGCTGCGTACTTGCCAGAGGCCCGGGGCTGCGTACACGACTTTGAAAGAGTGACAGAGCTGTAGCTCAGCGGCACGCGGGTGCATTGGCTGCCACGGCTGTGTGCGGGAATTGTGACAGAACACATTTCCGTCTGTAGCTCCTAAAATATACACAACACCTCAATTCTGACTGGATTTTAGGTGCAAAACCTATACGTGACAATACATGTTAAATATTTAATTAGCCTAAAAGTTCAATAGTGGTGCCGTGGTATTTTGGTGGTTCTTTCCTTAATTATTTAAAAATATAAGGAGTTGTATTTCAAGGGTGGGGTCAGTGAGTGACCCTACCTAATTTTGGGTGGAAAATCCATTTTTGCAATAATATTTATGGTTTTCCTACTCTTTCTTAGGTTGATTTTATTATTATTATTTTTATGTTATTTCTGTTACTTTTGCAGCTTGCTCTGCAATAGTAGCAAGCTGACACATCAAGTAGTAACAAACCAACCACCATTAATACACTGAAGCATATTTTATCTGCGCTTCACAGCAGTTTATGCAGGGCTGTGCATGCATGAAACCCCTGTGCAAGATTTTTCCAGCCAGAATACATGCCTCATCTAACTGTACAAGTTTTTTCTAACCAGAAAAAATTTTTTTGTGTAATTGTATCTCACTGTTCCTCACCAGAACAGCAAGATCCCTCAGGGGAAGCCTTGAGCACCCCCTGAGGTAGTATTTGTCTGTTAAAGAGGGCATCTCTGCCCAATCAAAGTTGTATCATCAGGCCACCCAGGCCAACCAACCTACCCATCAGTAGTTATCTGTGGTACCTACCCAGAAAAATAGTATCATTGAACCAATTATAAAGAAACAGTAAATCAAATATCAAGTTATAACCCATCTTACACAAATTAAATCAGCCCATCAGGTGCTTAAATAAGGTTTCTTCTGTGACCTCAATATTCAGCACCAAATTAAAGAAGAACCACCCTTCAATCAATAAATAATTGTTAAAAAGAAAGAGAGCAAAGCAAAAAGCAACCACCAACCTTTCCTCTACCCACCCCCTTGTGGGTAAACCCATCCTTTGGTCCTCTCATGAACCATCCCTTTGATAAACCCTTGAATGCTTTAATATTGGAATATTCTTTAAGAACAAATATATCTAATCAACCACTAACCAATAATCCAATACATCTGTTTCATTCTTCAACAAATTCTAACAATAAAAAGTTAATAATTAATAAAGGTCTGATCTGAGACCTATTATAAGTCTCAAAGAAACCAGTCATTCATTTAAAGGGTGATGTTAAATTCATGGCCCCAACTGTGTGTTAGTCGTGTAGGGCCCTATACGGCTCAAATGAGCCATGGGGGCCCATAGACAACTACAAAGGGCCATTTGGAACAAGTGCAACCCCGGGGGGGTTGTGTAGGAGGTTGTGTAACCACCAAACATGGCTATTTCAAGACATGTACCCCTGTACACAACACAAAGCTGCCGTGTTTGGGGGTGCACAACCACCCAGAAGTTGTTCCAGAATTTTGGGGACCCCCTGGACCACACTTGAGTTCTGTCAACCCAAATTTGGGATCAACACATACCTTTTGGGACTATTGTTCAACACCTAGCAATCCCAAAGGGACTCTAAATTGAAACCAAAGTGAAAATTGAAATCATATAAAAATCTGTGAAAAATTCTTTCTCAACTGAAAAGTGAGCAAAATTTGTTTGATCAATTGAAAGTTGGATTGAATACTGAAGTATACCATTGCATTTTTTTGCATTGGAACAGTGGCAAGCCCTCCTTCTTCTGACATGGATGCGTGGAAGGTCTACATTGATATTGCCATCAACAAAGCTTTGGAAACAGAAAAAATGGATTTGGTTAATGAAAAATTGGAAGCCCCAATTGCATCCTCATCAAGGGTGACAATTGAAGAACAAAATGTTTCACAATGGGATTTGACCTCTGTTCATGAGTAACATTTAATGTTACTGGTCTTTGCCATATTTACTTTGATTGAAACTGATGAAGTGCATGCCATCAATGTAACTATGTAACTATGACAGATTAGCTTGACCCACCGCCTGTGAGAGCTTCTCCTACTTGGGAAGAGGTACAAAAATATTGTCAAACATGGGAAATGAAGCATGTTTACGCTTTAGCAGTTTTCAACTCAAAGCGTGACCAATATGTGGATTTATCCTGTGATAGACATGGTTCCTATTCAGGAAACATTCTTACCAAATGGTCTAGACAAACTCACACAAGGAAGGCTGGGTGAAAGTTCTTAATCCATGCAAGTTGCACAAAGGCAGACCAATTGTGGAAAATCTCCTATCAAAAATGCAACATAACCATCAACCATCTGAAAATCTGTCTGTGTATCCTAAACTGAGGAGAATCTCTGGGAAAGCCTTGGATCTACTTAAGAAAGGCATGAAAGATGGGCTCAACACGTTAAAACTTAAGGGAAGATTGAGCAAGATTTATGGGCGGGACTATGTTGATTACCAAACAATCTATAACACTAAGCGCAAGGTAATGCTTGCAGAACTAAAGGGTAAAAGTGTTATGGAGGTACTCTATGAACAGCTTGAAGAAACAAGTTGGATTCACTGGTCAAAGTTCAGTGGAGCGGGTCACTTGTAGGCCCTGTACTTAGCACGTCCCAAGGCAGTAAAGCTTTCAAAACAATTCCATCATATTGCTATTTTTGATTGTACTTATAAGACAAATAAGTTCAAAACCCCACTATTGCATGTTGTAGGAATGACAGCCAATTGGAAAACTTTCACAAAAGCTCTTGTTATTATAACAAAAGAAACATTTGAGTTCTACAATTGGTCAGTAAATGCATTAAAGGAGTTGGCTTATGATCCTGAGAGACTTCCAAAAGTCTTTGTGACTGACTGTGAAAAGCTCTGATTCATGCTATTGAATCTAGTTTCCCTGAGTCATCAAGACAATGTTTCACTTGGCACTTGTCTAAAAAGATACAAGCAAACTGTAAAGCGTGTTTTGTTAATGAAGTTGAAGGATGGATAAGCGTTATGACTCTGTGGGCAAATTATGGGGCCTCAAAGACCAAGGAGGAGGCAGAGGTCAATGATGCAGAACTCAGAGAAGGTCCAAATCACTGCTTCTTATTCTTCCTAGTTTTGGGTTCTGACCTTTTGAATTTTATGGTGTTTCTTGAAAGACTATGAGGATGTGCTCAAGTATATGGAAAATAATATTTTCCCTATCAAAGAGACATTTTTAATGGTGTTGACATGTATAAACCCATATTTTGGAAACAAAACAACATCTTGGGTTGAAGGGGCCCATGCAACTCTCAAATGATTCCTTGAAAAATCTTTGGTAAACATGTTGGATGTTTGGAAAAACCTTGACGGAAAAGTTTCAAATCAAATTAAATGGCTTCATGCATCACTACACAACTCTCAAATTAAGTTAGGGACAGTTCTCCCACCTGAATTGTTACCATTGGGATACAAATTGTCTTTGAAGGGAATTCAGCTTATTAGGGAACAACTTTTCAAAGTTCAAACATGATCAAGATGGCAAAGTGTGCACCAAGTCATAATCCAAGAATATGGTTTTTCCCTGTTCCCACCAAATAGATGACCTTCCAGCATTGAGAGGATCTTTGGTACCCAAAGATGTGCATCCTCAGTGGAGGTTGGACTATGAGCCTTGCAGTTCTAGTTCTGTAAGTTGGCTTAAGTTGGATTGTTCAAGTTGGATTTTTCAAATCACTATGTGATTAATGCTTTTTGATTAATGATTCCTAATTCACTAATGGTTGATCCTTTTGAATTTTTGAAGTGCAATGTGGAAAAAATGCTGAGCATTCCTCAGTCACTTGAAAAAGCAAATGCAATGATCTTGGGATCTACAGATCATGAGAAAGGCGGCCTATTGAAGTATATCATTCAAAAGATCATGAAATATCAATTGAAGCCAAGACTTGAACCTAAATTATTAGGATCAAGTATGGGCCGGCCAAAATTGACAGATACGCAGAGAGAACCATCTTGGTTTGAGCATTTTGAAAAACAACTCAAGCAGGAAAAAAGGACTGGAAGGGTGCCAAATAAGAAAACAAGAAACATTGTAAGTATTTTTTTTTGGATATGTTCATTTTTTGGTTTAATGAACTTAGTTACTAACTAATGATGAATTGTTAGTCAAAGTTTGGCAGAATCTGAATCTGAATTTCAGAGTTCAGAGGAAGTGACTGAACGTGAATTGGGATCACTTAATTTGGAATCAGAATGCTCTTCACAGGAAGAGAAAGTGCTGCAAAGCTCAACCAGAAGCTCATTTTTGGTGAGTATTCATTTCATTGATCTCATTAAAGAAATGAATACTAAGTTATTTTCCATGATAGGAACCAAACGTGAAATACCTCAATCAAATACCCAATAAATTCCATAATTTCTTGGTTGAGGTTTTGGATCCAATTGGAGATGGGAATTGAGGATTTAGGGTCATTTCTAAATCTCTTGGTTATGAAGAACATGGTTGGTTTCAATTTAGGAGGGAAATGATTGAAAAATTAGAGAAACATGAAGCATGCTATTTTAAGATTCTTGGTGGTGCAAAGGAGGTTGAAAAGATTAAACAAAGACTTGATTTTGAAGACATCAATGAAAAGATTCCCTCCTCAAAATGGCTGGCTAGATTGGAAATGGGTCAAATCATAGCAGACACATATTCCAAACCTATATGTTTCATTTCATTGGAGTCATGTGATACTTATACTCCAATGAAAAATGGTGTTACTGATCAATCAGATCCAATTTTCATTTCATTTGTAAACAATAACCACTGGGTTATATTAGTACTTGAGGGAGAAATGATTTCAATACCACCCATTGTAGCAAAACCACATTCCTTGATTTCTAAAAAAGCCTCTGGTTGGGGTGATCATCTCAAAGATCAACTGCAAATGTATTCTAGATCATCATAGACTTTTACTCCATTTCATCATTTGGTTTCATATAAATTTTAATTCTAATTCAGCTAATGAGTTCTATTAATATAAAGGGTTATCACATTTTGAACAAATTATGTTGAGTGTTTTGAGTTGAAATCATTATATTGAGTGTTTTGAATGAGTTTAATGGAAAGTCAGTTCAACTTGTGTTGGGCTGATTCCATCACAAGCTCAACTTATGTTTAGCTTGGATGGGATCAGCTTAACACAAGTTGAACTTGTTTTTTTTTTGGTGTTTTTACTTTAGGGCTTGTCAAAAGACTTGTATTTTTTTGGGCACTTTTACTTTAGGGCTGATCAAAAGAATTCTTTAATTTTTGGGCCCATTTACTTTAGGGCTAGTCAAGTTGAAATTACTTTAGGGCTTTTCAAGTTACTTGTATTTTTTTTGGTTTTTTTACTTTAGGTCTTTTCAAGTTACTTGTCTTTTTTTTGGTGTTTTTACTTTAGAGCTTGTCAAGTTCATTGTCTTTTTTTTGGTGTTTTTAGTTTAGGGCTATTCCAGTTACTTATATTTTCTTGGGTCTTTTTACTTTAGCGCTAGTCCATTGGATAGTACCAGTTTTTTTTTTTTATTGATTTATTTATTTTTTTGTTTTTTTTAACCAAAAAAAGAACATTCTTTGATTTTTTGGTTGATTTCTGTTTTTTTGGAAGGTTTATTTAGTTTATGGGTCATGTTAGTACCCTTTCATTCCTTTTTTTTTTGGCTCACCACAGTCCAGTGGTGTGTGGAATCCCACATGCCGGCAGACCAGGCTGGGTTGGCCGCGCAACTCTTTGAGCCGTGGGGGGCCTTACAAGGCTTGGATTGGACCGTGTGGTATCCCACACGGCCCCTTTCAAAGCGTTTGCACGGCTCAATGAGCTGTGAATTCAATGTTTCCCATAAATAAATAAACGTATAAAAAAACTGGTACTATCCAATGGACCAGCCCTAAAGTAAAAAGAACCGAAAAAACACAAGAAATTGGACTAGCCCTAAACTAAAAACACCAATAAAAAGACAAGTAACTTGACAAGCCCTGAAGTAAAAACATCACAAAAAAGAAAATTAACTGGACTAGCCCTAAAGTAAAAACACCAAAAAAAATACAAGTAACTTGACAAGCCCTAAAGTAAAAACCAGTTCAACTTGTGTTAAGCTGATCTCATCATAAGGAGTAAAATACTCTTTATGATGGAATCAGCCCAACACAAGTTGAACTGACTTACCATTGAACTCTCATTCACAACACTCAATATAATGATTTTAACTCAAAACACTCAACATAATTATGTTCAAAATGTGATAACCCTTTGTATTAATAGAGATTTTTAGCTGCATTAGAATTGAAATTTATATGAAACACAATTATGAAAAGAAGGAAAATTCTATAATCTCTATAATCTAGAATACATTTGCAGTTGATCTTGGAGATGATCAACCCAACCAGAGGCTTTTTTAGAAATCAAGGAATGTGGTTTTGCTACAATGGGTGGGATTGGAATCCTTTCTCCCTCAAGTATCAATAGAACCCAGTGGTTATTGTTTAAAAATGAAGTATAAATAGGGTCTGATTGATCTGTAACACCACTTTTCATTGAAGTATAAGAACAACGCGACTCCAATAAAATGAAACATATATTTCTGGTGTATGTTTGTGCTATTATTTGTCCCATATCTAGTTTAGCCAACCATTTTGAAGAGGGAATCATTTGATTGATTTCTTCAACATCAAGACTTTTTTTAATCTTTTCTACCTCTTTTGCACCACCAAGCATCTTAATGTAGCATAATTTATGTTTCTCTAATGTTTCAATCATTTAATTTCTCACTTTAAACCATCCATGTTCATTGTAACCCAGAGATTTAGCAATGACTCTAAATCCGCAATTCCCATCTCCAATTGGATCTCAAACCTCACCCAAGAACTGATGGAATTTCTTGGGTATTTGATTGAGGTACTTCACGTTTGGTTCCTATCATGAAAAATAACTTAGTATTCATTTTTTTAATCGGATCAATGAAATGAATACTCACCAAAGATGATCTTCTGGTTGAGCTTTGCTGCACATTGTCCTCCTTTGAAGAGGATTAAAATTCCAAAGTAAGTGATCCCAGTTCACATTCAGTCTCTTCCTCTGAACTATGAAATTCAGATTCTGATCCTGCCAACTTTGACTAACAATTCATCATTAGTTAGTTAGTTCATTAAACCCAAAAAATGAACATTTTCCAAAAGATAAGACTTGCAATCTTTCTTTTTTTCTTATTTGGCACCCTTCCAGTCCTATTTTCCTGCTTGAATTTTTTTTCAAAATGCTCAAACCAAGATGGTTCTCCCCACATATCTGTCAATTTTGGCCGGACCCTACTTGATCCTAAGACTTTATGTTCAAGTCTTGGCTTCAATTGATATTTCATGATCTTTTGAATGATATACTTCAATAGGTTGCCTTGCTCATGATCTGGAGATTCCAAGATCATTGCCTTCTTTATTTCACATTACTGGGGAAAGCTCAGCATTTTTTCCTCATTTAACTTCAAAAATTCAAAATTATCAACCATTATTGAATTAGGAATCATTAATCAAAAAGCATTAATCACATAGTGATTTGAACAATCCAGCCTAAGCCAACTTACAGAACTAGAAATGCAAGGTTCATAGTCCAACCTCCACTGAGAATGAACATCTTTGGGTACCACAGATCCTCTGAATGCTAGAAAGTCACCTATTTGGTGGGAACAAGGAAAACCCATAGTCTTGGATTATGACTTGGTGCACAATTTGCAATCATGATCAAATTTGAACTTTTCAAAGTTGTTCCCTAATAAGCTGAATTCCCTTCAAAGAAAATCTGTATCCCAATGGTAACAATTCAGGTTGGAGAACTGTCCCTAAATTAATTTGAGAGTTTTTTAGTGATGCATGAACCAATTTAATTTGATTTGAAAATTTTCTGTCAAGGTCTTTCCAAACATCCAACATTTTTCCCAAAGATTTTGCAAGGAATAATTTCAGATTTGCATGGGCCCCTTCAATCCAAGATGTTATTTTGTTTCCAAAATCTGGTTTTATAAAATTCAACACCCTTACAAATGTCTCTTTGATAGGGAAAATTTTATTTTCCATATACTCAAGCACATCCTCATATTCTTTCAAGAAACACTTTAAAAGTCAAAAGGTCAGAACCCAAAACTAGGAAGAATAAGAAGCAGTGATTTGGACCTACTCTGAGTTCTGCATCATTGAACTCTGCCCCCTCCTTGGTCTTTGAGGCCCTGTACTTTTCCCATAGAGTGATAAAGCTTTTCAATCCTTCAATGTCATTAAAAAAGCGCCCTTTACAGTTTTCTTGTATGTTTTTAGACAAGTGCCAAGTGCAAAATTGTCTTGATGACTCTGGGAATCTAGATTCAATTGCACAAATCAGAGCTTTTCCACAGTCAATCAAAAAGACTTTGGGAAGTCTCTCAGGATCATAAGCCAACTCCTTTAATGCATTTATAGACCAACTGTAGAACTCAAATTTTCCTTGTGTTATGAAAACCACTGCTTTTGTGAAAGTTATCGGGTTGGCTGTTATTTCTAAAACATGCAATAGCGGTATTTTTTACTTATTTGTTTTATAAGTACAATCCAACCTAGCAAGATGATCCAATTTTTTGTAAAGCTTTAATGGCTCTGGGTGGGCCAAGAATAGGAAATGGCGGATTTGAGCCATGAATGGGGGTACACGGCTCAAAATTGCGGTTTCTGGGGGGTAAACGGCTCCTATACAACCCCCTGGGGGTTTCGCATGTTTGGAAAGGCCCTTTGTAGTCTTCTTTGGGCCCCCATGGCACAAATGGGCTGTGTAGGGCCCTAAACAACTACCACACAGTTGGAGCCCTGAATTTAACATTACCATTTTTGATTTTTTGGTTGATTTCTGTTTTTTTATTTAGTTTATTTTATTTTTTTAAGCCTGCAATTCAATTCTTTTATTTGTGTGGCACGGAACACAACTATATTTAAGTTATGTACAACCCTAAACAACTTGAATGTAGTCGTGCCTGATGCCACACAAAACTGAAGCATGATGTGGGGGCTACAAAACTGCATTAAAGTCATGTGGAGGCTACACAACTTGATTTTAGTTGTTTAGAGTTCCACACAACTCAAATGGGACATTTGGCAAGCTAAAAGACTCAAATGGGCTGTTTAGGATGCCATATGGCCCATTTGGCCTTTTAGCATGCCACACGGTCCATTTGAGTGGTGTAGCATTCCAAACAGCCCATTTGAGTTGTATATCATGCCACACGGCCCATTTGAGTTGTGTAGTATGCCACAAGGCCCATTTAAGTTGTGTCGTGTGCCACCTGGACCATTTGAGTTGTGTACACAACTCAAAGAGTTGTGAATTTAACATTACCCTTTTATTTTATTTGTTATTTGTTTGTTTGTTTTTTAACCAAAAAATCAATATTTTTCAATTTTTAGGGTTTAGGTTGATTTCTGTTTTTATTGTATTTTTATTTATTTTATTATTATTATTTTTTTTTTTGGGCCCACAAGACTTGTAGTTGTGTGGCACGGCAACACAACTACATTAGAGCCATGTAGGGCCCCACACAACTTGAATGTGGTTGGGCTGTAGGTCACATGGCAGAGGACTGCTGTGTGGGGGCCTCACGACTACACTCAAGTTGTGTGGGGCCCTACACAGCTCCAATTTAGTTTTGTTGCCATTCCACACAGCTCAAATGAGTCATGTAAACAAATCATTTGAGTTGTGAATTTATCATTGCCATTTATTTTTTATTCAGGCTGCAGGTGTTCCATCATTCTTAATTACCACAATATCTTGTATTTTTAAAGCAGTGCTTGTTGCAGGCTGTAGTGTACTGAGCCAATTTTGATCATAAAATTGTTGAGATAATTTGGCTGAGAGCCTTGGATTGGCATTAAATTTACTGGAAGATTTCCTATCAACAAACTTAGGCTGCCTTTTTTCCTTACCAATTTGACTTCCAATCAATATTTTATGGTTAATAAATTCCATAAATTGGGAAGCTCTTTCTGAAAACCATTCCAATTCCATCTTCCTGTGAACATTTATACCATTTTCATTCACCTCTTCTGTATCAGAGCACACTGCAGGATCACTGAACTGTGCTTCAAGGATCACATAAATTTTTTCATCACAACATTTCTGCCTCCTCTCTGCTAGCTAAAAATCTGAATCATACATTTTCAGTTCAGTTTACACAAGTATGAGATTGAATGACTTACTCTTCTCAATATTTTTTAAGTCCTTTTCTTGGTCTTTCTTTGCTCAACAGCAACCTCTCAACTCCTTTAGATCAATCTCTGATCACCCTTTGAATGAAGAAAGTAATTTTCCCAAATTTCAGACACAATTTCATGGTTGGAATGGTCAGGGGACCATAAAAAACTGTTGTACTCCCCAGTATAAAGTGCAACATCCAGTGTACAAAAAAATGAGAAATCCATCACTTGGTTGAATGGATGTTTCCATTCACTCATCCAGTCAAAATTAAACTAAGTCAGACCAAGATCTCAAAGCCAGGTTTGGGTGAAACTGGTTATGGCTTGGTTTTGGTTTTGAGGTGAGACTAGTGCAGCTGGATTTCTCTGAGCAAATTCAATCCCCCTCCCACGCTGAATGGGCAAATATAGCTCATCATTTTTGGGTGGTCCAGGTAATGTGTTGAAATCCCTATTCTTCATTTGAAGAAAGAATGTAGCATGAGCATGGACCACAGTGCAGATGGTATCAGTCTCAGGTGGGAGTTGGTTGTTCAACTGTTTCTGCCTCTCCTTTTTAGTTTTCCTCTTGGAAGATAGGGAGGCCCTGGATCTGATTCCTTCATTTTGTTGTGCTTGTGAGTTCTTTGCATAGTTTTCCACTGGAAGAAAGAGGTTCTCAAACCATTTAGTCATTTTTAAATCTTGTTTAGATAATTTCAATTCTTAAAAACCTTCTTCATCATTTTCAGGATCATTTTCTGTTTCCATGGCTGAAGAAATATAAAATTTTCAGTTGATGAAAATGAGATGAAAAATTCAAATAATTCACTCAAGTATTTCAATAGCCAACTGATCAACTTGACTTGATTGCATTACTGTTCAAAATATCCCAAAAAATGAAGTTAAATTATTGAAAAGCTCTTTGATAGGAGCCACCACCCACCATTCCCACGTGAAGTTTCAGCTGTTGGTTGGCCTGGCAATAAAATAGAATTTACATCCAATTTTCAATGATTAATTTTTTAGTCTTTATTTCACTTGATTTAACTCACAATTTGAACCAGATGAAAATTTTGTGAAGCTATTGATGTTTCAGCCATCCCTGAAGGTGTAATTTTAGGGTCATTGATTGGCTGAGGTGGAGGTGGAATTCCATGCATTGGTACATCTGTGGCTGCTGTAGTAGTTACTGCATTCACATCCATTGTAGTTGTTGATGTATTTTTGGTATAAATTGAAGCAGTATTGAATTGTTGAAGGTGTTTATCTGTTGGTTCAGGATTATTTACCACAGGTTTTTAAGGTGATAAATCAGTTACAGAGACTTGGGAGGCTTGAGGGTGTGGAATACCTTCAATATTTGAGTTTCCCAACACATCTGCATCTCTTGTTGGTTGTTCCTTGAAGAAAGAATGGATGCCGTTTTTGATACAAATGAATGAGACCGTACTTCCTCAAGAGTTGTGGTAGACAAGCTCAAACAAGAAGAACTTGAATCAAAGGATGTAGAAGGTTCCCCTTCCCCAACCTATTGGATTGGGAGAATGGGTCACATGTCAGTCTTTCCCCTGAATATTTTATGCAAAAAGAAAAACCCATGAGAGAAGTGTTTAAAACTAAGTTCCCAATCACACCACTTCCAAACCACTCATATCAATTCCAACCTGGGTCAAAATGGGCTCTGGTGTATCTTGCACTTCTTTGTTTGGCTGAGAATTCTCCATGAAATTCTTGGATTGCCACCAGACCCCCTCAATTTTTCCTGGAAGTTACTTTCCAAGAAAAATTTATTTTAGCCACCCTCCCCTCTATCATCAACATGCTAAATTTGCCTCATAAGGCTAGCTTCATGTTCTCTGGACTGGTTGAACTTGTGAAAAATTGGAGACAAAAAATCCACGGCTTAGTTAAAAAAAACTCCAAAATGCATCAGTTGAGCCAAAATTAATAAAAATTAAGCTGTATTCCACTCACAATCTTCTCCTATACGCCTTGAAGATCATGGCATATCTGACTTTTTCCTCCTATGTCATCATCACATATTTGCACCCTCTGACACATCTCTGGGCCTAAATATAAAACACAAAATATTAATCCTCAAACCCTCAGTCAAAATTTTGTAAAAAATAATCAAGTTACCCTTTCATTTATGTATCTCTTGATACACTGGCTGGCCATCTTTCTCATAGAAAACTTTCTTACCTACTACCTCTACTCCCATGTCATCATGTGACCTTACTTTTTCAGATTTTTCAAATGAATTTCCTAATCATTCTGAAGGGTTTGGTAAAGATGGCATGCATCTGTGAATTGGAGAATTTGGAAGCCTTTGGGATCCTGATGTATTTACTTCAAATTTTTGGCCTCCTTTAAAATTACTTCCAAATAGTTGAACCCTTCTTCCCTGGAGCTTTAAAGTCCACTGCTCCGGAATTCTAAAGCCAAGTTTCTCCATTATATCCAAGTATCTTCTTTTTAATTCTGAAAAATGAAAAAATAAATCAGAACTTTCCTCACAGAGAAAACTAGCTACAAATATAGATCACCATCTGGAGTTATAATGGGAGGTGGAGCTTCAACTTGAGCACCAGGATTCATCATAGTGGAATCAAAAATTGATTGATGCATGCTATGCCCTCCTATTACAGGCCTTTCCAAATATTTTTTACAGGATTATTCATAAAAAATTATCATCAAAATCATAGAAAGTGACAAATTTGAACCTTTGAACCTTTCAAAAAACTACCTGGTGTTACCATGAGATTAGAACCTGAAACATATGCCTCCTCATTGACATTAACCACAAGAATTTTCTGGTGGTGCTCTCCTGACACTTGTGCTTGTTTGAAAATTTTAAGACACTTAAATCTTAAAAAAGATTTCAAACCAAAAAACAGCTCACCAGGATTCATCAAATTTATTTCCACTGAACCCTGCCTCAAAGTATTTTTTCTTGGGGGGGAAGGAACCTTTGCAGCCCCTTTTTGTATTAAAAGTCAACTCATGTTTCATTCACATCAACTTTTGCCAATTTTTTGATACATATGGCTTGAAGATTCAACCAATGTTGAAAGCTCTCCATATTATTAAATGAAAAATTAAATTAATGATTCCAATCCCATGTCTATCTCAAAGCAAACAAAAGAAACACACCTTTTTTTTCCTTTCTGGGAAGCTTGAATACCTGATCCTTTCAAAGCTGCATCAATCTTACCATCTGAAGAAAGCAAATCTGACCTGTCCATTTTTTCCTTTTCTACTCTTGTTTGCCGCAATGTAGGATTCTTATTTCCTTGAACGGGTAAAGAAGCCTCTATCCTGGAGGCCAGGATTGAACTCTCCCCACATGAAGGAATTCCTTCAGAGGCCACATTGTTGCTTTGGAAAACATTGGGGAGGCACCCATGGGGAAAATTATTCCTAGAACTGAAAGAAAATAGAAAATATCAGAAACAATTAAGAATAAATAAATAATGGACATCACATGCTAACTGGAAGTGATTCCCTAATGAAATCAAGTCTCATTTCTCCTGACAGTTGAATGAATCCTTCATAAAAAAATTAATATCACCAAAAAAATCAATTGATTGAAATAAAACAAAACATACCTCCCCATTGGCTGCCTATCCTACTATCTGATCTCTCAGATGAAGCCTCCTGCAATTCCTGAAACCTCATCTTCATTCTCCAAAGCTCAGGGTTCTCACCTTCGGGTGGTTTAAAAGCTGCTTGAATCCTTGAACTGACACTGGCTCTCTCCCCACATGACAATCTGCCCCCAGAGGCCACACTTGCCAATCTTATTGAAGGTGCGATGACTACAGAATTTTTGAATCGAGGTAAATAAGATTGAGACCAAAAATGGTAAAAAAGAAACAAATACCTTGGTTTGATTACTTTGAAGAAGTGATTACTTTCTTTCCTATGGGGGGAGAGAATTCCCAATGCAAAATAATACTTGATACATTTTAATCAGATAATATTAGTAAGACCCCTAACCTTCCTCTCAATGATTCATGGTTGAAGATGCATGTCCTTGTTCAACTCTTTTGGTAAAAACATTTTGGACCAATTAGCTTTAAATTTCATACTGTGAGCAATCTGAGTTATCACTTCCTCTAGCAGATGCTGATTTCTCCTTTTTCTTTTTCTTTTTAATTAATTAATTAATAAAAAAAATCAGTCAATCAGTAAAGTACACACAAACTAATCTGCTATAGGGGAAGATCAATGATTATTTTTATGATGCACTGGGTAAGTGCCAGTTTAAAACATCTATATATAGCAATAAATTTTCAATTGAATTTTAACTGAAAATACACAAGACCTTCCATCTTTTCACTTTGTTCAGGATCAGTACTCTTTAAGATAGTATTTTGAACTGTAATTTCAAACATTGAGGATTAGTGGTGAGAGTTGGGAATATGAAGGGATAAATGGATTAACATTCTTGGAACGTGAAATTATTGGTGGGAAATCTGAGGATTATATATTCCCCTTGAATTCCTGAGATAAACTTTGGAGTGCTCATGCACTCTTATTCACTTACCAATATTCAAGTCATCAGTTAAGATATTCTTCTTGCTTCTCAGCTTGACAATATCAGCCATATGACTCATAATTCAATTAAAATGAAAAATTAAACATACTCAAAATTTTTACATTTTTCTTGATTTTTTGTCTCATTTAAAATTGGATGCAAATCATTTGATTCCCCCTTCTGTACACAATACTCATTTTATCAAACAAATCCAATCATAGAGAGAGAAAACGTTGCACTCTCTGGTTATACAATCTATTTAAAATTCCACATAATATGTCTCAAATATTCTCAATTAAAAGTAGTGATTTCATTGTGCTCATATTCAATCACACAGAAATAAAAGCACATCAATATCATCCCTATATGCCTTTCAAGTTTTATTTTTGATATCCTAAATACCAGAGAATATCATCCTGGAGACAAATTTACTTCCTCCTATGTTACTGTGGGATTCTTTACAAGACCAATATTTCAAAAAGTTACCATGGTTGAGCAAATCAGCACCTAAGCTTTGGAATTGCATATTTCTTCCATGTAAAAATGAATCATGTATTCCAAAGAGCATTCCTTATTGATTGGTGGACCTGCCAATCTTAAAATTCATTATCTGACTTATAAATATGATCACACATGAAAAGAGCACTGACCTTTTCCAAGCTGTTTAAAATGCTTGTTCCATATTTTTTAAAAGTCATGGATTCAGGTTTCTTGCATGCCAATGGAAACTGCTTGAAAAATTTATCCATTCCATTGATGCTCTAAAGTTTTAACAAATCTATCATCATCTAAGATCTTTTTCATTTCATTTCTTCTATCATCAACATGGTCAAGCTCATCAATTTTTTTGATCATGCTAAATCATAGCCTTTTCAAAAAAAATCAACTCAAAAATCACTCAGATTCTTGCTCATATTAAGCTTCTTCTTGCGATTGCTTGGTGGAGTAAATTATTCATTTTGATATAAATAGCTTAAATTTTGTACGTTGGAGGGATGAGGAGTTTTGAGAGCAGTGTAGGAAGCAAAAACCTCATCTGTTTTTACCCTAAATTCTGGCTGATTTGTCACACAAAAATGAACCTCATGCATCATGCACCCCTACCTAGATAACACTTCATGAAGAACTTCATGAAAGGTTTCAAAATTTAATTTTTTTTTCCTTTAGAATAATGCATGTAAGCCTATGGTAAATCAATTTATCGATTTCTGAAATTTGTGAAATTAGGATAAAAAGCAATGAATTCTCCTGAAATTCAAAAAAAATAGCTTGATTCCCAGAAAAGATAATTTTCATGTGCCATTTTTTCTAGTGAATTTTGTGAAAATTTTCAGCTTCTGATTTCTAGAACTTGAGAAATCCATTGGAAAAAATTGCAGAAAAAAGAAGACCAAGCAACAATTTCCCAGTGTATCCAAATTTTTCTGCTTATGTGCACACTTGAGGAAGCTCTTGCATGGTGGATCTAACCTATGTATGATCCACTTCCATTATTATCAGTTTTTTGGGCTGCTGTGAACTTAGCTGTTCATTGAATCAAAGGATATTTTTCAAGTTTTATACCATTGCGCACTCAGTAGATATCTATTTTTTGAGCTGTGACTGTATGTAGCAGCAGGAGAGTGAGCCTATGTATAGCTGGAACATGCAAGTGAAAATTTATCATATCATTACATTCTGATTCAGAATAAAAAATTCTTATAGTACAATGGTAAAGTAGGTCCTTTGAAATTCTGTGACCTGCTTTCAATCCCCAAGAGTGTCACTCTTTTTATGATTCTCAGACATGCTGTAATTTTAAGCCTCTTGATATAATCAAATGGACAACAAAAAATGTGAAATAAGGATGTTATATGGTTTTTTGTGATGTAAATGTGAAATTATGCTTTTTAAAATTTGTATTTTCAATTTTTTTTTGAAATAAATACATGGTGATCTTTTTGGAAATAAAATAGCTTTTAATTACTCAATTTTTGGAAAGCAGTATGCAGAGGCTAAAACATGGTTTGGAAAAATGGTCATGGGAGATAATTTCAGATTTTTCACATTATCCTTATACAAGAGAAATTTCATCTCACCTATCTTTTCTTCAATATTAAATGATCCATTGCAACCATGACTTTCCTGATTTCTGCATCATATTAAATGGTAGGTGATTTTTTTGACAATTGATGAGGGAAAGGATGAGTAATTGAAGAAGTATTTACTTGGAAGGGATGAAATGGGGTCAAATTATTTGAAAATCATACAGCTCTGAAAGATATCAAACATTAATATGAAGAGAATGCAAGAGAAACCAGGGATGAATCAAGAGGATTTTTGGGGGAAAAATAATGGAAAATCAAAAGACACCTTTGTTAAGTCCTGCAGAAACCAATTAGAAACACAGGGGAAAATTTGAATAATCAAATGAGAATTCATTGTTCACTTTTGGAGAATTTAAGTGGAGACTCAGAAGCAATCATGGATCAACTGTGTTTCCATCTTTGTGAGCTCTACCAGAAACAAACCAGATTTCATGGTGATTTTCTCTGGAAATTTATCATAAACTGTGAAGAAATTGGGGGAACCATCATGGTGAAGCAACTGTGTAGACCATCATGGTGAAGCAAATTATATGGTCAGCCTGAAATTCCTGATTTTTACTGATGACCCTGAGAATTTCCCATGGATTCAAGAATTTGTTACCTCACTGTATACCCTTAAAGAGTACTGAATTTCTCAAATAAATTTTTAGAATTAATTATTTTTTGATCCTCCTCTTGCCATTGTTAAAACTGTATCTGCCAAATCAAGAGATGTATTCCAAGCACTGCTGCCCGTGGTCTTTGAGGCAAGTTCAAGCAATTTTGTCTTTGAAAATTAGCCTGTATATTTCTTTTAAATGGTGAGCCATTGGTTGATGCCCCAGAGGAGTCTACAAGCAAAGTCTGAATTCAAATGTCTGCTCTGCCGGTGAATTATCACATTCCACCAGTGCCAGAGATTGAGTTTCTCAGAGTGCAGAATCCAGGTGAGTAAGTTATGTGATGGGCTGAATTAATCAAATGAAACTAATATAATGAGAATTTTATCCTTTTTAGTATTTCCAAGATTCCATAGATACACAACCAATACACCACCACCACCACCACCTGAGTTTGGACTGTTGACCAAATTTTGTACAAATCAGATGGAAAAAAAGTGAAATTTGAAGTGCAAGGCAATTCCCAAGGAAAGAAGGGAGGAAATGAATGAGACTGGCGGAGGAAACAGATTTGAACGGGAGAAAGGGAATGAAGAAAATGGAGAGGGGGGAGAGAACAAGAAGGGGCTAGAGGAAGGAAATGGAATGGAAAGAGATGGAATGGAGGGGAGTAGAATGGAAAATTGAAGCAAAGTAGCCCAAACTCAAGTCATTTTGCCAATTGAAACTGATGCAATGTGGTTGACTGGAAACTTTGGAGAGGGTTTGTTGCAAGTTTGGAGGAAGAGAGCCCATGAGGAACTCTCAGAGGCATGTGAATGGGATGCTTGACCAAAGAGGGCTTGGACTGCAGAGTGTGAGGAGATCTTTGGGAGGGCATTTTTTTCACAAGTTCTTGTGTTGCAAAAGATGTCATGGTTTATAAATGATGAAGATCTTGATTATTTTAAATCAATGGTGAGGGATTTGACCAAAAAATGGGAAGAAGTGGAGAGGGAAATAAAGGAAAATTTATAATGTATTATGTGATTGTATTTTTCATTTTAGCATTTTATAATTATTATTATTATTATGATTATTATTATTATTATTGAGAAATAAAAAAGTTATTTTTAACAGAATAAAGAAAGAACTAAGAAACATAGAAAATAAGTAATTTTTATGAAAAGTGAAGAGGAGGTAAATTGGAGAAACAAAATAAGATAGGATGGGATGGAATGGGAGATGTGAAAGTGATTGGATGAGATGGAATAGAATAAAAATGTGGAATGGGATTGGGTGGGATAGAATTAAGCTTGGCAAGGTTTTCAAGGGTAATTTGCATGAAATTCTCAAACCAATTTGGGAGATTTGCAAAGGTGAGGGGCCAGTTCCCACAAGGTGTGATCTTTTCTGGACTGGAAGCCAGTCCATTTGAAAATATATTGAATTTTTCCTTTGGTTAACCTTGAATCCAGAATACGTCTTACTTCTAACTCTAAATTATCTTGGACATTGACAGGTTTAGGAGGGGGATGATCCTTGCCTGGGTATAGGACTTGTGATGGCTCTAGGAGAGACACATTAAATACTTGGTGGATACCTTTCCATTTCACAGGTAAAGAGAGTTTGAAATTGTTGGGAGAGATGACTGCTTTAACTTTTAAGGGGCCAAGTTTTCTTTCAGAGAGTTTTTGGGTTTGGCAAGTACTGAAAATGTTTCAAGCATCAAGCCATACCTGATCTCCTATTGCAAAGGTTGGTTCTGTAGTGCAAAGTCAGTCTGCTTGCTCCTTGTAGCCTTGTTTTCTTCTTTGAGTTTAAAGTGGAGTTGCAATTGAAGGGATTGGATATGGGTAAGATAATTGGTGGACAGTTGAGAAGTTACTTTGTGAATGGAAGAAAAAGTTGGCTTTCTACCATAAAGAGTATGGAAGGGCAACTTTTTGGTGGAGGAATGAGTGGAATGGTTGTAGGCAAATTTGGCTAATGGGAGCCATTGAAACCAGTTTTTCCATTGATAGGAAACATAAATTAAAAGATACTGTTTGAGAATCTGATTAACTCACTTGGTTTTCCCATCTGTCTCTGGGTGGTAAGTTGTTGATAAGTTGCAAGTGATCTTCAAATGCTGGCATGGAAAGGTCCAGAAGCTAGAGACAAAAAAATATCCTCAATCACTAACTATATTATCAGGGAGACCATGTTTTGAAAATAAATATTCTATGAATAAACTAGCTAGGTCTTCTAAAGAGGAAGTCACATTAATGCAAAGAAACAAAGCCATCTTTGAGAAGCAATCTACTACTACTAAAATAGCATCATAATCACTAGAAATAGTTCATTTAGAAATGAAATCCATGGACAAAAAGTGCCAAGGAATAGGTGGGATAGGAAGCGGCTGGAGCAGCCCATACTTCCAGTGTTTGGAGGACATGTTACAATTGCAATCATAGCATGCACTAACATTGTCTTTTACTTCCTTGGTCATACCAGGCCAATAGAAGTCTTGTGCAATCAACTGGTAGGTTTTTTTGTGGCCATGATGACCAGAAAGCGGAGATTCATGCCAAGACTCAAAGATATCTAACTTAATGCAAGGATTATCAGGGACTACTATACAATCCTTATAAACTAAATAACCATTTTCATCAATACTGTAATCACTATCTAATAATTTTGCACTTGCAAAGTTTTTCACACTTAGTTTCATTGAGTTGAGCTCATAGTCTTTTACTTCCTTGGTCATACCAGGTCAATAGAGGTCTTGTGCAATCAACTGGTAGGTTTTTTTGTGGCCATGATGACAAGAAAGCAGATATTCATGCCAAGACTCAAAGATATCTAACTTAATGCAAGGATTATCAGGGACTACTATACAATCCTTATAAACTAAATAACCATTTTCATCAATACTGTAATCACTATCTAATAATTTTGCACTCTTGCAAAGTTTTTCACACTTAGGTTCATTGAGTTGAGCTTGTTGAAGTTTGGAAGCTTTGTCTCAAAGGTGGTTGATGATTGAACTGAGTTGGGAAGACTGATTGGAGAAGAGTTTCCTAACATTTTCCAGTTTGTTGTTGGCAAAGGTGCTACCCCCTGGTTAAACATTGTCCCAACGTGATAAGGCACCAGGGACTACTGCTTGTTTCCCAGGGAGGTAAGTGATTTTAAGAGAATTATTTGGCCTGAAATGCCTGTCTGCGTGTAAGGACTTTAAGACTCAGGAAGTATTTAAAAGAATTGTTATCAGTTAAGACCTCAAAGGGCTCCATAAGACTCAAGGGGTATGAATTCCATTTCTGCAAGAAATAAACAATTGTGAGAATTTCCTTGTCATGAATATTTTAATTGAGATCTGCAGCAAGAAGTTTGCAAGAATAAAAGGCTACAGGATGAAAAAGTGAAGAAGAATAGGAAAACTGCAAGATTACTCCTGTAATAGCATAGTTGCTTGCGTCTGTTTCCACAACAGTGCACGCTAGCTTGTTGAAGTGAGAAAGTATTGGAGTAGTGGTAGAGGCCTTCTTTAGAGCTTCAGACTCCAAAGCAGCTTGTTCAGTAAAAAAAAAAATGAGTGTCTTTTTGAAGAAGTTTAGTAAGATTAGCAGTTCTCTTGGTGTAATTCTCAATGAACCTCCTGTAAAAATTACTGAATCCAAGGAAAAATTGAACATATTTTCCCGAACAAGGTTCAGGCCAGTCCATTATGCGTTGAAATTTGGCTGGCTCCATTCATAGTCCTTTTTGAAAGACTATGAAACCTAAAAACTGGAGAGAATGAGTATGAAATTTGCATTTAGAGGCTTTTGCAAACTGATTATTCTTTCAAAGTTGCTGCAGCACCTCTTGCAGATGTGCAATGTGATCCTGAAGATTTGTCAAGTAGACAAGTATATAATCAAGGTATACCATGAGGTATTTCTCTACAAGGTCAGAAAAAATCTCATTGACAAAATTTTGAAAAGTGGAAGGAGTGTTGCAGAGGCCATAAGGAATGATGGTATACTCATAGCTTCCAACCCATGTTCTCATTGCGGTCAAATACTCATGGATTTTTGCAATATAAATTAGGTTATAGGCACATTGAAGGTCTAACTTTGAGAAATAAGCAGCTCCATGGAAGAGAGTGAGGAGATGCAACATAGGCGGTACTGGGTAGGCATCCTTCTGGGTTACCTGGTTCAGTTTCCTGTAGTCAACACAAAGGCAAAGGCCGCCCTCTTTCTTTGGGAAAAAGAGTATGGGCTAGCCAGTTAATCAATTTCTTGGTCAAAGAAATCCTTTTGATACATTTTCCACAATTTATTCATGAAGCATGACTGATTCTTGCTTTGAGAGAGAGTAGACTGGTCTGGGTGCCGGAGGTGGGCAAGTAATTTTGATCCTGTGATCATAAGAATGGGAATGAGGTAGTTTATCTGGCTTTGCATTCAGAAAGAAATTGGCAAATTCATGATAAACCAAAGTTAAAGACTCTTGAATTATTTCTAAATATTTAATATTTTCATCTTCAAGCACCAAATTTGAAGTGCTTTCAAAATTCAAGAGGATTAGGGAGCTCAAAATACACCTTTTGGTAGGTGCCTGTTTCTCTTTGAAGAAACAAGGAAGTGGTAAGTTGTAAAAATAAGCAATAAATCCTAAATCTGAAGAGGGAACTTGGGAATGAAGGTCAGGATATTGCAAATCTCCTGGTGGAAAATTGTCATCCAACTCAATGAAAGTGTCAGGTTTTCTTTTTAATTCTTGTTTGAAAGATAATTTAGTGTCTTGGGTTTGCAAGTTTCAAATTTGAATTACTCATTCTTGCCAATTCACATCTGGATTCCAGTAAACTAGAAAGCTGTTGCCTAGAATGGTTGCGTCCATTCTGTGGATATCCAAAACAGATGAATCCCATTTGAAGCTGGGGAAATTGGAGAATGCAAAGGTCCATTTTTTCTTATGGGTAACCCAATGAGATGGCTTGGTTGCACTACTTACTAAATAGATGGGAAATGTATCTATCTTTGAATGTGTAAGATTTTTGGAAGTGGAAAAAAATGAGCTTATAAAGGAAAAATTAGCACTGGAATTGAGTAAGACACAATAATGAGTGTTGTTGGAATGGAAAAGGACAAATCTTGACCTCAGAGCACCAAGTTACTTGCAAGTGCAAAGATTGAATCACTGTAATTTAGATAATTTTCAGTTTTCCTTGCAAGTATCAGAAAAACTAAAAGCTAATTTTTTGACTGTCTAGCCCTTTGCAAAATTATTGACATGATGTTTCCCTCCAAAATACATACATCACTCCTCTTCTCCCCTCATTTAATTTTTCTTTTTCTGGAGCATCCCAGTTTCTTTATCCAGGAAATTCGGAGTTTGGGTGATGGCTTTCCCCTTTGGGTTGGAGTTCAAAGTCAGATTTGGTTTGGAGTTTTTTTGGTTCTTTGAATGTTGCTTCAAATAGTTGTCTGCCTTTGGAGCCAAAGCGGATGATCCATGGTTTTTTTTCAAGATTGGTTCTTGTAATGATAGCCATTATCAATCTTGATCACCCAATTTATTAGCTGCTGGAGGGAGGTTGTCTTATGTCCCCCAACTGCAAGCTGTTCAATCAGGCATGCCGGTAAACCCTTTCAAAAGTGAAATAAAAGTGCTGCATTTTTCCATTGGATCCAAGAGTGCAGTGTTTGAAAATGAGAGATGTAAACAGAAAACCTACTATTCTCCTTAATAACTAGACTATTAAGTTTGTATCTGGATTTTTGCACTTTGTTGGGGTTTCCAAACAGGGTGAACAGTTGCTTTTAAAACATTTCAATTGTTGAAAATACAAGTGGGACTAGTATTTGGCATTAGTTTGAGGTACAGTTTGAACCATTTCAAGGCTCTACCTCCTAAGAAAGGAGATGGTTACATGACTTTATGTCTATTGGAGGGAAAGTTATTAGCATCATTTGAGAAGATGATTTTTCAAGACTGTAATTAATAGAAAAATTTTATGGGAGTGTTCCTCCATAAACTGATCTGGTTGCTTCATTCCTGGAGCACAAAAGCTGGGACCACTTTTGCTAGGTTGTAAGCCATTCTTGTGAAGATCCTGTATCAAAGCAGGGAGAATGATCTAATTTTCAGCCTTTGGAGCACTAGTTCAAAGCCTTGATCTACCCCAAGTCAAGGTTTCATTGGAAGAGTGTTTGGAATCTTTGAATTCTTCAAGAGGATCCACCGGAGCTTTTTGAGTGGCTAGGGGATCTTTGAGAGGTTCCACCAAAGGATATTGGGAGGAAGGGACTGGATCTAGGGGTTGTTGGGCCCATTAAGCTCTGGATCTCCCTATCCAATAAATATCATCTATATAAGGGGTGAGGGAAGTGTTCCTGGTTGAGCAAGTATGTAATATTGTAAAAATAAATCTATTATAGCTTGCAAATCACAATAGAAGATTGAGTCAGTTAATTTACTTTCACAAAACCACCCCACATACTGAAGGGCAATCTTGGATGATTTTGGTTGCAAACAACAAACTGAGTGCAAGAAGTAAGTGCAAGATAGAGAGGCTAACCAAAAAGTGAAAACTGTGGTTCAGGAGCTCAAAAAACAGCAAGAGGGATGAATTGTTCCAATGGAAGGGAACTAAATCCAAGCCCAATGTGATGACTGGAGTTAGCAAACTGCAAGAATGTATTAAATTAACTAACTGAGGAGAGAATCTTCAGGCAAGAAAATTAGCCTTTAAAAGTTAATCTGGTGGTGACTAGATACTACCCAATGGATGGCTAACTACACCTAGGAAGCAATTATGCAATGAATCACAGGAAAGTAATGGGAAAAATGAAATAACAGTACATTTGTTTCCAAGGTTGTAGCATAGGTGCAAGAAAATAGAATATGATTCTAAAGAGACGTAATAGATGAGGCAGTGAAGGAATGAAATTTGAGTACAATGCCAATTTACAGAAATAGCTTAAGCAGGACAAGGGGCTAGTCCATTTGCAAACTTATACAGTTGATGTGGCTATCTAGGCAGGGGTGCAAACTAGTGTGATTGTGTGACCAAGGATGGAAGTACAAAGGCTGATGATAACCAGGGTAGAAGAGCAAAGCTCAAATGGATTGTTGACCAGATTGGATTTGACTGCAAATATTTGCAAGCATATACTTAGTTGCCATGATTGGTAGGTTGTTGCGCTAGCCAGAGGTAGTAGGCAGAAGAAACCATTAATGTTGTGCTTTATTTGTGTCACACTTATGGACTGAGGAAAAGGATCTGTTGAAATGGTGAAGAAAATGAACATTAAACTTGGAGCATGTCAATTCCAAAGTTGTTGGTTTTATATGCGCAGTCCATCATGAGACAAAAAAAGAAGTGAAGATAGGATTTGATACTTCAGAAAGAGATTCAGAAGATATTTATTGAAAAAATTTATTCAGAGACTTGATATAAGATGGAAAAGAGTTTCTTGGGAGTATTTATTGAGTTGTGTTGATTAGTTGAAAGTTTGAGGGAAAAGTTGAAAATTTTCCAAAACTTTTTTTCAGGAGATAAATATTTGAATTTTTAATTGAAGATTTGAATTGAGGAGGGTTGATTTGGTAGGATTGGAGTGTTTAGTTGTTTTCATCAAGGTGTGGTGATGGATGATGATTGGTGTGGTGTGGTGATGGCTGGAGTGGAGTGCTGATGATTGAAGTTAATTTGACTGGAGTGGAGTGTTTTGGTGTGGTTTGGTTTGGTGTGGTTTGGTTTGGTGTGGTTTGGTTTGGTGTGGTTTGGTTTGGTGTGGTGTGGTTTGGTGTGGTTTGGTTTGGTGTGGTTTGGTTTGGTGTGGTTTGGTTTGGTTTGGTGTGGTTTGGTTTGGTTTGGTGTGGTTTGGTTTGGTGTGGTTTGGTTTGGTGTGGTTTGGTTTGGTGTGGTTTGGTTTGGTGTGGTTTGGTTTGGCGTGGTTTGGTTTGGCGTGGTTTGGTGTGGTCTGGTCTGGTAGGGGTGGTGTGGTGTGGTTGTGGGTGGTGTGGTGGGGGGTGATGGGTGGGTGGAGAGGTGAATTTGATAGCTTATAAGAGGATTGCAGTGCTCCAAAATGGGAGGTGTCCCTGGGGAAAAATGTGAATTCATATTAGATTTATGCATGCAAAAGGGCTCCAAAAAGGTGAACACAGCCCAAAAGGGTTTTATTGTGATCCTTTTTTGGTGTGGTTTTTGAGACATAAATACTGCCTCAAAAATTACCCAAAAATAATTTTTTGAAGGGGTTAAAGGCTCTCTTTTAACTTGCATATTGAAATATTTTAAACTATAAGTCATTTTTTCAGGGAAAAAATAAGAAAATGATAAATAAATACAGACCATCCCTTTTATTTTGAGTTATTTCCATTGTGATATATATTTTGTGGGGTAAAACATGTGACAAGCAGTCAGAATCATTTTTAGTTTCATCTTTAGATGCTTTTCTTAATTTGTGTAAAAAAACTCAGAGAAACTTTGATGCCAGATGTAAGAAAAAAAATTGAAATGGATATTTTCTCATACCTTGCACAACTGCAAACTAACTGAGAGGCAAGGCCTAACCAAAAGGCTATGAAAGAAGAGTGGAAAGTAAGAGAGAAATACTCTCCTAGTTGTCCTTAATTTCTGGAATAAATGGTCCTAGCTTCTGTAAGGATAAGGATGCTCCAGTAAAGAGATATATATATATATATATATATATATATATATATATATATAGATGAATTTCCTTTCCTTGCCCTATCCTTCCATCCATCCATCCATCAATCCATGTATGTATATATGTATATCTCTATGAGTATGTATGTCCATCTCCTACAAGCTAGGGTTGAGAGTGCAGACTTTATACCCACCCTCTCAACCCTATCCTAAGTACAATTGCAACAAGAAATAGAAAAGAAACCCTACAAACCAGAACCCTAGCCTAACCCTAACCCTTTCCCATACTGTAACCACCCTCAAGCCTGCCTACCGTTACACACACCCTGTTTTTCCTTCTCATGACGCGGCCCTCCGCTGCGCCCTACTTGGAGCCCCCCGCATTGTCCGTATCCGCCCAGCAAGCCACATGATTTCCTGCCCCACAGGTTGGCCCGCACTTGCGTGCATCTGGCCCGCTCCTATAGCTGCAATCACCCCGCTCTGCCTTTCCAAACTATCTGCCCGCAAAACTGGTTGGTCCAGCTCCATTCTTGGGTCTCCAATTTCCAAACAGGCGGCAATGAGCATGCCAACTTCAATTTCCAAGCGGAATGCAATGAGCATGCCAACTCCAATGTCTGAGCGCGCCAACTGCGGCACAGTTCCCGATCCAAGACTGTATAACAATACCACAGCCCCCCCCAACTTGAGTTCTGTCCCCAGAGATCTTCCCACCATTACCTTGACCATACCTGCCTATACCCATTACACCAGTCTGTAGAGAAGAAAACAGATAATAAATAGAAGCCAACCAAGACCAGAGAAGGAAAGTTAAGAAAAGTTTTTTTTTATGCAGCGCTCTGCTCCTTGTCCCGCCTTGTATTCCGCCATTTGTTGTGGGGCTTGTCCTTGCATATACGGACCCAGAATTGCGCCATGCCCGTGTTCCTGAAACCTTCTGTTTGTGCCCCCCCACCCTTAGCCGCTGCCCCAGTGGTTTGCAACCTTGTGCTCCGCCGGGAGAGATATTTGCACAGCCTCATCCGATCCCACAGGGGTCGCATCCACAGGCCATTTTCCAAAACTTCCTTCCTGGTGTTCCTTCTGTTGTCAAAGCCCTTGCAACCCCAACCTCCTTCTCACCAGCCATACCATTGATGCCCAATCCCTTCCTGTTCCGCACCTGAAGCCCCGCTGCGCGTGTCTGTTGCACCAATGCCAAAAACTCTGCTAGCCGTGATGGCAACAGGCCCACCATTTGCCCATCCATTCTGCACTCCCCGCGCTTCATGTCCTGCCATTCCGCATGCATTCTCCCCGCGGTCAAAGGGGTCCAAATCTGGTTGCAATCCTTCAACTCCTGGCCCATTCCTTCTGCCACAGCTCCTATCCTCTCTGCAAGACTTGTTTGCCCCCCATGGTTTCCCAAATTGCGCACAAAATCTGCTTCCTGTTCCCTTGTCCTTGCCTGCTTCATAGCAATGGGCTGATCCAACTCCGCCAAGACCCGCTCTCCCAGCACATATCCTGTCTCTTCTGGGGAAACCAATCCTGTGTTTGAATCCATTGTCTTGTTCTTGCTTCCCAACCACCAATAGCCGTTATTGTCACCATACGTGTGCACCCACGGCACAGGGGCGCTAGGGAGATGAAGACCCTTCAAATAGATCTTGAGGTCCCTTGCCAAACTTGCAAGTTCACTAACCCAAGGGATGGTTGCTGGTGGTGGGGCAGGAGCACACACTGCCACGTAATCCAATCCCAGTTGCAACCGGACCCCGCTGCACGCGCTTGCCTTGTAATCCAATTCTGCTTGCAACCAGACCTTGCTGTGGATTGTTTGAAATTTCCTTCCTGGAAACAAGGATTGAGGTTCCCCCATCTTGCCAGAATTTCCCCCTTCAGTTTTGGTAGCCTTCCATCTCTTCCACGTTGCAAAGCTCTTCTGCATCCATGATGAACAGGACAACATGGCGCGCCTTTGGATTCTGCAATCACTTCATATTATGGGATGAATGGCTCCACATCTGCGGTGTTGAGTGAAATGTGAGGGTAATCCTTTTGGTCAATGTGAAGATGGTGGGAGGAGGAAGAAAAAGGAGGAGCAACTTCTGGTAGCATCCTGAGTACCTTGAGGGACTTGAGACAAAAGAAGTTCCTGGCGAGACCCCCAGATGTGGAAAGTAAGAGAGAAATACTCTCCTAGTTGTCCTCAAGTTCCGGAATCAATGGACCTAGCGTCTGTAAGGATAAGGATGCTTCAGTAAACAGAGAGAGAGAGATAGAGAGATAGGGATGAATTTCCTTTCCTTTGCCGTGCCCTTCCATCCATCCATTGTGGTGTCCTATTTATAACCTTGGATCAGGAGCTGCGTTGCGGGCTGCACGCTCAGCAGTTGGGTAGGTTGGGCTCAGCATTTGGGGCGCACGCGGTCTCAGCAGTGCCTGCTGCGGGCTCAGCAGCAGCGGATGAGGGCTCAGCAGCAAGGATTGCGGGGCTTGGCACCAGGTGCGGGTTGGGCCTACTCTGGGGGGCGCCGGGCCGCAACCCTCCCAGGAAAGCAGACCAAGTGATGGAGCTGGCCTGACCAAGCTTGGGGGTGGCTAGTCCGGAAGGCAAGGGCAGGGTGATCAGGGGTTATATGCGCTGGGGAGGTTTGCGCAGGAATAAGCGTGGGCCGACTCACGGATTGGGGGATCCGAGGTTTGCGCGGGCATAAGCACGGGCTGACTCACGGATTGCGGGATACGCAGACGCGCGCAGATGGATAAAGCCCAAGGGGCTCCGAGTAGGGAGCGGCGGAGGGCTGGGCCATGATAAGGACAAACTGGACGTATGTGATATTGAAGGGGAGGGTTTTGTACGGGGTAGGGTTAGGGTGGAGCTATGTTTCTTTACTTGGGGTCATATTTTATCTATCTTGTTGCTTGTGGTTGTACCTAGGTTAGGGTTGAGAGGGAGGACTCAAAAATACCTCACTCTCAACTCTGGGTTGGACAAGATGGTATATCATCATCACCCTCTCTATTCTTGAAAAATCATTGCATCCAATCCCCTTACAGACGCTTAGACCAATAACTTCCGGAGCCTGAGGACAACTTCAAGGGGTATCACCTCTCTTGTTTCCACATCTGGGGGTCTGGCCAGGAACAATATTTTGTCTAGGTCTCTTGAAGCTAGCGGGTGCAACGTTGCCAACAACTACTCCAGGATCAAACGTCCCACCTTTGTTCATTCTCTGGTTGCAAGCTGGTGGGCCAACATCTCCACCACCGCCAACTACTCGGTCTGGAGGTTTTTCTCCTCCTTGGTTGGAGCCTTTGGAGGCTGCTGAGGTTCTGCAACAGGTATGGCTTAGGCCACAGAACTTCCCTCATCTCCGGTTTGAAACCGCAGATATTGGGCGCTTTCTGGCAAGGTTCAAGGATATTGCAGACTCCAAACAAGCAACGGGAAAGGATAAGGTCTGTACGGTTGTTCTCTTTATCATAGACTCTGGGATGGGGAGGATATGTCTGGCTAAAAAGCTTGAGACTGGGAAGGGCTCCGGAACAGGATGTTGGCAAGGTGGGGGAAGTTTGAGCCCCGCTTCCGGGAGACGGACTTTGAGCAGGCGGCGGCAGAGGCAATTTTGCAAGGTGGGGTGCGGACACGGAGTTATTTGTCCAAATACAAATCTACGTTTGACCGCATCTACAGCTACCTAGAGAAGAACCAGGTGGTAGCGGGTCAAACAGGTGCAATGAAGCAGGCGTTTCTAGGCGCGCTTGCGCCGCAACTTTGTGCGCCGGTCCAGCGGTATCTATTTGCACACGGGTTTGTATTGCTGTCAGTGGATCAGCGTGTCACGCTTCTTCCAAACCTAAGCGTTATCAACCAGGCGGTAGAGAGCAAGATTGATTTGGAAGAACTGATTGAGGATACAACCAGGTTGTTCCCAACGGTTTCAAGGCAACCAACGGCCTCTTCCACTCCAGCTCCAACGCAGGTACCTCCCGCGGGCCCATCAGCAACGGAGCAGCCGGCAGCCCCTTTGCAGTCAATGGAAGTACCATTGAACAAGGTAAAAGATATGTTACGGGACCTACGGATACTTCTGAATTGGATAACAGCCCTGCCAATGACTCCGCCTCCTCCTCCTCTGCGCAGAGTGCGGCCTCACATGGGGGGGGCTTCCAGCCCAGTAGCAGGCCATTGAGCAGTTTTTTGGTTTGCATGTGCACCTATTGCCCCGATAAAGGCCACTGGAAGTCTGGTTGCGCGGAACTGACCAAGGACATGGACAAGGGGTTGGTCCGCACGTCCTGGGCGACTTACATATTCCCAATGGGTGAGCCGGTGGATCTTGGGGCCAGTCAGCCACCCCTGGTGGAGCAGGTTGGGGAGAGAGCCCGGCCCGCAGGGGCGGCTTGGGTGTCACTTGGGATTTTCACCAGGCCCAATACGTGGCAAGCTCCGCGTGTGGAGGCGGAGGTTAGGGCATTGGCCGCAAACAAGCAGATTGTGTTGGAGAAGATGGATGTGGATGTCAGAGAGCGGCCATTGACCCAGGCCCCAAAAAGTGGTACGCAAGGGCCGGTAGGCAACGCGCCGTTGACCAGTTCTGGAGGAAGGAGGAAGGCCGCAGAAATCATGCAGCAGGTGATGGGGAGCAAGGCACCAATACCCCTCACGCTAAGGGAGCTGGCCGCGGTCTCCCCGGTGGTTGTTGAGGAAATGGTTTAGGCGCTGAGGGAGCATGGGAGCAGCAGGGTTCCTGAAACAGTGCAGCACGTGAAAACAGCAGGAGAGGAAGGGGAACGCAAGTTTTGCCAATCCAAAGCCGTGTTTCTGCCGCTTTCCTATTTCCCAATGAAGATTGCGGGCAGGAAGGTGTGGGCAATGGTGGACAGTGGGTCAATGGCCAATCTGCTCCTGTCAAAATTGGTGGATGAGTTGGGGCTGGTTCAAAGGAAGTGCGCTATGGGATTATGGGCGCTCAATGGAGGGGAATGTTGGGTGGATGGGGTGGTGGAGGAAGAGGAGGTGGAGGTTGCAAAGGTCCGGAAGTTGCTGTTGTTTCTCTTGGTCAAGTGCGGCAACGTAACTTTTGGTTGAGCGTTTATGTTTGGGTTCTGGGCCCGGATGGTGCTTAACACGTAGGAATGGACAGAGGCGCTGAAAGTGGAAGACACATCCGGGGAAAGGTTCAAGACAACAATCTGCAACCACAGGAAGGGGAAATGGGTGTGGCCAGCAGCAGCTGGCAAAGAGGCAGAATCCAACGGGGGGACAACCGTGAGGGTTGCCCCGCGGAGGATCTTGCCTAGTCAACCGCGGGTACCGCGCGGGAAAGGCTCCGGTTTTGTGCGGGCGGTCAACTAGGAAGGAGCAGGAGGGGGAAGGAAGCGCGCAGAGGGCACGGGAGGCAGAAGTAAGTCCTCTTCCTCAGTATGCGTCATCAGAAGGTACTGTGTTTCAAAAACCCTACCATAGTGCCATGCTCATGAGCAAAGGCAAGAGCCGCGGGTTGATTATTACCAGGAATCACAAGGACAACAGTGCACGCATGAGGATGGTCAGGTGCAACGCGGGATGGTACAAGCCCGTGGCACAAAATGTTTGGCCCCGGAACAAGCCAATGCCGCAGGGACTGAACGGGCCTCTAAGGCCAATCTCCTGGTCTTGGGACCCCTGGGTAAGTCCGTTAAAGAAGTTCGGGTGGGTAACAAGGTTGGCGTGGATCACGGATGAGCGGATTGAGGCGCTTAATTTTGGACTGACGGAGTGGTTGAGTGTGGAGGAGAAGGATTTGCCGGCATTGGTGTTGGTGCTCTGCAAAAAAGCCCTTGCCTTTGGGCCTGACAAGCGCAGATTGCTGAGGAAAAAGGTTGGAAATCCCTATTTGATCCCCACCGTGCTGCCCAAGCCCTGGAAGATCAAGCCAATTCCTATCCCTTTGACCGTGCAGGAACCCTTTTTGGAACTGGTCCAGGAGCGCGTGAGGACGGGTTTGTACAAGCAGTCCACATCAAGCTACTCTAGCCCAACCTTTGCAGTTGTTAAACAGTATGGAAAGTTGCTTAGGATTGTTCATGACCTTCAGCGGCTTAACTCATTCACCATCTGGGACGTGGGATTGCCGCCGCGTGTGGACGAGTTCCTGGAATTGATGGCAGGGCGCACCTGTTACAGATTGGTCTATGTAATGGGGGGGTATGATCAGCGCAAGCTCCATCCCAACTTGGGGCTGTTGACCGCATTTGAGACAGGATTGGAGGATGCAGCTAACGCAGTTGCCGCAGGGCGCAACAAACTTGGTGGTGGTTTATCAGGCCCAGATGACATGGATTCTGTGGAACAAAATTCCAGACGGGGTTCTGATTTTCATTGACAACGCGGGCATCAAGGGACCACAGACGGATTACAAGGGCGCGGTGTTAGAGGAAGCCCCAAAGATCCGCCGCTTCATCTGGGAGTACGCGCAGATGTTGGAGCGGGTCTTGTTCCAAATTGAGGAGGCAGGGCTTACAGTGTCAGGGAGTAAGTTGGCAGTTTGTGTTTCGGCGCTGGAAGTGCTAGGACATGTGGTGGCTTTTGAAGGCAGGAGAATTTTGGCAAAGAAACGTAACAAAGTCCTTGAATGGCCAACCCCGCGGACGCCTTTGCATATCCTCCAATTCCTGGGACTGTGCAGTTACGTCCGCATGTTCATTGAGCGGTTTGCGGAAGTTGCAAGTGCGCTGCGGGCGCTAAAACGGAAGGGTGCGGCGTGGGAATGGACAGAAAGGTGTGATGCTGCCTTTTCAAAGCTCAAGGAGACTGTGGGTCGCAACATTGTCCTCCGGGACCTTGACTACAATGCGGGAGGGATTAGCCTGGCCGTTGACTCTAGCCAGTTTGGCGCAGGCGGCATCCTGACGCAGGAAGAGGATGGTAAGGACAGGACGGTCCTCTAGGAGTCTGTGACGTTTACCGTGACGGAAAGTTGGTATTTGCAGCCAAAGCTGGAATTATGCAGAGTCACCAAAATTGTGCAGAGGCTTCAGCACCTTCTTTGGGGGATACACTTTGAGCTGTTGGTTGATGCAGAGGCCCTGGCGCAGATGATCAATTCTCCAACGCTTCCAAACGCTCCTATGACTAGGTGGGTGGCGTTTCTTCAGCTCTTCACTTTTGGCGTGGTTCATGTTCCAGGGAGGGTGTTCACAATGCCCGATGCGCTGTTGCGGTATCCGCAGGAGGAACCATTTTAGGGGGCAGAACCCCTGGATGTGGAGTCTTGGGTTATCTGCGTAGGTATGGTGGAGGCAGAGGTCATCCTTCCGCTGCAGCAGTCTGGGCGTTACCCAACCCTTTGCTCTTTTTTTCAGGATCTTTGGTTTCCCAAGGGTACGTCAGGGGCAGTAATTCAATGGGTGAAGCGGCGGACAACCAACTTCTACTTGCAGGAAGGGCAGCTGTGGTGGCGGAGTACCCCAGTGCCTTTGGTGGTTGCAACATTGAGGAAGGACCAGGAAATGATTCTGAGGTGTCTTCACAACAACCTTGGTCACCAGGGCCAGATCAAAACGCGGAGGCAGGTGAAAGCAAGGTTCTGGTGGCTGGGTGTGGTGCGTGCGGTGCGTGAATGTGTGAAGTCTTGCAAAGCGTGTCAACGGCAGAGCTCTAGGCTGCCCAGGGAGTTGGATCACCCTATGGGGGAGGATGGGCTGTTTGGGCGGGTCTCCCTTGACGTGGTCCTCATAAAGGCGGGAAAGTTTGCGTACCTGCTGGTTGTGCGGGACAATCTATTGGGTTGGTTCAAGGGTTGTCCTCTGGTGAAGTTGTTGGTAGAGAAGGTTTCTCAGTTTCTAGAGGAAGATTGGTTTGCGTGGTATGGTTTGCTTTTCCTGGTCACCATTGATGGAGGCGCGGAGTTCCAGGGTTGTCTGATGATGCTGGTCCAGAATTGGGGAGCTAGGTTTGGGAGGGTCAGGGAGTACTATCTGGAGGGCGCTGGGATGATCAAACACAGTCATCAGCCTATCAAAGATGCCCTGGTAAAGATATGCGGTGAGGACGGTGTGGAAAGAATAAAGGGTTGTCCCCCTATAATTGTCCCAAGGTTCGGAAGTTAACGGTTCCCTGCGTTTGAAAGGAGATGAGGATGTCCAAAGTTGCACTTAAATGAGAAATAGAAATAAGGAGATAAAGAGATAAAGAAAAGTAGAGAGAGAGAGAAATTGCCAATCCTTCAATCCTCAGAACTGTCCACCTGGATGTGTATCTGGTATGAGTTCCGTTAATCTCTTGATGAGATGAGTGATCCAATCCAATGATGTGATGTCTTATTCTCTTCCTCCTTCCATGCCTCCCTCCTCCTAACCCAGAGTTGAGAGTGAGGATAAGTCCTCCCTCTCAACCCTAACCTAAGTACACGCGCAAATAACAGTATGACAACAAAACAGAAAACAATCCCAAAACAGAAACCCTAGCCTCCTCTCCCCACCTCCTCCGTACCAAACTCCCCCCGTTGTCCGTACGCCATTCCATCCATTGGGTTTGTCCTTCTCATGACGCAGTCCTTGCACCGCGCCCTACTCAGAGCCCCCGCGCCTGTCTGTATCCATTTGTCTGCGCCCGTCGTGGGTGTTTGGTAATATCCGGCATGATCCGGGCGCTCCATCCGTTCCTTCATAGCCCGCGGATTGCTCTGCCCCTACGTATCCAAACCGGCATGCCCGCAAACCTAGTCAAGCGCACTACCTTCCGAATCCAATCTCCGGGGCGGATTGCCGCCCACGCCGCATTCAATGCTGAGCCCAACCCATCCACCAGGTGCGGAGCCAAAAAGCGGCTGCTGCTGCTGAGCACTCTGCATACCCTAATGCTGATCCCGCTTGCCTCCAATGCTGATCATGCAGCCGCAACGCAGTTCCCAATCCGTGTCTATAAATTGACACCACATCCCCCCCCCAACTTTAGTTCTGTCCCCAGAAGTTTCCCATTGCTTCACCATACTACCACCCCCACCACTCCCACTACCACCTTCCCCTTCCTCCTTCCGCATCATTTCCAAAATTCTCCCATGCAAGTTCTGCGCCCGGAACAGGCTTTACTGGCGTCTTTGAGGGCGGAAATGGAGGAAATGATGAAGATGGGTTAGGCGCATTGCCCCCCCCTTTCCCTTCTTCCTTTCCTCTTTTCTTCTTTTTGGTTGTAATGCGCTTCCTTTTCATTAAGAAAATAAACGTATCCGCGCAAGGTCCTAACCTTCTGAGAAAAAGTGCACAACCGCGCTTTGTGAGAGTGAGCTTGAGGTTGAGTCCGTGTCCGCGCGCTTTGCTTTGTGAGCAACCGTAAGTGACTAGCCGTTCCAAAAGAGGCACCTGGACCGCCCCAGACAAACTGCCACACAGTTCCCCATACCCTTCCTGTAACAAACACAACAAGCAAAACACCAGAGCGCGCCACCGTAAGGGACGAGAGAGAGAGAGAGAGTAAGAGAACGGACATTCTGGGGTGTCTAGTTGTCCCGGCTGTGAACCGGCTAGAGCACCCCCTCACCAAATAAAGCTTATTCCCATACCAACCACCCATCCTCAAGATATCCTGAGAGAAAAGAAAAAGAGAAAAAGAAACCAACAGAGAAGAAAAATAGAAAAGAACACCTTTTTTTTGCGCGACGCCCGTAGAATGCCCCCAAATTGCTCTTTGTCCCGCTTCCCCCATCCGCGGGATTGCCCATGGGTCCCGGTTCCGCGGGGCTTGTCCTTGCATTTACGGACCCGGCTTTGCACCGCACCCGTGTTTCCTGCAAAAACCACAAGCCAGCAAAGACCCCACAATCCAGATAAGAAAGAAACATAGAGAAACAAACATTATGGGGTGTCTAGTTGTTCTGGCTGTGAACCAGCTAGAGCACCCCCTCACCAAATCAAAACTTATCCCCTACCTCCACCACCTCCCCCCCCAACTTGGCCACTGTCCCCAGCTGGTCGCAACCGCCGCGTCCGGTTCCTCCTCATACTCCAACACTCTCCTCCGCTTTCCCTGCCTGTGATTGCAGATTGTTGTCTCAAACCTCCCGCCAGACAAATCCTCCACCGTCAACGCCTCCGTTCCCGTCCCCGGATCGAAAACCATTTGCGCTTGGAACCCAAACATGAATGGCCTTCCAAAAATCACATCCCCACAATCAACCAAAAGAAAAGAAAGTGGCCTATGGACCCTTGCGACCTTGACCTCCTCCTCCTCAACTACCCCATCCACACAACACTCCCCTCCGTTAAGCCCGCGGAGACCCATTGCACATTTCCGCCAAACCAACCCCAAATCATCCACCATCCGCAATGGCAGCAGGTTCACCATTGAACCGCTGTCCACCATAGCCCACACCTTCCTCCCCGCTATGATCATCGGAACGTAAGCAAGCGGAGTCAAAACCAATTTCAACTCACACTCCTCGCACCCCTCCTCCTTCCGTGCCACATGAACCCGCTGCACCGTCTGAGGTACCCGGCCCTGACCGCAATTCCGCAACACCTGAACCATCTCGTCTACCACCACCGGAGACACGGCCGCCAGTTCCCGCAAGGTCAGCAGGACCGGAGTCTTGTTCCCCATCACCCTTTGCACAATGTCTGCCGCTTTCTTCTTCCCTACAGGATTCGCTGCCGGCGCCTTGGTTCCGGGCACGCGTGCGGCCGGTTTTGGAAAGGTTGACTGGGGTTGCTCCTTTGCATCCACCTCCATCTTATTGGGGACCGCCACCTTCTTGTCCGTTGCCACTACCCTTACCTCAGCTTCCACCCAAGGTGGTTGCCACGATCCGGGACCAATAACAATGCCCAGTGACGCTTGCTCCGTCATTCCCGCCTCCTGACCCCGTGTGCGCACCTGCTGCATTGCGGTCAGCTGGCTTGGCTCCATCGGAATCTGTTTGCCTGTTGGAAACATGTACCCCATCCCCGCTGTTTGAACCAATCCCGCGTTGGGATCCTTTGTGAGCTCCTTGCAAGCCAATTGCCAATGACTGTTTGCCCCACAGTACAAGCACCCCCTCGGCACAAAGGTACCGGGCGGACAAAACCCTTCCACCATGTGAGGTGGAGGCCCTTGCGGCTGCTGCAGGCCCATACGGCTCATGCAGATCTTCAAATCCTTCATTAGTTCCGTCAATTCACTTACCGGGGGGCGGGCGCGGGTTGAGGAACCAGAACACGCGTGGAAGTAGGTGGAACCGGGGCCGGAAATTGCGCCAGAGCCGGAACCTGGGGGGCGGATTTCTTTGGTCCTGCTGGGAAGGACTTAGCAGTGTCCTCAATAAGCTCTTCTAAGTCAAGCTCACTCTCCACAGCCTGGCAAATGACAGCCAACTCCGGAAGGAGCGCGATGCTCCCGTCCAATGACCGCTTTACCAAGTTGTGATTGTAAAGATTCCGCTGCACCCTTGCCCGGAGTTGAGAGCCTAAACCGCCCAGAAACGCGCGCTTCATGGCCCCTGTCTGTCCCTCCACCACCTTGTTCTTTGACAAGTACCAATAGATCCAATCAAATGTCAAGGTGTACTCTTCCAGCTCCACCCGCGTTCTGACTCCTCCGCATGCGCTCGCCTCCAAGGCCACGCGGTCAAAATTGCTTTCCCGGAATCGAGGTTCGCGCCTACCCCACCGCGTCAGGATCTCCGCCTTCAGTTTTGGCCCATCTTGATTCTTGTAGCATTCCATTTCCTCCACATCCCAGAGCTTCTCTTCGCCCATAATGAACAGGACAACAAGCCGGGCCTTATCGGCGTCCGACGCACCTTCCGCATCTGCAATACCTTTGTATCTTGAGATGAATTGCTCCATGTCCGCGGTGTTGAATTGGATGTGAGGGTAGTCGCGCGGCCTGATGCAAACCGGACAAGTGGGTTCATGGTCACTGGAGACCAATGGGGGAATGGCGTAGCTTGTCCTGGGTTGAGCGGAGGGAGGGGGAGGAGGAGGGATGGAAGACAAGAGTGGGGTTGGAGTAGCGGACCCGGAGACAGAAGGAGAAGGAGCGACTGTAGCAAGGTATGGATAGGACATCGCGCCCGTTTACCTTTGAAAGACAAAAAACGGAAGGTTACTTCCTGGCCAGACCCCCAGATGTGGAAAGAAATAAAGGGTTGTCCCCCTATAATTGTCCCAAGGTTTGGAAGTTAACAGTTCCCTGCGTTTGAAAGGAGATGAGGATGTCCAAAGTCGCACTTAAATGAGAAATAGAAATAAGGAGGTAAAGAGATAAAGAAAAGTAGAGAGAGAGAGAAATCGCCAATCCTTCAATCCTCAGAACTGTCCACCTGGATGTGTATCCGGTATGAGTTCCTTTAATCTCTTGGTGAGAGGAGTGATCCAATCCGATGATGTGATGTCTGATTCTCTTCCCCCTTCCATGCCTCCCTCCTCCTAACCTGGAGTTGAGAGTGAGGATAAGTCCTCCCTCTCAACCCAAAACTAAGTACATGCGCAAATAACAGTATGACAACAAAACAGAAAACAATCCCAAAACAGAAACCCTAGCCTCCTCTCCCCACCTCCTCCGTACCAAACTCCCCCTGTCGTCCGTATGCCGTTCCGTCCATCCGGTTTGTCCTTCTCATGACGCGTCCTTGCACTGCGCCCTACTCAGAGCCCCCCGCGCCTGTCCGTATCCATTCATCCGCGCCTGTTGTGGGTGTTTGGTAATATCCGGCATGATCTGCGCGCTCCATCCGTTCCTTCATAGCCTGCGGATTGTTCCGCCCCTACGTATCCAAACCGGCGCGCCCGCAAACCTAGTCAAGCGCACTACCTTCCGAATCCAATCTCCGAGGAGGATTGCCGCCCACACCGCATTTGATGCTGAGCCCAACCCGTCCACCAGGTGCGGAGCCAAACAGCGGCTGCTGCTGAGCACTCCACATACCCTAATGCTGAGCCCGCTTGCCTCCAATTCTGAGCGCGCAGCTGCGATGCAGTTCCCAATCCATGTCTATAAATTGACACCACAATGGCAAGCAGTGGCAGGAGGCCCTTCTGGTGGTCCTCTTTGGGGATAGGATCTTGGTCAAATGCTTGATGGGCTACTTGCCTTATGAACTTCTCTACAGACAGCGTCCGGTGCTTCCAGTGGACATTGAGCTGGAAACCTTCTTGGGCGTGGACTGGTGGAAGGTGAAGACCTCCGCAGAGCTCATGGAGGCGTGCACCAAACAGCTTCTCCAACGGGACAAGACCCTGGCAAAGGCCGCAGAAAGGTTGCAGAAGACTAGGACGGTGTTGGTCTGCTATTGGGACAAGTGTTGTTCCACTATTGGGACAAGCGTTGTTCCCATTTCCTCCGGGATCCATTACGGAAGGGGGACTTGGTCTTGCTGTACAACCAGAGTCTGGAGTTCCAGTGGGGTAAGCTTTTTGCCAACCAATGGAACATCCCCTTCCATGTGGCATCCAAGTTTGAGGGTGGGAGTTATCAGCTTGAGGAATCGGACGGGGCTCCGCTCAAATGGAAGGCCGCGGCTTTGCACGTGGCTCCACCTCCTCCAACAAGACGGCCAGAAATGGCACGGACGCAGGGGATGGTGCCGGTGGTTCAGGATTGGTGGACAAATTGGGCTCTTTGGCTGAGGAGGAGCCCGTGCGCAATGCACCGCCTCAAAGGAGCAAGAGGCTACAAACCGCTGGGGACAGCCGTCAAGCTGGGGGGACGCAAGTAGGGTAAAAGGTTGATTTGGTGAGGGGGTGCTCTAGCCGGTGTGGTGTCATTTTATAGACACGGATTGGGAACTGCGTCGCGGCTGCGCGCTCAGCATTGGAGGCAAGCAGGCTCAGCATTAGGGTATGCGGAGTGCTCAGCAACGGCAGCCGCTGTTTGGCTCCGCACCTGGTGGACGGGTCGGGCTCAGCATTGAATGTGGCGTGGGTGGCAATCCTCCCCGGAGATCGGATACGGAAGGTAGTGCGCTTGACTAGGTTCGCAGGCGCGCCGGTTGGGATACGTAGGGGCGGAGCAATCCGCAGGCTATAAAGGAACGGATGGAGCGCGCGGATCATGCCGGATATTACCGAACACCCACGACGGGCGCGGACAAACAGATACGGACAGGCGCGGGTGGCTCCAAGTAGGGAGCGGTGGGTGCAAGGACCGCGTCATGAGAAGGACAAACTGGATGGACGGAACGGCGTACGGACAACGGGGGGATTTTGGTACGGAGGTGGGGAGAGGAGGCTAGGGTTTCTGTTTTGGGATTGTTTTCTGTTTTGTTGTCATACTGTTATTTGCGCGTGTACTTAGGTTAGGGTTGAGAGGGAGGACTTATCCTCACTCTCAACTCCGGGTTAGGAGGAGGGGGGCATGGAATTCAGGTAGGAAAAGAGACCATCACATCATTGGATTGGATCACTCATCTCACCAAGAGATTAAAGGAACTCATACCGGATACACATCCAGGTGGAAAGTTCCTAGGATTGAAGGATTGGCAATTTCTCTCTCTCTCTACTTTTCTTTATCTCTTTATCTCTTTATTTCTATTTCTCATTTAAGTGTGACTTTGGACATCCTCATCTCCTTTCAAACGCAGGGAACCGTTAACTTCCAAACCTTGGGAAAATTATAGGGGGACAACCTCTATTCTTTCCACACCGGTTCAAAGCCGGAATAACTAGACACCCCAGAATGTTTGTTTTCTTATTCCTTGAATACATTGCTTTGCAAGTTGGTACTGGTTTTGGTTATGATTGGTTGCAGGGATGCGGGTGCGGCGCAAGCCAGGTCTGTAAATGCAAGGACAAGCCCCGGGGCTATGTAATTCAAGAAAAGGAGCGGAGGCCCGGTATAAGCAGAAAAAAAAATTCTTTTTGGGTTTGGTTCTTTTCTCTGTCTTCTCTTTATCATTTGTCTTCTCCTACAACGTAATGGGTGCAGAGTATGCATGGGAAAAGTACGGGACAGGTCTGATTTGGTGAGGGGGTGTCCTAGCCAGTTCACAGCCAGAACAGCTAGACACCCCAGAGTGTTTGTTTCCTTAACTTCTTTTCCTCTCTTGGATGACTGTGTGCGCACGCTAGTGGAGGGTGGTTGTGTTTGTTGCAGGATGGGTACGGGGAACTGTGTTGCAGTTTGACTGGGGCGGTCCAGGTACCCTCTGGGGAGCTTTGTTGGCTCAGGACGCGGGCATGGATCTCAATGTCACTCTCATTCTCACCAGGATGCAGGCGCGGATCTCAATCTCACTCTCATTCTCACCAGGATGCGGGCACAGATCTCAATTTCACTCTCATTCTCACTTATGAAGCGTGGACGCAGAAACTTGTTTAAAACTCACTTGGGAAGCAGGGATTTTTCCACAGGACAACCCGCTGGGAAAGGACGCACGCGCAGAACACGTGTATTTCTCTAATCAGGGGAAGCGTGGTACAATACAAAACGCAGAAAGAGGGAAGGGGGGAGAGGGGGGCAATGGGGCTTAAGCCATTCTTCTCATTTCCTGCATGTCCTCCCGCAATGAGGCCATTAAGGCTTGGAAAGACACCAAAAGCTTTCACCGGGATTCCAAGGATTGAGCGCCGAGGGTTGCTAGGAGGTTGCGGAGCATTGCGGTCAAAATTTCAGCAAAGATCTCAAATCCGGCCGCCGGGAGTGCCAAAACGACGGGGATTTCCGGGATCTTGGGGGGGCTGGGGGGAGGCGGGACTGGTGAGGAGGGGGCCTCCGCAGGACCATCTGGTGGGCTTGGTCCAACAGGAGGCAACAACAAGACAACAATGGGTGATGTGGGTGGTGGAGGGGTGCCTTGCGGAGCGGGGGAAGGGGCCGGGGCAGGAGCCAGGGCAGGGGCCGGAGGAGGAGCCAGGGCAGGGACGGGAGTAGGAGCTGGAGGAGGAGCCGCGGGACGTCAAAGGATTTCATTGATACGCGGATCCCTTGCGCCTTGTGTAACCCAGACGCAGTCCACCCAGAATTGCATAGCCGCCCAGAAAGCCGCAAAGTTGGGGAAATCCTCCTTCCGGGGAGGTACTGCACGGCAGATTGGTGAAGAGGAGTTGCAGATCAAGCTTGGGGGGTGGCAAAGGGGTGATCCAGGCGGAGTCCACAAGTCCTCCAAGATGGTTTCATTGTCCAATACCACGAACGGGCCCAGAAGGGCCCTCTTGCGTGGGCGGGAACAGGAGCTGGATTGAGGGGGAGGCTGGGGCATTCCCTTGCTAAGCAAGCAGCGGTGGTGGCCGCAACGGCAAGCGCTGCAGGCGCGTTGAACAGGAACAATTGAACACGCGTGCCCGTTCCCGGCGCAGAAATTGCAGGGGATCATAGTGTCTGCAGAAGTTGGAAGGAGGGGAGGGGCTAGTAGCTGGGGTGGACTGGGAGCAGGGGGGGTGGTCCGGTAGCGCGGTAGGGTCAAGGTAGTGATGGAAGGACCTCTGGGGACAGAACTTAACTTGGGGGGGGATGTGGTGTTGTATTTATAACCTCAGATTGGGAGCTGCGTCGCGGGCTGCGCGCTCAGAAGTTGGGTAGGTTGGGCTCAGCTTTTGGGGCGCGCGCGGTCTCAGCAGTGCCTGCTGCGGGCTCAGCAGCAGCAGATAAGGGCTCAGTGGCAGGGATTGTGGGGCTTGGCACCAGGTGCGGGTCAGGCCTACTCTGGGGGGCGCCGGGCTGCAACCCGCCCAGGGAACGCAGACCAAGTGATGGGGCCGGCCCAACCAAGCTTGCGGGTGGCTAGTCCAGAAGGCGAGGGCGGGGCAATCAGGGGTTATATGCACTGGGGAGGTTTGCGCGGGCATAAGCGCGGGCTGACTCACGGATTGTAGGATCCAAGGTTTGCGTGGGCATAAGCACGGGCTGACTCACGGATTGCGGAATCCGCGGAAGCGCGCAGATGGATAAAACCTGGGGGGCTCCAAGTAGGGCGCGGCGGAGGGCTTTGCCATGAGAAGGACAAACTGGATGTACGTGGTATTGAAGGGGAGGGTTTTGGACGGGGTGGGTGGTACGGGGTAGGGTTAGGGTGGAGCTAGGGTTCTGTCTTGGGGTCATATTTCATCTATCTTGTTGCTTGTGGTTGTACCTAGGTTAGGGTTGAGAGGGAGGACTCAAAAATACCTCACTCTCAACTCTGGGTTGGATGAGATGGTATATCATCATCACCCTCTCTATTCTTGAAAACTCATTGCATCCAATCCCCTTACAGACGCTTAGACCAATAACTTCTGGAACCTGAGGACAACTTCAAGGGGTATCACCTCTCTTGTTTCCACACCATCCATCAATCCATGTATGTATATATATATATCTCTATGAGTATGTATGTCTGTCTCCTACAAGCTGGGGTTGAGAGGGCAGCCTTCATACCCACCCTCTCAACCCTATCCTAAGTACAAGTGCAACAACAAATAGAAAAGAAACCCTAGAAACCAGAAGCCTAGCCTAACCCTAACCCTTTCCCATACTGCAACCACCCTCAAGCCCCCCTACTGTTACACACACCCAGTTTTTCCTTCTCATGATGCGGCCCTCTGCCGCGCCCTACTTGGAGCCTGGTGCGCCATGTGATTTCCTGCCCCATGGGTTGGCACGCGCTTGCCCCTGCCCACCCCGCTCCTATAGCCCTGCTCCTATCCTCCCAAACTAGCTACCCGCGGCACAGTTCCCAATTCAAGGCTATATAACAACACCACACTGGCTGAAAGACCAGTTCATTTTGCAGTTGTTATGGTGTCACATACCACTGTGTGACATATTTTGAAGTGTTTTTACATTGGATTCTATTTTTAGAGGCCAAGAATACATCCAAAAAATCCCAAAAAAGTATTGGAAAGCTCTATGATTGTTTTTTTGAACTTTCTGAGAGCTTAAATTGCCAAAAAAATTATTGGGGAGGCAAAAAAAAGGATCCCAAAATGCAATTAGACATTTGCTTTTTTTTCAAATTTTTGAATGAATTTTTGAAGGTGCTCCCATGCTTCCAAGATTACCAAAGATTTTCTTTGAGGGTTTCAGGCACCCAGCTACAGGGCTGCAGTGTCAAATTTTTCAAAAAAAAAAAATTCTTGAAACATCTCTGAAATAAAGGATTTTCCCATGTGGGAATGAAGGCATGCAGATTTAAAACATCCATGTTTTAAAGGATAGTGCCCATGAGAAAATTAATGCCCTTTATTTATTATGTTATTTTTGGGTCCTTTGTCAGCTGGCTCTGACACAGTAGCTGGCTGATAGTAGTACACTCAGTTCCTTCTTAGACCCACTGTAGTGGCAGGAAATATCACAAAAATAGGCTTCCAAATAAAAATTGCATATTCACTGTGAGCAATTCAAACACAACTCTTCACTAAAGAAAAATGCACACCTACCTTGTTGTTCCATTGACAGAATTGCAAGATTTGATAGAATATGGGATGGATGGAGGGGGTGGGAGGGTGATGCTGACGTTAGACAGTGGCCAGGGATGGGATACAATAGATACGTGGGAAGGAGGACATCAAGTGTTTTGGGCTTAGCAAGCTTGCTAGAAATTTGTAACTTCATGGAAAATTTACTGTGGTTATGGAGCTCGCTAACAAGCAAGCTCCTATCTCCGGATGATTGGTGAATCAGTAAAGTGTCCTAATGAGCGGGTTTACCGAGTCGATCAGAGATGCTCTCATCATAGGCCCTGCATGGGCAGTTTGTAGCGCTGCATGTTCCATCCATGGGTTCCGCCTGTTCGCACGTAGCTTGTTAGCCGAGATCTCCATTCTCCCTGCATAACAACCAAAGCAACCGTGGATCAATGTCTTTTTCGATTACATGAACTGTTTGGCAGATGGTGTTGAGACTTGAGGCTTTTGTCCAGTCACTCCTATGTGTGTATACACCAATACGTAAATACATATTATTTAAATAGTGTGGCATGCCGAATCACAGGTAAAGATAATTCATCGAAAAAAACTGTTTCAGTCTATGGCAACAGCGAGTCAATGTATTGTATAATATACATATACATGTCGTCACCTCGCGTCTGGTTTCCTGTGAACTGATGTCCTCAGAATCCACGATGACATTTTCCCGGTCAACTGAGGGACTTGCCGCGGGGTGCGGCAAACTCCAAAATCAGAGCAAAAGAACATAACAGAATCAAGTGTCAACGTAATAAGTTCGCGGGAGCCTTGCCAGCCGTGGAAGGTTCCAGGCAGCAGCCGCATTTAAGTCATGTTTATCACCAATTAAGCATAAGACCGGGACTTATAGGCGGCGAGCTTGTGTGCCGACGTCGGCCCGTTCATATCGGCATTACTCTCTCCACAGCCACAGCTATCGGAAGCTCCGGTTTTACGTGCTATCTTTTATTTTCTCGTCACGACTTATGTCTGTCACCATTTTATTCTTGATGAATGGTGCGGGCACAACAAAGTCAGTGGACAACGGAGCTGCCGATAGCAGGAACAATGTGAAGTATTGCGGGTATGGTGTGACCTGTGTATGTGGGTTTATCGCCATACTAATGAGGTTGATGAGCCCGGAGGCAGCCCGGCACATCGAGCTGGTCAGCGTTTAGGCATTTGGCTTGCCGGAGTTAACGGCTGGGCTGGCGCGTGCTTCCGCTTCGTCAACTTGCTTGCCTTGTTATTCCTCCACTTTCTCACGGTAAGTGACCACTGACGACCTAGCTCTGCCTTCGCTTTGTAGATAGAATGTAGATGTTTCTAATATTAACATGGGAATTCCTGCGCATGAGGACTAACTGGATATCTAACAATTATCCCCTTCGGCTTGGTCTGTTGGTCTTTGAGGATGAAACCAGCGATATCTGCATTCAGGGTATCACACCTCTTGGTATGGTATGAGTATCGCCCATGTTGAGAGCGGATTCATGAAGCCTGGCATTAGCTAGAATTGGTCATGTCTGGACTGCTCAGTGGGGGCAACGTGATGGGGAAATACTTTTAAACTTTGAGCCGCCCGTATCCCACGAGAAACAGGGATACAGTCTCCACCAAGGCGAATAATAGTTCGAGTTATGTCAGATTGGCAATTTACTTAATACTTGGATTTTGATATTATGACGATTTCCGATGTTTCCGAGCCACCTGAGTTTTTGTGGGGTGTGCTCACCGATCTGATCCTTGAAGTCTTACTCGTGTTGATGTCAGGATTTTGGATATCCGATACACTGCATAATACAGGATACGGCTGCTGCCAGTGCCAGTCCATCGTCATGTAGCCGTTGCCGGGCTGCAGCTGCGTAAATAGCCGCCTGCTTGGCATGGAAGCTGACAACTGCTCTCTTCGCCCTCAGGCAAACACAAGACCGCGGTCTGCTGCCTAGACAGTCTACCACTTCCTCGCAAGGTAATTTCCGGTAGCCGCTCTGAACTCGTCTTTCTGCTCCTGGACTTCTCTGTTACACCCTTTTAGATACCGCTAGATTGATATAAATACATATCTTTTTAGGTTTGTTGACCCTTACATGCACATTCCGATGCCCTGTGGCATGCTCCACATATAATTATTGCCTAGTGCCGTCAGAGTGCCTTTGGTGCTTCACATACATCACAATCTGCCTCGTAGCCATAAACGCGGATCACCTGGGCCCGTTCTTCTCACTAATATTGGCTTCCTTCAACATGTGCCCAGATTCCGAGAAAACGCAATTGAGAGTCATGGAAGAGTCGGTCGAAGGTTTTTTGAACAGCCTGGGCCTGTCAGACTACTATTCAATGTTAGTCCATCCTCTGGTTCACCTGAACATGGAACCACTCACTTTGGTTCTTCAGCCACCCTTTACTAACTCGGTTGTACTTTTTCCTACTCTGTTAGATTCACATCTGAAGGTTTTGACTCTATCCAGTTCAGTTACAATGCTCCCACCTGATGTCCTCCCGTCCCCCCAGGCAGCATAGCTTCAAAATTCTAATTGCGCAACTTAATTCGGACTTCCAGAGCCTTGGAGGACATCACGGAAGATGATTTCGAACACATGAAAGTGAAGCGCGGTCACCGTCGAATTCTGCAGAGAGCTCTCTGCGGAAAATCCCTACCGGTTGGCCCGCTGGAATGTGTTGCTTCTGTTCCCAAGCGCCATGACGCTGGCTTTTCGCCTCAAGCTTCCGTTTCGCGTAAACCATCTCCATCATCTGGTACTCAAACCCATTCCTTCAAACTGGGTTTGCTGACCGAACGAACTCTTGTCGCCCTCCAGCGCCGTCTGTGCCTAGTGAAAGGCAAATTCGGTATGCTTCCTTAGACCGATGTGGCTCATGGGACCGCGAATCATGCTACTCAGAATCTTCGTTTACAGGTATGAAAATTCAGGATCTACATAAATCCATCTGCCCAACACCCTAAACTTTCAACATGAGTTCTCCAGCAGGTCCATCTGAACCAGGAGCTATTCATCCCAGTAAATCTGTTTCTCCTTTGTTCTTACTCACAACACAAATCAGCTAACATTATGCCATCTAACATCACCGACTGCGCCTGTCTGTCCCCATCATTAACAATACGTGACTTAAATCATTGCTTTATTTTAGAATCAATTACTGAACCCCTGGCCATGTTTATTTCGGCCCCGAAACCTAAGAGGAGATACCGCCGGCATCCCAAGCCTGAGTTTGTTGACGGTTTTGTTTATTCACAAGCAGAGTGCAGGTGGTCTCCCATCTGAAAGAGTCCTGATTAACCGCTGATATGACGTTTTAATGTCGAATCAACCCACCCGAATGAATAGTTTGAATGCTCCTGTAAGCAATCCTGCTTTCTGGTAAATTGGTGACTAGGGAAAAACGCTTTGGGTTACTGTCTAATTCTTAGGCTACCATTAAAGGAAAAACCGTTGTCGGCTTATGTCATGTTCAGCAAAACTGTACGTGAGCAGTTGAAGGGTCAACAAATTTCTTTCACAGAAATGTACGTACACGTTGTCGTGATTTCCGAGACGTCGCCCGAGTATTGATTTTGACGTTACCATCCACTCAATTCTAGTGCGAGGCTAGCGGGTGAGCGCTGGAAGACCCTAGAGCCTTCAGTTAAGGAAGTGAGTTTTGTCTACAGGATTGTGACATGTACGCAGCTTATCGCTTACAAACAAACCATATAGTCATTTGAACGCAAAGCAGCTGAAGAGAAAGACCATTGGCTCCGATTGATGTATAATTACAAAACTACCAAAGAGGTGAGGCTTCTGGTGCACCCTATAAAGGCATTTGACATGACCAAGCTTCTGAAGCGCGGACTTCGTGTGAATCAAAGTATGAACAACACCGGCAATATTTACGACGTTTCAAGGAAGCACAAGCTTGTCGGAATGACCCGAGTGAACCTTACCCGAGGCCCTTGAGTGGCGTGAACATGAACATCATCAGAAGTCCGAAGCCGCCCTCCCGGGTCACTATGGGAGTCCATGAGGACAAAAACGTGGAAGCTGGTGACTGCGACGAGCGTGCCTCTCATTCGGCTTTGACTAGCCCCAGCTCATCATCCGCGAAGTCTTGGAAGTCGAGAAGTCGCCCTCCTGCGACGAACCTCTTGGACGCTTCTCCCCTGGGATCTTCCGGTGACGCTCTGCTCCCTTATCATCTGCCGCCGCCAATTCCAAGCAAAAGTCAATCGCGACCAACCATTCCCAACCTGGGTACCTTGGACAAACACTTGACCCAATCTCAAACCCTGTTCTTCAAAGCTAAGCAACCCATACGTAATGACACTCGCTTTTGCTCGGATACCTGACTCTTTCGCTCACATACCCAAGGGCCTCGAAACATCTCAATCGGACATATCTGCAATGCCATCGTCATATTTTTATTAGTCCATTTTAATGAAGTTTTCGGACCAAACTGGTTTTGTTATGACAATGTGATATCTAAGTGTAACATCTAAATTCTGAAAGACGCTTCGGTTCAACTTGTTCATGATCGTTTTGTGGGCCGCTGGCCCCACTTGTTGACATTAAACGACTCATTATCCGGATTATTTGTTTTGTATCAGAATATCCGCTTTTTCTTCTCGTCCATTGCATCTAGATTCGCATACCATACGACCAATTTTTCTCAAACTAGGATAGTGGAGCACGTCTTGCCACTTCCCCATATATTGGATCGTTGTCGCAGGTTTAATTTAGCTTGCTTGGTTTTTGGTGTTTGCCGTTGGACCCTTGAGCGTGAGCTGGTGACTTGAGGCCCCGCTTCCCTTGAATGGAATGACTGGCCCGCAGTCATCTCGAAGTTTGCATCCCGTTCTGCTTGGTTATCGTCCCTTCACCATTTTACTGGGAGTGACAGAACCTGACAGCACTGCCTATGTGCACAGCTTCGCAGCACAAGGTGGAAATTCTGCTAGAGCTTATGATCCACTTGGTCACTGGGAAATGATTTGCCAAAGATGACATTTACCCAGTCTTGAATTATTTTTGAGGCTTGCCATCACTGGTTGAGTAAGGGTGAAAGCTTTTAAGTATAGAATAAATGTGAAATTTTAGATCACAGAGATTGTGGAAGTTGGAGCCTACTATTATTCACTCAAAGATGTATCTGGAGATATTGATTATTTGTTGTTAAATGCCTATACAGATATACATATTATGCCTTCATCTATTCATAATCAAATTTTAACCCAGTGAATTAAATTATCTCCAAAGATGTCTTCAAACTCCAACTTTGAACTCTTGTCAGCCTTTTTGAGTTCTTCATAATTTCTTTTGCTTCAAAGATGAATTGAAGAAACCTTACCAACATTGCCTGTTAGCACCTTGCATGTCTCTATTTACCAAAATCCAGAGATCAAATTTTTGTTACTTTAACAAGGTTATGATTTACCCAACTTTTATTTAATTATATGTCACACTTTCTTCAGCTTGGTTATTTCCAGCTGAGGTATTCTCCTCTTGGATATGTTGAAACTGAGCTGGTTGTTCTCCAGCTAAAATTATTGGACCCAGCTTGTTATAGGGTGGTGCGGAATGAGGGCAGTCATGGAATCCCTGATAAATGGTGGTAACACTATTCACTCAAATGTATTAGTTAGATTTATATTCTAAATTTATTAGCCAAGAATCACCTGCTGGTTTCTCACATGTTCATTTTATTTTTGGAGGTAAAAACTGATAATAAGCCTCTGCAGCCATACAACAAGGGCAGCCATCTCCACTGAATAGTTCTGTTATTGAAAGAAATCAAAGCTCACTAATAAACATTTTGTTTCCTCCTCCAAAGGCTCCACATCCAAGAAAGAAAGTAGTACATATTGATATTGATTGAATTTTTTTTTGTCTTTTTGCCAAGTTTTCCCTTTTTTCCCCTATTGATTATTGACTTAATGACTTAGAGCAAAAAATGCTACTTTTGTGTTTTTAATTATGAATATTTTACAAAAAAAACCTACAAAAAATTCTCACATAATTTCATTGTACCCTTTTACATTTCAGCTAAAATACTGGAAGCTCAAAACTTGGAAAATGCTTGGGGAAGATGAGGATAAAAAAATTTGAAAAGAATTTCTTTTTTTTATGTGAATTCCATTTTCTGGCAGGAAAATGAAGTACTAAGAATCTATAAAATTACCTTTGAATTTCCTGTTATATTTGGAAACTTTCTTGAGATTTTCCAAAATAATCAGAAAAAAATTATTTAAAAATGTGAAAAGGTTTGAGATGTAATGTGTTTTTTTTTAATTTTTTGATTGTAATTTTGAAGGCCTTTAAATGTACCAAAACCTCTAAAAATTTTGTTAGAGAGGTTTTAGATGCCTCTCTATGTGGTGCTTTTGTTTTTTCTGAAACTTTGCCAAACACATGAATTTAAGTAAAACCACACAGATGGGGACCATCATGGTGACATTGAAACCACACAAAAATAGGGATTGGGGGCATGACAAAAATAATGCCCAAAACAAAAAACAATAAATGATAAAAAATAAAAAAAAAGGGTTTTGGGTTTTTCATGCCCCCAAAACTGGAAATCACACAGTTTGAACATCCCCACAACGTCCCCCAACATCCCCAACACACAGGGTAAACCTGGAAAAAACATAGTTTTTGGGGGTTGTCAAAACAAAATAAATACTAGGGGATAGGAGGGAATATCAAACCCCTTTAGAAAAATTCTGAAAAATTTTGGCCATTTGTAAGGCCTTCAAAATTTCCACCAAAAAACTGAAAAAAAGCTCCATGTCTCAAATCTTTTCAAATTTTTAATTTTTTTTCTTTGATTATTTTGAGAAACCTGAAGAGACAAAACATTTTTAAATATGGCAGGCCATTCAATTATAATTTTTCCAGAATTTTAGTACTTCACTTTCCCACCCAAAAATGGGATTTACATAAAAAATGAGACATTATTTTCAATTCTTTGTTTTTGTTATTTTTCCATGAGAATTTCCAAATTTTCAGATTGCATTATTTTAGTGAGAATCACAAAGGGCCCAAAACAATTATCCAGGGATTTTTTGTAGCTTATTGTTTCCCAAATAATTCATAATGGAAAACACAAAAGTGGTGTTTTTTGCTCTAAATCAATGAGTAAAAGACAAAATATGAAAAATTGATAAAAAATACGGAAAAATGATTCAATCAAGATCAATTTGTACTAATTTATTATTTTTACTACCAGGAAACAAAATATTCCAACCAAGTTTCTAGTTATTATGAATCAAATCTTCCCATTTTTGGGATTCCTTGCTAGCAAAAGCCTTCCAAAGGGAATTTAATTGGGGAGCTGGCCACAGTCCAGAATTATTGCGGAAAGAAACTATGTGCTGAAAATCTTCCAAAATAATTAAAAATATGGGAGATGTTTGAGAATTGGCAGCTGGAGGTAAATTGAGTGGCAAATAAGTTGATGGCATCAACTTAGATAAAAGTACCACCGGCCTATTGTATATATCTGCAAGAAGGAAACCATGGCAAGTGAATTTCATCCAGTAACTTTTAGGAGAAGGTCCAGAAGTGTGGTTGAGATGTTTACTTGCTTTGTCAAAATTTTCATCTCAGACTTGGCCCATGAATTTTTCATCCTTGAAGATAGAGTTTTATTCCATTTCCTTGATCATTTCCTGATGTATTGAGCTCCAATCTTCAGATTTACGGCCCAAATTAACTGCCACTGATCTGAACGCACAGTTCCCATCACCCATCACATCTTGAACATGTGAAATTTGTGGTATGGCTGTCTTTGGGAAAAAGAAATTTTTGTATTGATACTAAGTAAAAAAGGTGAGTATTATTTAAGATGAAATGAAAAAAAAAGAATTAATACTGAATTTATCAATAGCCACCACTTCAAAATTATCAGAAGATGAAAAATAAAATTTTGTGACCTTCAACCCAAAAAACAAGGGGTTAATAAATGAACAATAAAGCATGATTAATTCAGAGATTTATTCACCTTTTCAGTTTCAGAGGATGTAGCTGTGGGAGCAAAGATTGGATTCCCTGAAGGCCTATAAGCATCTTCATCTTGCTGTTTTCTTCTCTTGATCCTCTTCAAAGTCCCAGGACTCAAATTCTGTGAAACAACCCTCTTATTGATGATGGTTCCTGACCTCTGAGTGACAAATGAAAAGATGACAATCAATGGAAACTAGAAAAACAATCCTGATCCCCCCCAACAAAACAGAAAATTACTAACTGTATTTATTATATCCAATTATTCAAGATACTTGAGTTCTTCTCTGCTCAATTTCTGTTCTTATATAAACTCATCCTGTTCACAAGGCAATGTTAGCCTAATTTTTTAAAAAAAAACACCTCTTCCTCTGATTCCTGTTTCTTTTTGCCCTTGGACTTTTCATGGTATTCCTTTCCTTTCCTTTTCCTCAGTCTAAAATTAGAGAAAACCAATTGCCAACCATATCCTTTTAAGCTCAATTACACAGAAAGGGATAAAAAAACCACAAAAAGAAAAAACTAACAATTGAATTAACCACTTGGTGATTTCTTGGTCTTCCTCTTCTCTTAGGTACTTCAACATATTTAAACCCAGATGGATCCCTCTTAGATGAATGATGAGAAAATATTTTGCTCTTATTGGGGGATCCTTTGGGTCTTCCACAAATTTTCCTTTTTTCTTTTGATAGGGGTTCTTGAATGTGAGTCAGTTGATACTTCCATTTTAACAGTTTCATCATTTCTCCAAGGTAAAAATGTTGTTCTCCTGGGCGCAATTTAAGGAGTTTTTGAAGAGTTCATTCTGAAACCGGTTTATGTTGGTTGATTGGGAAGGTGATTCATGAGATGATTGAAAAGGTTGGCATGAACCCTTCTCAGCAAGCTATGAATAAATTCAAAATAAAAGAAAAAACTTCAGAAATCAATGTTACAATTATTTTTTTCTCCAAGAAAAGAAAACATACTGCAATAGGAGGTTTGAGATGCCACTGGGAATGAAAATCATCAAGCAAAAATTGTTGCTTCTTGAGATTGGCCTTCTTCACTTGGTTTACCCAAGGAATTCCCATGAAAGAAGAATAATCACAATCAGAACAGGTGGTTGATTTTTCTTGTGAAATGTGAAAGGAATGCACAATCTTGAGAGCATAGTGGATTCTTTTTCCTGAGAGATGTTCAACACAATATGGGATACAAGTCAAGTTCTTGAAGTCTTGCTGAGAATTTTCAATTGCAGTTTCATGGAGATGAAATGACACTGAATGATATATTTGGTGAACTACATCAGAAAAGGAACCAGAACAAGTTGTGATAATTTTTTTTGACATAAGAGTGAAGCCCTTCTATCCTAGATGTGCTGGTATTTCCAAAATGCAGGTGCTTGTTTGCATCATATGAAACAATTTTTTTTAGAGGAAGCCAGTTGTCAAGAAGGTAGTCAGAAGTAGGGGGATTCCAGACTACAGTCAGTTTGGTAAAATTATCTTCATAAGAATTTTCAGATTTGGATTTGACCAGCATATTCAAGTGTTTTCTGAATATCATCCATTCTTCTTCAGATTTAAAGTGTTTTCTACAATGTGTTTGAATGTTTTTGAAGATATGCCAGAAACAGAGTAAATGATGAGAGTTGGGAAATACAGTTTCAATGGAATGAATCAGGGTTTTCTCTTTGTCAGTCATAATGACTTTGGGTTCTTCATTTTCTAATAATTTATGAAGTTGATGGAGAGCCCATTTATAGTCTTCCTTTAATTATTGGGAGAGGAAACAGAAACAAACATAGAATGTTCTAGCACAATTTTTGACCCCAAAAATGTGAAGAAGAGGCATGGAAAATTTGTTGGTTTTACAGGTACATTCCATCATTAATACTGATGGCAAGAGTTTGATTAATTTGATAGAATCTGGGTGAGAAATGAATAAAGAACTAATATGACCATCTTCATTATTGATTTCATATGTAACAGAAGAGTTTCTTAATTCCATTATTAAAGCTTCTATGGGTGATTTAACTTCCATTTTTTCTTTTTTAATTTTTGATCTTTTTTCATAGATTGTACTAAGGGTTTTATGAACAGAAGAATTGGAGGACTGCATTGAGTAATTGAAAATTTTCAGGGAAGGAAGCCCAGATTTGGTTAAAGAATTTACCATTTCCTCTTGATCACCCTGAATCCTGTTATGAACTGGATGGGTGGATGGATCAGTTGATGGTGGATAATTCTGATCAGGGCATTGGATTTTTGTTTCCCAAAGACCCTCTTGTAAAATCTTCCAGAGAATTTGAAGGGACGGTTTGTTTTTCTAGTTCATGAAAGTCTTTTGTTATGCAAATTGGGTTTATATTCCCCAGATTTGTCACATTGGTAAATACATCTTTGCTCCTTAGTATTGGATACTTTGGTTGAAATGGCGTATCCATGGGATTTAGCCCACTCTTGAACAGCATCCACAAGTTCCCCCTTTGAATGATATGGTAATTCAGGTGGAGGAGCCAAAGGGGTGGAATAATGAGGTTGATATAAATCAGTTGAAGCAGTAGAAGGAGAAGAAGCAGAGGCAGATATTGGAGCAGAAGAAGAAGCAGCAAAGGCAGATATTAAAAGTGGGTTGATGTGTTGTTCAGAAATTTTTTGTTTGGGATTTTGATTTTGAGACGGGTTTTTTTATGAAGACTTGATTTTTATTATTATTTTTGATTGAGTTTTAGATTCAGGGGGGGTTGATTTAGTGGGGGTGGATTTTTGAATTTAATTTGTTGAGTTTTGTTGAGTAGTGATGTGTGACTGGTTGATTGGTGATGAGTTCTGATGATTGGTGATGGTGGTGATGATTGGTGTGGTGTGGTGTGGACTCTGGATTTTTGTTGGTGATTTTGTGGTTGCGGAGAAGATTGGACCACCCAAAGAGGTGAGGAGGAGGCAGGAAATCATTCAAAATCATATTGAATATCAGATTATTCATATAGAAGAGCCCAAAAATGCGGACCTACCCCAAAAAGGGGTTTAAAAATGGTATTTTTAGGTTAGACATTTGAAGGCCAAAGCAAGGTCCAAAAAATATGAGAAAAAATATATTTGTGTTTTATTTGAAGTGAATTTCAAAACTTTAAACTCAGTTTGTCCATAAAAAAAATCAAAATAGTATCAGAAATTGCTTCAAAACGCACCCCAAAACAGACACTTCCCATTATTGTTGTAGATGCATCAATTATTTTGGGGTGAATAATTGATCCAAAAAATCCCCAAATCATTTTTTGGCCCTTCAAAACACCCACTAAAATACTGCAAACTGAAAATTTGGAAAATCCCATGGAAAAATATCAAAAAAAAGAATTGAAAATAATGTCTCATTTTTCATGTAAATCACATTTTCTGGCGGGAAAGTGAAGGACTAAAATTCTGGAAAAATTATAATTGAATGGCCTTCCATATTTGAAAAGTTTTTTTCTCTTCAGATTTCTTGCTTTCACCCAGATAATATAGCTTTTCTCCAGGGGGAAACTAGCTGAATGCTTCAAACTCTTAGTGAAATATAGGTTTTCATTACTTTCTTTGGCAGGAACTTCAAGTTTTGCTGAATCTTCAGTTCATTCAGGGTTCACAGTTACCTGAAGAAAGGAAAATAAAAATAAATCAGGAAATTATTCATTTGAGCTTGAATCCCCCCCGCCCCCCAAAAAGAGAAAAACTTACTGAGATGGGAGCTTTGACATGCCATTGAGGATGAAAATCATCAATTTGGAAGATTTCACCCTTTCTGATGACCAGTTTGACTTTTTGAAAACAAGGTATACCCATTTAAGAAGGGTAATCACAGTTGTTGAAATTGGTGGAAGAATCAGGAACTTGATGAGATGAATGAATGATTTTGAGTGCAAAGTGGCTGATCTTCCCAGAAAGATGATCCAGACAGTGAGGCAAACCAATTATATGCTTGAATCCTTACTGAGAGGATTCAATGGCTCTCTCATGGGTTTGGATGGTGATGGAACTTTAAATTTTTTGAACTACATTATAGAAAGAGCCAATAGAATAATTGATGAATCTATTAATGTAGGAGTGAGAACCTTCTATTCTTGATGTACTTGTGTTTCCAAAGTGAAAGTATTTGTTTTACAAATAAGAGAAAAATTTTCTTTTTAGAGGAATCCAGTTTTCAAGAAGGTAGTCATAAGTGGGAGGATTCCAGACAAGAGAAAGTTTTGTGAAGTTTTTGTGATATCTTGATTCAGATTTTGAATAGACCAAATGATGCCATAGTTTTTGGAATAGCTTCCATTAATCTTCAGATTTAAAGTGCTTCCTGCAATGAATTGGAATATTCTTGAAAATGTGACAGACACAGAGAAGATGATGAGAGGAAGGGAAAAATGATTCCATTGAGCTAATAAGTGATTGTTCCTTGTCTGTCACAATCACACTAGGTTCTTTATCTTCAAATATTTCCTGAAGTTGAGTCAGGGCCCAATAATAGTTCTGTTTTTTCTCTTGAGATAAGAAACAGAATGAAACTGAGAAGCTTCTAGCAGAATTATTTATCCCAAGAATATGAAGAAGGGGCATTCCAATTTTTTTGGTTTTATATGTACAGTCCATCATAATGAGAGTAAAGAAAAGGTTGACAAGTTTCATGGAATCAGGGTTTGAAATGAATAATGAAGTAATTTGACCATCCACATTTTTCATTTTGTAGTAAAAAGAATACTTGCTGAGTTCCAGTATGAGTGCTTCCACAGGAGTTTTGCCATCAAGGGCATTTTTTGGTATTTGGGATCTTTTTTTGTAAATTGTAGGGAGATTTGTATGGATAGGTGATGATGAGTTTTGTATAAGAGAGTAGAGAATTTTTAAAGGGGTAACTCCTGCTTTTGATAAATTGTCAACCATCTCCTTTTTCTCCTATTGGGTTCTTCTGTGGATGGGATGAGTGGAAGGATCATTGAAGTTGGATGGTTGTTCTCTGGAAATATCAACTTCACCACCCAAACACCCAATCTTTTTGAAAAATTCCCCAATAACCTGAAAGGGAAATTGGTCTTTCTTGTTTTTTTTTTTTTTTTTTTTTTTTTTTTTTTTTTTTTTTTTTTTTTTTTTTTAATTTGGAGGTATCTTTTCTGGGTTGATATTCCCCATATTTATCAAATTGGTAAGTTTAGGCCTGATTCTTGCAATTTGATGATCTGGTAGATATGGCATATCCATGGGACTTTGCCCTTGATTGGATAGCCTCAACCATCTCCCCCTTTTGATTATATGATAGCTCAGGAGGAGAAGCCAGATGAGTGGAATCAAGAGTTTGAGTAGATGAATAAGGTGAAAGAGGATTTGAATCACTAGTTTGATTAGATGAGATAATGGAGGATGGGCCCGGTGAAACAGTTGAAACAGTTCTGAAAAGTGGGTGGATGTTTTCTTGAGCCATTCGAAAAAGAGATGTTCTTTTTTGGAAGTATCTGGAGTGTTAAGTTGTTTTGATGAGTGGTTGGTGGTGTGGTGTGGTGTGGTGTGGTGTAGTGTGGTTTGATTTTATGTGGTGTGGTGTTGTGTGGTTTTGTGTGGTATGGTGTGGTATGGTATGGTGTGGTATGGTGTGGTGTGGTATGGTGTGGTGTGGTATGGTATGGTAGTGAGATGGTGTGGTGAGGGGTGATGGGAAGATGGAACAGGTCAAGGGGGTGTTTTATAAGATAATTGGGGCGCTCCAAGATGGGTGGTGGTCCCAGGAAAAAAAATTCAGTCATATTGAATATATGCATGTGAAGGGCTCAAAGAAGGGTAAATTTTTCAAATTTTTTTGGTTTTTTGATGGAATTTTTAAAGGTCAAAAATGAAATCCAAAAATCCTGAAAAAAAATTGCAAAGCTCTTGAATATTTCTCTCACAATTCTCAAAGCTTGAAATACCAAAAAAAATAAGTCAAAATGGCAAACATAAGGATCCAAAAGTCAAATGAGAAAATTGAATTTTTTGAATTTTTTGCTGTTGTGAAGGAATTTTTTAAGGTAAAATAATACATCCAAAAAATCTTGAAGAAATATTTGAATTCTATCAAAATGTTCTTTTAAATTTTTAATAGCTTGAATTACCCAAAGAAAATGAAATAATAAGGAAAATAAAAGGATTCAAATGTCCAAAGAGATTTTTTTTTCATTTTTTGTGTTTTTTGAAGGAATTTTTTAAGGTGAAAGGATACATCCAAAAAATATGAAAAAAATATTTGAAGACTCTATGAATTTTCTTTGAAATTTATGGCACCTGAAATAACCAAAAAAAAAAACAATTAAAATAGCTAAAATGATGATCCAAAAACCAATGCAAAAATTTGCTTTTACGGATTTTTTTCATTTTTTGATTGCATTTTTGAAGGGGTTCTGATGGGTTCAAAATTCCCAAAGATTTTTCTTAGGGGTTGAAGAGCTTCTTCTATTGGGCTGCGCAGTCAGAATTAAAAAAATGAATTCTCAAAATTTGAGTGAAGTAAAGTATTTTTGCATGAAATACCAAAGGGGCGTGACCGCGGGCCAACATCAAAATGCATGAAATAAAGGGTTGGATGCATGTGAAAAATAATTCCCTAAATAATAAATAATAAATAATAAGTAATAAGTAATAAATAATAAATAATAAATAATAAATAATAATTAGGGTAATGTTAAATTCACAACTCTTTGAGTTGTGTACACAACTCTGTATATGACTCAATAGGCTGTGTGGCACCCTACACAACTCAAATGAGCCGTGTGGCTTGCTAAATGACTCAAATGGGCTGTGTGGCATGCTACATGACTCAAATGGGCTGTGTGGCAAGCTACACGGCTCAAATGGGCCGTGTGGCATGCTACACATCCCATTTGAGTTGTGTGGCACGCTAAACAACTAAAATCAGGTTTTGTAGCCCCCACTAAATAATGAATAATGAATAATGAATAATAAATAATAGATAATAGATAATAAATTATAACTAATAAATAATAAATGATATATAATAAATTATATATAATAAAAAATAAATAACAAATAATAAACAATAAATAATGAATAATGAATAATGAATAAAAATAATAAATAATATGGTTGTGTACAGGGGTACAAAAATCAAAAATGCCCATTATGGGGGGTATATGCCCCCCCAGGGGTTGCGCGTGTTGAGAACAACCATTTGGAGTAGTGTATGGGCCCTACACAACTCCCATAGGTTGTGTGGGGCCCTAAACAACTCCCAAACGACTGGAGACATGAATTTAACATTACCCTAATAATTAATAAATGATAATTAAAAATAAATAATAAATAATTAATGATAGGCAAATGCTAAATTTGCAACCTTGTGGCCCCTGTTCACTACCAAAAAAGGGTTGCATGGCACAAGTTGAAACCTATTTTGGGTCAAAAACAGCCATTTGCCACCCATTTGAGTTTTGAAAGGCCATTTGCAACTCAGGTGGGTTGTGGATGGCCATTTGCAACCCATTTTGGGTAGTGAATGGCAAAAAAAAATTAATTTAATTATTTATTGGGTGATGATAAATTCATGACTTCCCGCCATGTGGGTGTTATGTTGGGCCCTAAAAGGCCCAATGGACGCGTCCAAAACGCGTATGCGAGCATTTTGGATGCATCTACACGTGCCCAAGAGGCCATCTCAAACATGCGCAACCCCCAGGTCACTGTATACCCCCCCTAAAGGGGGTATTCAAGCCATGTACCCCTGTACATGGCGGACTTGAGCCATGTCTGGGGGTTTACAGCCCCACTGGGGGTTGTGCCAAACCTTTTGGGTCCCCCTGGACCACATTTGGGTTTCATCACCCCAAATTTGGGATCAACACATACTATGTGGGACTGTTGGACCACATCTAGCAATCATAAAGTGACACTAAAGTGAAATTAAAGTGAAATTCAAGTGAAACTATAGGAAACTGCAAATAAACATCCCACAAGATTAATCTTTCTCAACTTGAAAGTGAGCGAACTGTGGTTCAATTGAAAGTTGGGTTGAAAACTGAAGTAGCATTGCATTTTTTTTGCATTATGGAAACATTGGCAAGCCCTCCTTTTGACACGGCCTCATTCAAAGACTACATTAGTGCAATGAACAAAGATGCAGAAACAAAGGATGGGGGTAATGAATAATTGGAAGCCCAAATTGCATCCTCATCAAGGGCAAAAATTTAGGAACAAAATGTTCCAGAAATGGACATGACCTCTGGTGGTGAGTAACATTTTATGTTACTTGTCTTTGCCTTATTTAATTTGATTGAAACTGGAAACTGATGGGGTGCATGCCATCAATATGACAATTGAACTATGAAAGACCCACTTCACCCACCTCCTGTGAGAGCATTTCCTACTAGGGAAGAGGCAAAAACGTATTGTCAAACATGGGCAATGAAGCATGGTTATGCTTTAACAGTTTTCAACTCAAAGCATGACCAATATTTGGATTTAGCCTGTGATAGACATGGTTTGTACTTTGGGCAATTGCTCACAAAATGTTTAAGGCAAACACACACAAGGAAGGTTGGGTGCAAGTTTTTAATCTGTGCAAGTTGCACCAAGCAGGACCCCTTTTGGCATATCTCCTACAAGAATGATCAACATAAACATGAACCATCCCCACACCCCTCAGTGAATCCTTACCTGAGGAGAATCTATGGGGTGGCCTTAAACAATCTAAAAGAAGGCTTGAATGATGGTATAAATATTCTTCAACTCAAAAGAAAATTGAGAAAGATCAATTGTGGAAAATATGTTGATGAACAAACAATCTATAACACTTAGTGTAAGGTAGCACTAGCAGAACTAAAGGGGAAAAGTTTTATGGAGGTCCTCTTTGAACAACTTGGTAATTCAGGTTGGTTTCATCAAGCAAAATTCAGTGGAGAGGGTCACTTGGAGGCCCTATTCTTGGCTCACCCTGATTCATTTAAGCTTTGCAAGCAATTCCATCATATAGATATGATGGATTGTACTTATAAGAAAAATAATTACAAAATCCCCCTATTGCACAATGTAGGAATTACAGCAAACCAGAAAAATTTCACAAGAGCTCTTTTTTTTATAACAAGAGAATTTTTTGAGTTTCACAGTTGGTATTTAAATGCGCTAAAGGAGTTGGCTTATGATCCTGAGAGACTTCCCAAAGTATTTCTGGTGGACCGTGAAAAAGATTTGATCCGTCCTCTAGAACAAATATTCCCTGAGTCAAAAAGAGAGTGCTGTCAATGGAACTTGTCTAAAAACATACAAAAAAACTGGAAAGTGCGCTTCAATAATGACTTTGAAGGGTGGCAAAGCTTCATGTCTCTGTGGGCTAAGTATGGGGCCTCAAAAACCAAGGAGGAGGCAGAGTTCAATCATGCAGCAGTTAGAGAAAGTGCCAAATCACAGCTTATACTGTTAATATTCCTATTTTTGGGTTGCTTACATTATGACTTGTTTAAAGTGTTTTTTTGGAAGACCGTGAGGATTTACTCAAGTATATGGATCATAATATCTTCTGTGTCAATGAGATTTTTGGAACAGCATGGACTTGTGAAAATACAGAATTTGGAAATAAAACAACTTCTTGGGTTGAAGGTGATGAAATAGTTTTAAATTTCTTAGAAGACACAAAACCAGCGGCTAGACAAAGTAGCGGAAAGGAAATAAGAAACTAGAGATCACGCAAACAAGATGAAAAGGAATGGAAAGAAAAACATACAAGTTAGACCATAATCAACAGTCAAAGAAAAGTTGGCTATTTGGGTTTGAGTGAGAGGTTGAGGCGTGATCAGATCAGATAAGGATGGACGTTGAGGAGATGGGCTGAACAGAATGAATAGTCAGATTGGATGGTTGAGAGCAGCAGTTGATTTGGAGTCTTACCAGTCAGAGACTCGTTGTTGAAGGGCTTGCAATCATAGGGCTTGTGATTGTAGGTTGATGGGACAGAATGAGAAGAAGAGGTTTGATGAGAAGGAAACTAACTGGGAGAAGGAGATTGAGAGACAAAGAACCAGAAGAAGAAAGTAGACAATCTACCGGTCAACCAAAGAAGAGATTGAGAATCGGAAGTTAAGATGAGAGAGAAAGACATTCGGGGATTCCCCCTTCCGGGGTAAGGCAGAGCGCGCGCAAGGTCAGACAATGGTTCCCTGTTGAGGGGTGAGCGTAAGAGTCCTTGTAGTAGGAGGATTTATGGAAAGTTAACACCCTCCGTGACTGGTAAGAGGAGAAATTCAGGAAACAGAGGAATTGGTGAAAATGGTCTGTTGTAGAAGCTTAAGGGCGCCAATGGAATTGGCCTTAGTCAAAGGGTCTGCTATCATCTTCTCTGTAGGGACAAAAAATAAGGTTGAATTTGGATAGGGAGAAGTCTTTGCGCAGGCCTTTAGTTTTGATGTCAATGTGGCGGGATTTAGAGTGGGAGCCAAATTTTTTTATTTTATCATCTAATCCTTTATTATCTATATGTATCATAGGTTTTACCTTGGTAGAGGGATCTATTTTGCTGATGAGGTGAGTGATCCATTTCGATTCAAGGTAGCAGTCCAGCATTGCATTTAATTCTGATTCTGTTGACAAGTAGGTTATATTCCTCTGTCTCAATGAGTTCCAAACAACCGGACTGCCGTGATGGAATATGATATACCCCGTCTGAGACTTGCAAGAGGTAGGTTTGTCTCCCCAAGTAGCGTCACTGTACCCGGATATAATTTATTTTGATGAGTTGTATTCAATCGTTAATTTGAGATTTGTTGTTGTTTTCAAATACTTCCACACCTTGCGCACTTCCTTCCAATGTGTCAGACTGGTTTTAGTGTTAAACCTAGCTAGACTTGATACGGCAAAAGATATGTTGGGCCGGGTGTATTGAGAGAGATGATTCAAGAGTCCAATGGCTGATTGGTAGTTGATGTTGAGCTGAGAGAACTCTGCATGGTCTTTGTGGGAGGCTGGTTCAAGATGATGATTTTGAGTGAGAGGAGAGTTGATAGTCTTACAGTCAGTAAGTCCCAATTCTTCCAGCCCCCGGTCAATGTGTTTAGGTTGACTCAAATGAATCTTATCACCTTCAATTTCCAATAGCATTCCGAGAATGGTATTCGGAGAGTGACAGGCTGAGTTTGAGAAACTTTTCAAGAAAATCGTAGCAAAGTCGTCCGATTTTCCTACAAGGATGAGGTCATTGATGTGAAAGTAAATGAACTCTCCCGATTTTGGGTTGAGATACAAACATGGATCACTGGTTGATTTGTGGAAACCTTGTGATTTGATCCATCTAGTTAGAGTCTTGTACCAATTTTTCGGGGATTGCCAAAGACCATATAGTGATTTGTTTAATTTGAGATAAGGCAATTTTGGATCAGAGCCCTCAGGGGTCCTGATTATCACGGTCTTGTTTAGTGGAGCATGCAGAAAGGCCCCCTTCACATCAAATTGAGTGAAGGACATCTTTTTCTTGAGTCTGTAGATGAGCGCAAGTCAAAGAGATCCCAGTTTGCTGGTCGGTGCCCAGGTTTTGTCGAAATCCACGCCTTGGATCTGATCAAAACCCTGAACACATAGGCGGGCTTTATACTTAACTGGTTCCCCGTGACAGTTCTCCTTCACCTTGAAAACCCAGGTAGTGTTCAAGATATTGTCGGGTTTGTTGTAATACTCTTCCCAGACTTCTTGAGCTTCAATAGAGGTGAGTTCTTCTTCCAATGCTGTTTTCCATTTGGGCCATTTGGGGAACTTCCGAGCAGCTTTGTATGAAGGGGGTTCATAATAGTGATGAAACCCGTATCTCTGTGGTTTCCGAATTTCATGTCTAGGTCTTAGGTTTATCTCTCAAGTGGGTGGTTCAGGTATGGCGACAGGATTGGAATAAGAGATTTTAGAATTGGATGATTGAATTTCATCTTGATCTGAATTGGATTTGATTAGTTGGGAGTCAGGTTCTCGGATCAAGTATTGTTTATCAACGGAAGAGAAGTCATTCTTGTTAGAATCTAAGCCAGGCTGAGAGAAGATGTCTGATCTGAGAGACTCCAAAAAAGAAAAGTTGTTTAGGCAATTTTTAAGAAACTTGACGTGTTTTGTTTTGACAATTCCGCCAAGCAAGTTGAGGATTAGATATGAGTGGAAGGTGGGATTAAATCCAACCAACACTCCTTCGAGACCTTTCTTGTCAAATTTGCGACCTTTCTGGAGTTGATTGGCAAGATATATAGCAGACAAGCCTACGGTTTTTAGATAATTAGTGGGAAGTTTCTTACCAAACATAAGTTCCCAGGGAGAAGATTGAATACCTTCTCTCGGGATCTGGTTGAGCATGAAGCAACAACTGCGTACCACAATGTGCCAGTAATTCTTTGCTAGTTGGGATGAGGAGAATGTGGCTTGTGCGGACTCTATTATAGTTCTATTTTCCCTTTCTGCTCGTCCGTTATGTTGGGAGTGGTAGGGTTCAGACGTCTGGAGTTTAATATGTTTCTTCTTAGCAAAGTCCTTGAGGGTAGAATTGGTAAATTCAGTACCTTTATCGGAGAATATTTTGGAAGGGTAGTAATTTAACCTCTTATACTTGGTTTCAAGAATACTGATTATAGTTTCAGGTGTTTCATCTTTGGTTTTAAGGGGAAAAGCAGCTAAGTAGCCGGTGTAATTATCAACCAGAGTAAGAAGGTGTTGATGAGGGGCTTTAGATTGAGGACTGATAGGACCGACCAAGTCTAGGTGAATTCTGTCTAGGGTTTTGCTAGCAGGGGTAGAGGAGCCGGAAAACGGAGATCTTGTAATCTTACTCTTCACACAACTATCGCATTGGAAACTGTTGATTTCCTCATTGGTATAGAGGTCTTTTATCAGAGGTTTGAGAGTAGAGAGAGAAGCGTGTCTGTACATCTGATGGATATTGAGAAGAGGAAGAGTTGATCCAGGCGGCAGATTTGAAAGGTTTGCAGTTTGGTATGATTCAGCAGATCGGGGTCTTTTGACGACAAATAGATAATCTTGAATTAAGCCTTTCAGCACAAGTTGGTTATTTTGGACCACGGAGAATGTGTTGCAAACTTGAGAAAGGGAGCACCCCTTTTTGGCTAAGAGTCCGGGGCTAATTAAGTTGACGACAATTTCCGGAACGTACGCGCAATCTTTGAGGGTGATTACCGAGTCACTCCATTCTAGCTTGACTGTTCCCGTGCCATGTATCTTCAGACTAGCTTCCAATTTGCCCGTCTTGATTTCATCCGGTTCATCCTGGAGTTTGATGGTAGAGAAGAACTTCATATTTTTGAAGATGTGAATATTTGCTCCTGAGTCCAGAAGAAGGTTAGGGGTATTGTCTGCGTTGATCCACAAGGTAAGTAGAGCATGGTAATTTATTGTAGGAGTTTGTTTTGTCTTGTTTTTCCAATCATTCTGTTGTTCAATCCACCAGTCCGGAGCGATCTGAGGATGTAGGTGAAAGCACGAAGATTCTGGATGAGGAGCGTTGGGGTCGTGGTATCCCTCTTCACATTTCATTTTGGTCCTTTTCTTGTCTTTATTACTTTGAGTTTTAGTAGCAACCAGAGAGACGTCAGTTGAGGATTTGGTGGTGATTGATTGAGCTTTCCTCTCTTTACTGTATTGAGTGAGGTGACTGAAAACAACGTCCGTAGTCAAATTTTTTTTGACATGCATAATTTGTTGTTTAAGGTTTTCAAGGATGGGGGGGAATTTGAAGAGTACAAGATAAGCTAGTATATCTTTAGGTAGTTCTATGCCAACGTCCGTCATTCTTGTGATGGCCTTCCGCATTTCAGTGATAAATCCTTTGATGGCGTTTTCATTGAATGCCGAATGAAGGAAGTAATTGAATACCCTAGCTCGATTTTCTGTCTCTGAAGACGCAAATCTTCAAGTGATCTCTGCCCATAAAAGTTTTGAAGAAGTGATATTAGAGGAGTTGACGACATTGGCATGTGTTGTACTGTTGAGTTTTGAGAGGATGATTGCTTGTATTTTGCAATCTTGTTTTGTTGAGATTGGACCAGAGTTCCGAGTAATAGCCTCCTTGATATCTTTGAGATCAAATAGCATAAGCATCTTGTCTCGCCATATAGATAAAAACTCTTTGTTCAAAGGGGGTATAGCATTGACAGATGCCTTGAGTGCCACTTGATGGAAATAGTCATTTCCTCCCACTGGTTTGTTCATGTCTTGCTGATTGAGTTTGCTCATAGATCTTTGGCTTTTAACCGTGATGAAATGGTTTTAAATTTCTTAGAAGACACAAAACCAGCAGCTAGACAAAGTAGCGGAAAGGAAATAAGAAACTAGAGATCACGCAAACAAGATGACGAGGAATGGAAAGAAAACCATAAAAGTTAGACCATAATCAACAGTCGGAGAAAAGTTGGCTATTCGGGTTTGAGTGAGAGGTTGAGGCGTGATCAGATCAGATAAGGATGGAAGTTGAGGAGATGGGCTGAACAGAATGAAGAGTCAGATTGGATGGTTGAGAGCGGCAGTTGATTTGAAGTCTTACCAGTCAGAGACTCGTTGTTGAAGGGCTTGCAATCGTAGGGCTTGTGATCGTAGGTTGATGGGACAGAATGAGAAGAAGAGGTTTGATGAGAAGGAAACTAACTGGGAGAAGGAGATTGAGAGACAAAGAACCAGAAGAAGAAAGTAGACAATCTACCGGTCAACCAAAGAAGAGATTGAGAATCGGAAGTTAAGATGAGAGAGCAAGACATTTGGGGATTCACCGTTCCGGGGTAAGGTGGAGCGCGCGCAAGGTCAGAAAATGGTTCCCTGTTGAGGGGTGAGCGTAAGAGTCCTTGTAGTAGGAGGATTTATGGAAAGTTAACCAAAGGGGCCAATGCTACTCTCAAAGGATTCCTTTAAAATTCTTTGGGAAACATGTTGGTTGCTTGGCAAAACCTAGAGGGAACAGTTTGCAATCAAATTAAATTGGTTCAGGCTGCCCTTTACATTTCTCAAATAAAGATTGGAATAGTTCTTCCTACTGAACTGTTACCATTGGGATACAAGGTATCTTTACAAGGAAAAAAACTTCTTGGGGATAAATTAGAGATTTTAAAGCGGAACCATGATGGGGAAGTGTGCACCAATTCATACTCAATGACAATGGGTTTGCCCTGTTCCCACCAAATGGGTGACTTACTAGTTTCAAGAGGCTTTTTTTGTGCATGAAGATTTTCATCCTCAGTGGAGGTTGGATTATTACCCTTGCAGTTACAGTTCTATAAGTTGGTTTAAGTTGGATTGTTCAAATCACTTTGTGATTAATGCTTTTTGAATGATGATTCCTACTTGACTAATATTTGATCCTTTGAATTTTTAAAGGTGGATGTTGATGAACTGCTCAACAATTCTCAGTTACATAAGAAGCTCAATGCAATGATCTTGAATAATCCTGATCAAGATTATCACATGCTTTTCAAGAACTTGATGAAGGAGACAGCCAATTATTGATCAAAGCCAAGACTTGAAAGTAAAGTCTTGCAATCAAGCAGAGGATTTCCAAAATTGACAGATACCCAGCAAGATCCTTCTTTATTTGAACACATTGAAAAGGAAATTAAGCAGGCAAAGAGAAGTAGAAGGAAACCAAAGAAGAAAAGAAGAATGATTTCAAGTCTTTTCTTTTGTGAAAGGTTCATTTTTTTGGTTCAATGAACTGATTTTGAATTGTTTATAGTCCAAGTCAGCCTCTTCATCTGAATTTCAAAGTTCAGTTGAAGAAACTGAAACTTCATCAGGTTTGGTGCTGTTGGAATCCAATTCCTTTTTGAAGGATGAAGAAAAAGAAATTGATGAGTCAAACAGAAGCTCATCTTTGGTGAGTGTTGAATCCTTTAATAAGTTTATAATTTGGGCGAACAACTTTTTGATTTTAGGAAGTGGATTACCTCAATCAAATACCCAATAAATTACATAAGTTCTTGGGTGGGGTTTGGGATCCAGTTGGTGATGGAAATTGTGGTTTTAGAGTCATTGCTAAATCACTTGGGTATGATGAGGATGGATTGTTTAAAGTTCAGAAAGAAATTTTTGAAAAATTGAGGAACAATAAGACATGCTATGTTAAGATCCTTGGTGGAAGTAAAGACCTTGAAAAGATAGAAAAAAGACTTGATGTCAATGACATCAATGAAAAGATTCCAGCTTCAAAATGGCTTTCAAAGTTAGATATGGGTCAAATAATAGCTGATACTTATGAAAGAATAATATGTTTCATTTCATTGGATTCATGTTGTACTTTTAATCCTATGAAATTGGGTGTAAAAGAAAAACCAGATCCTATGTTAATTTGTTTCATTAAAAATAACCATTGGGTTCAGCTTGTACTTAAGGGAGATGTAATTCCAATCCTGCCCATAGTTTCCAAACACCTTTCCTTGGTTTCTAAAAAAACAGCTGGTTGGGTTGATCACCTCAAAGATCAACTTGAGTTGTATTGTAACTTATAGATTAATTTCATCATTTTGGTTTGGTCTTACAGGCTGATATTTTAATTCTATTAATATAAAGGGTTATCACATTTTGAACATCATTATGTTGAGTTTTTTGAGTTAACATCATTATGATGAGTTTTTTGACTGAGATTTTAATGGTAAGTTGGTCCAACTTGTGTTGGGCTGATCCCATCACAAGCTTAACTTTTAGTTAAGCTTTTGATGGGATCAGCTTAACACAAGTTGAACTTGTTTTTTTTTGGTGTTTTAGCTTTGGGGCTGGTCAAAAGACTTGTATTTTTTTGGCACTTTTACTTTAGGGCTGGTCACAGGACTTCTTGTATTTTTTGGCTGTTTAAAAGACTTGTATTTTTTTGGCACTTTCACTTTAGGGCTTGTCAAAAGACTTCTTGTATTTTTTGGCCATTTTACTTTAGTGCTAGTCAAGTTGGAAGGCAACCAGCTTGTTGTCTTCAGTTTTTTTTGTTAATTATTTTTATTTCTTTATTTTTATTTATTTTTACTTTTTAATTTTATTTTTTCTTTGCCACCAGACTTGTAGCCATGCCACACAGCTACACGACTGCATTAAAGCCATGTAAAGCCCCACACTGCTCATATGTAGTTGTGCGGACACCACACGGAAGTGCAGGGCCACGTGGAGTACAGCCCGACCACACTCAATCTGTGTGGAGCTCTACATGGCTCAAATTTAGCCATTAGCCGTGCCACATGGCTCAAATAAATCATGTACGTGGCTCATTTGAGCCATGAATTTATTATCACCCTTATTTATTTCATTTTATTTATATATATATTATTTATATTTATATTTGTAATTTAATTTAATCAATTAATTTATTTTTGATATATTTTTTTATTCATTTCATTTTGTTTCATTTCAATTTATTTATTTAATTTTTTTTATATTTATATTTTTAATTTAATTAATTAATTAATTTTTGATTTATTTATTTATTTCATTTTATTTTTTTATATTAAACTTTTTGATTTTAATGGATTAGTTTATTTTTATTTTTTTTATTAAAATAAAACAAAGAAATAGGATAAAAAAAAGTAAAAAGCTGTTTACAAAAGAATATATATATCCATTTGCAACTCAGCTGGTTTGAAAACCGCCATTTGCAACTCAGCTGGTTTGCAAACGGCCATTTGCAACTCAGATGGGTTGCAAACGGTGTTTCCCGCCCCATTTGCAACCCCATGGTTGCAAATTTAACATTGACCTAAATAATAAATATTAAATATTAAATATTGAATAATGAATATTGAATAATAAATAATAAATATTAAATATTAAATATTAAATATTAAATATTAAATATTAAATATTAAATATTAAATATTAAATATTAAATATTAAATATTAAATATTAAATATTAAATATTAAATATTAAATATTAAATATTAAATATTAAATATTAAATATTAAATATTAAATATTAAATATTAAATATTAAATATTAAATATTAAATATTAAATATTAAATATTAAATATTAAATATTAAATATTAAATATTAAATATTAAATATTAAATATTAAATATTAAATATTAAATATTAAATATTAAATATTAAATATTAAATATTAAATATTAAATATTAAATATTAAATATTAAATATTAAATATTAAATATTAAATATTAAATATTAAATATTAAATATTAAATATTAAATATTAAATATTAAATATTAAATATTAAATATTAAATATTAAATATTAAATATTAAATATTAAATATTAAATATTAAATATTAAATATTAAATATTAAATATTAAATATTAAATATTAAATATTAAATATTAAATATTAAATATTAAATATTAAATATTAAATATTAAATATTAAATATTAAATATTAAATATTAAATATTAAATATTAAATATTAAATATTAAATATTAAATATTAAATATTAAATATTAAATATTAAATATTAAATATTAAATATTAAATATTAAATATTAAATATTAAATATTAAATATTAAATATTAAATATTAAATATTAAATATTAAATATTAAATATTAAATATTAAATATTAAATATTAAATATTAAATATTAAATATTAAATATTAAATATTAAATATTAAACATTAAATATCAAATATTAAATATTAAGTATTAAATAATAGGGTGTATCAAAGTTAGCAAACCCCCCATTTTTTTACCAAACCCGCCATTTTGAATGGCAGATTTCTGAAATGGGTAATTTTAAATTCATGGCTCATTGAGCCATGTACACAACTATTTACAGGGCTCTTTGAGTTGTTTACACAGCTCAATGGGCCGTGTGGCAACCTACACAACTCAAATGAGCTGTGTGGCATGCTACATGGCTCAAATGGGCCGTGTGGCATGCTAAACAACTCAAATGGGCTGTGTGGCATGCTACACGTCCCATTTGAGTTGTACGGCACGCCAAAAAACTAAAATCAAGTTGTTTAGCCTCCACTAAATAATAAATAATGAATAATAAAGTATAAATAATAAATAATAAATAATCAATTATATATAATAAATCATAATTGTTAAATATTAAATATTAAATATCAAACATTAAATATTAAATATTAAATATTAAATATCAAACATTAAATATTAAATATTAAATATTAAATATTAAATATTAAATATTAAATATTAAATATTAAATATTAAATATTAAATATTAAATATTAAATATTAAATATTAAATATTAAATATTAAATATTAAATATTAAATATTAAATATTAAATATTAAATATTAAATATTAAATATTAAATATTAAATATTAAATATTAAATATTAAATATTAAATATTAAATATTAAATATTAAATATTAAATATTAAATATTAAATATTAAGTATTAAATATTAAATATTAAATATTAAATATTAAATATTAAATATTAAATATTAAATATTAAATATTAAATATTAAATATTAAATATTAAATATTAAATATTAGATATTAAATATTAAATATTAAATATTAAATATTAAATATTAAATATTAAATATTAAATATTAAATATTAAATATGAAATATTAAATATTAAATATTCAATATTAAATATTAAATATTAAATATTAAATATTAAATATTAAATATTAAATATTAAATATTAAATATTAAATATTAAATATTAAATATTAAATATTAAATATTAAATATTAAATATTAAATATTAAATATTAAATATTAAATATTAAATATTAAATATTAAATATTAAATATTAAATATTAAATATTAAATATTAAATATTAAATATTAAATATTAAATATTAAATATTAAATATTAAATATTAAATATTAAATATTAAATATTAAATATTAAATATTAAATATTAAATATTAAATATTAAATATTAAATATTAAATATTAAATATTAAATATTAAATATTAAATATTAAATATTAAATATTAAATATTAAATATTAAATATTAAATATTAAATATTAAATATTAAATATTAAATATTAAATATTAAATATTAAATATTAAATATTAAATATTAAATATTAAATATTAAATATTAAATATTAAATATTAAATATTAAATATTAAATATTAAATATTAAATATTAAATATTAAATATTAAATATTAAATATTAAATATTAAATATTAAATATTAAATATTAAATATTAAATATTAAATATTAAATATTAAATATTAAATATTAAATATTAAATATTAAATATTAAATATTAAATATTAAATATTAAATATTAAATATTAAATATTAAATATTAAATATTAAATATTAAATATTAAATATTAAATATTAAATATTAAATATTAAATATTAAATATTAAATATTAAATATTAAATATTAAATATTAAATATTAAATATTGAATATTGAATATTAAATATTAAATATTAAATATTAAATATTAAATATTAAATATTAAATATTAAACATTAAATATTAAATATTAAAAATTAAATATTAAATATTAAATATTAAATATTAAATATTAAATATTAAATATTAAATATTGAATATTAAATATTAAATATTAAATATTAAATATTAAATATTGAATATTAAATATTAAATATTAAATATTAAATATTAAATATTAAATATTAAATATTAAATATTAAATATTAAATATTAAATATTAAATATTAAATATTAAATATTAAATATTAAATATTAAATATTAAATATTAAATATTAAATATTAAATATTAAATATTAAATATTAAATATTAAATATTAAATATTAAATATTAAATATTAAATATTAAATATTAAATATTAAATATTAAATATTAAATATTAAATATTAAATATGAAATATTAAATATTAAATATTAAATATTAAATATTAAATATTAAATATTAAATATTAAATATTAAATATTAAATATTAAATATTAAATATTAAATATTAAATATTAAATATTAAATATTAAATATTAAATATTAAATATTAAACATTAAATATGAAATATGAAATATTAAATATTAAATATTAAACATTAAATATCAAATATTAAATATTAAATATTAAATATTAAATAATAGGGTGTATCAAAGTTAGCAAACCCCCAATTTTTTTGACCAAAACCGCCATTTTTAATGGCGGATTTATGAAATGGGTAATGTTAAATTTATGGCTCATTGAGCCATGTACAAAAATCTTTACAGGGCTCTTTGAGTTGTGTGCAAGTCTCAATGGGCCGTGTGGCTCCCTACACGACTCAAATGAGCTGTGTGGCATGCTACACGGCTCAAATGGGCTGTGTGGCATGCTAATAAACTCAAATGGGCTGTGTGGCATGCTACACGTCCCATTTGAGTTGTACATCACGCTAAAAAACTAAAATTAAGTTGTGTAGCCTCCACTAAATAATAAATTATGAATAAAAAATAATAAATTATAAATTATAAATTATAAATAATAAATTATAAATAATAAATAATAAATTATAAATTATATATAATAAATAATGAATAATGAATAATGAATAATAAATAATAAATAATAAATAATAAATAATAAATAATAAATAATAAATAATAAATAATAAATGATAAATAATAAATAATAAATGATAAATGATAAATGATAAATAATAAATAATAAATAATAAATAATAAATAATAAATAATAAATAATAAATAATAAATAATAAATAATAAATAATAAATAATAAATAATAAATAATAAATAATAAATAATAAATAATAAATAATAAATAATAAATAATAAATAATAAATAATAAATAATAAATAATAATAATAAATAATAAATAATAATAAATAATAAATAATAAATAATAAATAATAAATAATAAATAATAAATAATAAATAATAAATAATAAATAATAAATAATAAATAATAAATAATAAATAATAAATAATAAATAATAAATAATAAATAATAAATAATAAATAATAAATAATAAATAATAAATAATAAATAATAAATAATAAATAATAAATAATAAATAATAAATAATAAATAATAAATAATAAATAATAAATAATAAATAATAAATAATAAATAATAAATAATAAATAATAAATAATAAATAATAAATAATAAATAATAAATAATAAATAATAAATAATAAATAATAAATAATAAATAATAAATAATAAATAATAAATAATAAATAATAAATAATGAATAATAAATAATAAATAATAAATAATAAATAATAAATAATAAATAATAAATAATAAATAATAAATAATAAATAATAAATAATAAATAATAAATAATAAATAATAAATAATAAATAATAAATAATAAATAATAAATAATAAATAATAAATAATAAATAATAAATAATAAATAATAAATAATAAATAATAAATAATAAATAATGAATAATGAATAATAAATAATAAATAATAAATAATAAATAATAAATAATAAATAATAAATAATAAATAATAAATAATAAATAATAAATAATAAATAATAAATAATAAATAATGAATAATGAATAATAAATAATAAATAATAAATAATAAATAATAAATAATAAATAATAAATAATAAATAATAAATAATAAATAATAAATAATAAATAATAAATAATAAATAATAAATAATAAATAATAAATAATAAATAATAAATAATAAATAATAAATAATAAATAATAAATAATAAATAATAAATAATAAATAATAAATAATAAATAATAAATATTAAATAATAAATATTAAATAATAAATATTAAATAATAAATATTAAATAATAAATAATAAATAATAAATAATAAATAATAAATAATAAATAATAAATAATAAATAATAAATATTAAATAGTAAATAATAAAAAATAAAAAATAAACAATAAACAATAAACAATAAACAATAAAAAATAAAAAATAAATATTAAATATTAAATATTAAATATTAAATATTAAATAATAAATAATGAAAGATGAATAATTGAACATAAATAATAAAAAATAAAAAATAAATTATATATAATAAAAAATAAAAAATAAAAAATAAAAAATAAACATTAATAAAAAATAAACAATAATAAATAATAATAAATAATAAATAATAATAAATAATAAATTATAAATTATATGGAGTAGTAGTTTATTGGCCCCCACGTGTTGAGGGGCCCTACACAACTCCCACAGGCCGTGTAGGGCCCTACACGACTACCACAGGCTGTGTGGGGCCCTACAGGGCTCCCACACGACTGGAGCTGTGTACACGGCTCCCACACAACTGGAGCTGTGAATTTAACATCACCCTTCTGAGATAGACATAACCCCTAACTGGTGTATTTCAAAATTGCAGGTTTCATGAAAATGGAGGGTTTCAAAAATCAAACCAGCCATTATCATCCATCCAGCATCCATTGCATGAATCACACCCATCCACAACTCTACCTCAGCAAATCCATACCAATCCCATCTCCATTGCATCACACACATCTCATCTCCATTGCTTCACATCTCCATCACATCACACACATCCCATTACATGCAAAACACCCATCCACAACTCCACCTAAGCAGATCAATACTGTTCCCATCTCCATCACATCACACACATCTCATCATCATCTCCTTCACTTCACCTCCCCATTGCTTCACACAAATCCCATCACCATCTTTCTCAATATTTCCAATCAAACTTCCCCGCAGCAAGTTCAAAACCCAAAAAAGCTGACTGGAATTTTTTTATTATTCAACTCTGATTCAGACTCCAATTTGGAATCAACTTGTTTAGCTTTGAATTCTCTATTTCAAAAGCAATACATAGTTAAACAAAGACACACTCTCCACAACCCTATGTATGAAAGGCAAAAGCTTCATCTACTCCCCAACTTCAGCTTCCAGCAACTGTTCCAAACTTTATTGACTTCATTCATGAAAATTCTGGGGATGATTGAAGACCACCACATCTTCAAGAAAAATTCTCAGTATCCTTGATGCAATCCAGCCATCCAACTGGATGTTGCTCTTTTTAGATTGGGATCAAATGTAAATGGAGCAGCAATTCATCAATTAGAAAATCCATTGTCAGTTGGCTATGGAACCATTGACTTATACACCAAAAGATTCATGATTTCTATCTTGTCTTTCCTTTGCTCAGTCCTTTGTTGGCTATCCAAAGAAGAAAGCAAGGAGTTATCTCAAGTAACAAAGACCAAAGGCTTTTTTCAGTTACATTGGTTTTGTTGATGGAACCACTATCCCCTTGAGTCAAAAGCACAAGCTAGATGGAAACCACTATTTTGATTGGGAAAAAAAGGAAATTGATTCATTTCTTTTCCAAAGCCTTTGATAAAACCTTTGATAACACACTTACTAAATGTATTTTATTGGTTTTTATAGATACTCTGTGTCACTTAAACTTGTTTGTGATAACAAAAAGAAGTTCATATGCCTCAATGCTGGCCTCCCAGGTTCTTGTCACAATTCATATTTTTTCAATTGGATGTGGATTGCCCAACAACCAGATAACTACTTTGAACAAGATCAATAAGTTTTGGCTGATTCAGCATATGCTAGTGGGAAATATGTGGTTCCAGCATACCACAATGTTTCAACCAATAATAAAGCCAAAACCAATTCAAACTATTATCTTGCCCAATCACAAGTCTGGATTGAGAATGCCATAGGAATCCTGAAAGGAAGATGGGCCAGCTTATGGGAGATGCAAAACCAGCTAAAAAATTCTTAGGAAATGAAGATCCTCATCAACTGGGTTATCAGTTGCGTAATCTTTCAAAACCTTCCTGCCAACATCAAAGATGAATGGGACAAAATATTTGAAGAAGATATTCCCAACCCTCCTCAAGTTATCCCAGCCTCATCTTCTACCTCACCTTTGGCTATGAGAGAGTGGATTCCACCCCTCACACTTGCTCACTTTGATGAGTAGGATTTGTTTTTTAAATAGGTAAAAAATAAAATCAAAGAATTTTTTTAGTTTTGGTTGTTTAACCAAGAATCCTAGGCTGACTCTGGTTTTTTTTTGGTGGACTTAGAAAAAAACCAAATTCCAAACCACCTCACCCTAACAAACCACCAGGCCACTTCCTCCTCCTCAACCACCACCACCACCTCATCACCTCCACCTCACCATCACCTCCACCTCACCATCACCTCCACCTCACCCACAACCTCCACCTCACCATAACCTCCCCTCCTCCTTTGGTTGGCAACCCAGGTAAGCTCCCCCCCCTCCTCCTCATCCACCTTTTCCCTCCGTCTCATGCACTCTTTCTGAATTCTCCACCTCACCCACCACCCATTCCTTCCTCCTCCTCACCCTCCACCTCAACCTCACCAATCACCTCCCCTCCTCCTTTGGTTGGCACCCCAGGTAGGCCCCCCCTCCTCCTCATCCTCCTTTCCCCCCCCCCTATCACCCATTCCTGCTGACTTGGCCCCTCCCTCCTCTTGGTCTCCCCCTCTTGCTTGCTTGCTTCCCCCCCCCTCTTGCTTTCTTGCTGCCCCCCCTCTTTCTTGCTTTCTGTCCCCCCCCCTCTTGCTTGCTTGCTGGCCTGCCCCCCCTCTTGCTTGGTTTCCTCTCCCCCCTCTTGCTTGATCCCTTGCCTGCCCCCCCATCTTGCTTGGTTGCCGCCAGCCCCCCCCTCTTGCTTTGTTGCTTTCAACCTCCCCCTCTTGCTTGGTTGCCACCAACCCCCCTCTTGCTTGCTCCCTGGCCCATCCCCCCCTCTTGCTTCCTCCCTGGCCCGCCTCCCCCTCTTTCTTGGTTGCGGCTGCCCCCCCTCTTGCTTCCTCCCTGGCCCGCCTCCCCCTCTTTCTTGGTTGCAGCTGCCCCCCCTCTCACTCGCTCCCTGACCCGCCCCCCCCTCTTGCTTGGTTGCTTCCCGCCCCCAGCCCACCCCCTCTTGTTCAGTCGCCGCCGGCCCCCCCCTCTCACTTGCTCCATGGCCAGCCCCCCCTCTTGCTTGGTTGCCACCCGCCCCCCCTCTTGCTTGGTTGCCCCTGGCCCCCCCCTCTTGTTCGGTTTCCGCTGGCCCCCCCCTCTTGCTTGGTTGCCAACCAAGCCCCCCCACCTCCAGCCCGCCCAACCTGTTTTTTTCTTTTCTTTGATTTCAGCTTGGACCGGTATAGTTTTTTTTTGTGTTTGTTGATCATCTACCTTGATTATATCATAATAATCATTGTTTTTTTGTTTTTTTTTTGGATTCAGCTTGGACCGGTATAGTTTTTTTTTGTGTTTGTTGATCATCTAACTTGATTATATCATACTGATCATTGTTTTTTTTTGCTTTTTTTGGATGCCATGCAATGCAAACCCCTTTTGAACCCTTGTTCTTTTGACTCCTGCCCCATTTCTGGACTGCCCATGCTTCTCCCACCCCACTCAAAATGTTATACAACTGGATCTTTTCCTTCTTGATCCTCACCCCAAGCCCAGAAGGCGCATGGGAGGGATCAAGATGGAAGGAGATGGATTGAAAACCGTAAAGAGAGTTGGCAAGCAGAGGGCCCAAATGAGAGATTCTGAAATCTCTTTGGAAGTAAATGAAGATGGGTTTTAAGAAAAGGTGGTTTGTTCTTGACAAAAACTACAACGGTTGGATTTGTACCCTGCTATTTCTGCCAAGAATAAAACTCAAAAACCAACCCCTGAAGAGTTTGGAAAAGCCAAAAAGAAGATTAAAAAATGCCATTTATTCAGCTCTGGACAAGTTGCTGTTCTTGATCATTCCAATTGCCACTCTCTGGTTGCAATAATCAAATTTTTCCCATTGAATAAACTCTCCCAGAAAGAAAAGAAGGACATCAACTTGGTCAAAAAATTCCTTCACCAATCCAAAAATTTTGTCAACATGGTTGGTCCCTCAAGATCTTGGGGTGGGAAAATTTGGGCAATTGGATGGCAAAAATTGATGCACCCTTCTGAGATTTTTGGACACTATTTGAAGAAATCAGCTATTCAATCTTCTCCCAAGGAGTTTAAATTTTTGAACCTTAGGTCTGACAAGTTATCACAAATTTTAGGCCAAATGTGCAGAAAATTATCCAGACTGGCACGCAATTCCAACCAAGAAACTATGCTGGAAAACAATATCCCCTCTTTCTCTTCATTGGAATTGGGATCTGGCCTCACTCCTTTTGACTGCTCCCCTCACATCACCTTCACCTCAGAATGTTTCACAACTGCCCCTGGCGTGCAAGGGGCCAAAGGCACGGGCACTACTGCTCACAGAAATCAGGATAGAGACAAGGAGATTGATTGCATAGGAAGATTAAACGTAGAGTAAGGACAATGATAAGAAGAAGAATCCAGGAGTAAGGCCCTGAAGGATGTTGATAAGGGAATCCTGTAAGAGTAATGCCAGAGGGGTAGGTGAGATGAGTAAGGTAGGCTGGTTGGCTTTCTTGTGCTGAGATGACACCTATTGGATGAGGGACTAACCAATAAGAAGTAGTATTCTAAATCCTTGAGGGGAATTATTCCAGGGGTAGAAGAGAGGCCAGTATATGTGAGAGCTGAGAGAAGGCCTTGAGGAGGGATGATTGGTGCTGGGTCTGAACTTCCCCATGGTATTACATATTGACCAATTGGGCTTGAGGCAGTGGTTTGACTGATTGGGTAATGGCCTGTCCAGGAAGGTCATGTACTGAACTGGAGTATGGGTTGTCCAGCCAGGAGTATGTACTATGGATTTATAATATGTACTTCCCATACCAGATAGAGTTGAAGGAGAGATGGGGATGCACCAAGCCATAGAGAGGTGGAGAGTATGCCTGGGAGATTGACTGAGGACTGCAGGGCATGCAGGAGGAGACTTCAGGAGGTGCAGTATGAGATTCCAGGGGTAGAAGGTAGATTTTACTGAGGATTGAGATTGACTGAGGGTTGGGTGTGACTAAGGAGACTGAGCCGGATTGTGGTTATGACAGTACCCCCCCAGAAGAGGAAGGGGTAGCTCCTGATTCCCATAAGAAGAGGTGAGAGTAGATTGAGATATTCACCATGACTGAAATTTCTTTTCCCTCACCATATCCATCACCATCTCTGCCTGACAGCTGTCCATCACTTTCATCCTACAACAGATCATCCACCCCCTCATTCATTATGGAGGTTACCAATGGCAACCACCCTGTCAACCAATACTTCCCTCTCTGTTCCAGGTGTGTAAAAATAAGAAGATTTGCATCACCAGCATCACTCCCAAGTCTGGGAAGTGCAAGCATTGTCAAAGATACAAAAGACTGTGTTCTGGAGCCCAAAACGCCGGAAGGAAGGTACTAGGACCAGTTGTTTGGGTGAGGGATGAGAGTTTTCCTCATTTAAAAGTGGAAGAAATGCCCAACAACTTGAGCGTGTCCCTAGGAGTGGAGAGTAGATCAGGGGCGTTGGATGGTGAGTGTTTGAAATTCTTGTTTTGATGGACCTGTTCTTAATCCCAGTTGTTTTTTTTCTGGTTCCAGTGGAGGCACTGAAAGATAATATGAAAAGATTGGAGAAGCGTAGGTTCAAATTGAGGAAGGAGGGCCAGTTGGCCTTGGATGTTATGTTGAAGAAGGAGGCAACAGGTTCAAAGGCAATGGAAATTTGTTGGGGGACCCCCTTCTTGTCATCAATTAGTTTGATTGAGGACAAAAAGGCATTAGAAGACCAGTTGAACCCTTGTCAAAGCCAAATCAAACCGGTCAAAGTTGGTCAAACCACCGTCAAAGAGGTCAAAGCAAGTCAAAGTATTGTCAAACCATCAAAACTTTGAAAGGGTCAAAGTTCAAAAGGGTTGAATCAAATTGGTAAAAGTTTGACAATCAAAGGTCAAACCTGTTGAAGTTTGACGCAACTTGGTCAAAGCGGTCAAACCTTGTTGAAGGACTGTTGAAGCCATGGTGGTCCGGTCAAAGCACGGTTGAAGTAGCAGAGAGGGAGTCAAAGAAGCTTTGAAGTGTTGGAAGGACATCCAAGTACAAATTTTGAAGATTGTTTGAATTGCCGGGAAATGCCCTTTCAAAGCCGCCTCCGCCTCTGTCAAAGTCAAAGTCAAAGAGGATGTTGCAGTGGGGAGATAGAAGGATGAAGATGAAGATGCTCCTGGAGAGCCCAATGATGAGGAGGAGAATGAAGAGGAAGAGGAAGAAGAAGAAGAAGAAGAGGAAGAGGAAGAAGAAGAAGAAGAAGAAGAAGAAGAAGAAGAAGAAGAAGAAGAAGAAGAAGAAGAGGAAGAGGAAGAAGAAGAAGAAGAAGAAGAAGAAGAAGAAGAAGAAGAAGAAGAAGAAGAAGAAGAGGAAGAGGAAGAAGAAGAAGAAGAAGTGGAGAAGGATAAAGGAGAGGGTAAGGAGGTGATAGAACTGGAAGATGATTCCCCTGGACCTCAGTCTGTTGGAGAGTTGGTTGGAAGATTACTGGCTGAGGATGGGGCCACAGGTGGATATTGAAAGGTGACCCAGGGGGATATTGGTTTCTGTGCTTTCTCTGGAGGGAAGGTGGTTGGGCCAATGAACAATATTGAAGATGATCCAGTTGGAGGCTTGAAGGAGATTGAAAGGCGGCTTGGAAGGTTTTCAAAAGAATCCAGAAGCAATGCCATTTTTGGATGGAGTTTGAATAGTGGTGAAGAATTTGAGAAGAAGAAGGAAAAGAAGGAGGCAAAGAAGGAAGTATTGGCAGAGCTGGAAGAATTTTTATCTTTTTATGGGGTGACTTATGAGTTGGGGGCTACTTCCAAGGATGGAGAAGAATATGAAAGTAGGAAGATAAAATTGGCTAGTGTTTGGGCAGCTAAGATTACTGATTTGATTGATAAGATTGAGTAAGAGTGGCAGATAGAATTTTTTTTTTTATTTGTATCTATGGAATTGAGATAGGCTTAATTTATTTATTCTTTTGAGAGAGATGGAGTGAATTTGAGAATTATTGGGAAAAAAGGAATTTGATTTGGAAGGAAGTGGATGATGGTTATGAGAGTCTGGGTTTGGAAGGGTAAAGGGAGTGAAAATTGTGGAGTAGGGCTGAACAGTTGGTGAGGTTGGACACTGTTTCACATGAGGTTTGTTCAGATTCTTTGAAAAAACCTTTCCATTTGACTAAGTAGAGGAGTTTTCCACGCCTGATCTTGGAGTCCAGTATTTGAGACAATTCCCATTCTTCTTGGCCATCAATTTCCACTGGTTCTGGGGGTGGTTGATGGTTAGTAGAGCTTCTTTCTGAGGTCTAGGGTTTGAGAGGTGAAGCGTGAAAAACAGGGTGGATGGAGGACCATTGATTGGGGAGTTGGAGTTTGAAAGCATGAGATCCTATTTTTTCAGTAATGAGAAAAGGACCTAACCAATGCTCAGAGAGCTTCTTGGAAGGTCTTTTAGTATTGATATTCTTTGCAGATAACAAAAATTTATTCCCAGGATTAATAACTTTTGGAATATCTTTCCTATTAAGGTCAGCATAGTACTTATACTTATCCATAGACTCTTTTAATTCTTTCTTTAGCTGAACCTGGTTCTTCTGAATCTAATCCAATTAGTGACTAGAAGGTTGTTTATCCAACACATGAAGGAAGTCAAAGCTGGGGTGCCTTCCATCAAGGGTGAAGAAGGGTGATTTCTGGGTAGAAGAGTGAACACTGTTTTTGTAGGAAAATTCTGCCAAGGGGAGCCAAGTATCCCAGTTTTCCTGGTGATAGCTGATGTACATTTGAAGATATTGCTCTATTAATTGATTGGCTCTTTCAGTTTGACCATCTGTTTCCAGGTGGTAAGCTGTGGAGAGATTCCTTTGGATCTGTAATTTTTCACAAAGTTCTTTCCAGAAAGAAGAGATGAATAAGGAGCCTTGGTCACTTATGATGTCAGAAGGTAGGCCATGTTTAGAGAAGACATGACTTATGAAAAGTTTAGCAAGTTCTACTGCAGTCAGTGCACCTATTGTTTTAATGAAGAGTGCCATCTTAAAGAAGCGTTCCACAACAACAAGGATAGAATCAAATCCATTGGTGAGAGGGAATTGAGAAATGAAGTCCATAGAGAGTCAATTCCAAGGGCCATTAGGTATTGGAAGAGGTTTTAGCAGTCCTAGTTTCTTTTTGTGCCTTGCCTTGTTCCTGTTGCAAAGGTAGCAGGCTGAAACATAGTTCTTGAAATCTTTTGACATTCAATTCCAGGAGAACAATCTCTTGATGAGTTTGAGAGTCTTCTGTTGGCCAGGGTGACCTGCAAGAGGGGGGGAATCATGTCTTTGGTAGATTATTTTTTGTTTGAGCTGGTTAGCTTGGTTAGGTATGACCACTTTACCCTGGAACAGGAGTAAGCCACTAAAGGGGTCTAAGGAATAATCATTTAATTCTTCATTCTTATTCAATCTTTTAATGATTCCTTGGAATAACTTTTCATCTTGTTGACCAGAAGTCAATTCACTCAGTTGATTGTCAAGTTTATTGGCAGAGAGAAAAAAGAGTTTGGAAGTTTCAACTTCATTTTTTTTCAGAAGCTGTTGAAAATTTCCAGGATTCTTTTCAGAATATGGTGTTCCCCCTGCTGGTCACACGTCTTCCCAACGTGACAGGATATCTGGGATGGTTGAAAATTTTCCAGGCCTGTAAGTGATCACAAAATTGAATTCAGAGAGGAATTCTGCCCAATGGGCCTGTCTTCTAGTAAGGACCTTGGAAGACATAAAATACTTCAAAGAGGAATGATCAGTTAGAACTTCAAAGGGTTAAGTAACACTCAAGAGGTAGGAAAGCCATTTCTGGAGAGCAAAGAAAATAGCAAGGAGCTCTTTGTCATGGATTTCATAGTTGAGCTCAGCACTGGACATTTTCCTGCTGTCAAAGGCAATAGGGTTTTTAGTCTTATCAGCAGTAACCTGGTGCAAAACTGCACCCAGGGCATAGTCACTTGCATCAGTTTCAACATAGGTTCTCAGGAGGTGATCGAAATGGCAAAGGACTGGAGCCTGGGTGAAGGCTTGCTTGATGTTTTCAAATTGTTGCAAGGCTTCAGGAGTGAGGTTGAAAGCGGAGCTGTTTCCAGCAATAGAGGTGAGGCGTGAGACCTGTTTGGAGTAGTTCTTTATAAACCTGCAATAGAAGTTAGCAAACCCAAGAAAAGACTGCAAGGATTTTCTGTTTAAAGGAGTAGGCCAGGCAAGGATGGTCTTGACTACTTTTTTGTCCATAAAGATACCATCCCCTGAGATCACATAGCCCAGGTAGTCCACAGAAGGTGCATGGAAGTTGTATTTGGAGGCCTTTGCATATAGCTTGTGCTGTCTGAGTCTGGTAAGTACTTCACACACATGAGGGATGTGTTCCTGTAAGTTTTTTGAGAAAATAAGTATATTGTCAAGGTAAACCACAACATCAACCGTGAGGAGATCATCAAGGATTTTATTGATAAGGTTTTGGAAAGAAGCTGGGGCATTGGTCAGCCCAAAGGGCATGACCAGGTATTCATAGCTTCAAAACTGAGATCTGAATGCTTTTAAGTGTTCATCTCCTTCCTTGATGCGCTGTAAGTTGTAGGCGCCTCTGAGTTCAATTTTGGTGAAGATACAAGAACCTGAAAAGACAGTCAGTAAGAAAGTCATTGGAGGAAGGGGTTAATGGTTCTTCCTGGTGACAGCATAAAGTTTGTGATAGTCAACACACAACTGCAAACTGCCATCCTTGTTTTTGACAAAAAGAACAGGTTCTCCAGTGCTTGAAGTGCTGGAATGGATGAAACTTTTCTCTACATTCTCTGCTATGTAGGCTTGTAGGGTTGACTTTTCACTTTGAGATATCAAATAGATGGGCCCAACTGGAGGGAGTGGTCCTTCCAATTCAATATGGTGGTTTTAAGCGCGGTGAGGAGGAATTTGATATGCTTTAACCTTAGAGAAAACATCTAGGAAAGAATGGTAATCAGCAGGAAATTTTTCCAACACAGTTTCTATTTCTTCAGAATCTTTGTAAATATCAAACTTGTCCCAGTCAGCTGAAATATTCTTATGGGGAGTAACAGAAATATTAGAAGGAGTAACCAATTGAATGATGTGAAAGGATGAATCCCTAGGTTCCTCCTCCAGAGGAATGGTCAAGGGATCAGTGAATATCCAAGCAAGGTGGGAAATTGTTGAACTCAATGGGAATTCAATAGAGTGTTGATGATGCAAGGTTTCTGAAGTGGAGGGGAATGCAATGGAATGCAGAGCCAAAGGCAGAGTAGGGGGAAAACCAGTTGAAGGTAGGTAGGCCATTTTGAGTTCAACAGAGTGAGGGGAAAGTCCGTTGGTCAGCTGGTGTCTTGGGGGGATCAGCCCCATCTGCCAGTTTACTTCAGGATTCCAATGGTGGAGGAAATCAATTCCCAGGATTAGATCTTCTGAGAGTGGTGCATTGAAAAGGAGGAATTCCCATTCAAAGCTAGGAAAAAAGGGGAGAGAGACCACCCAAGTTGCCTTGTGGGTAATTAGTTGAGAGGGTGACTCATTTGGACTGAAATTGAAAAGAGGAATAGGTTTTCCCAAAAGGATGGGCTGCAATGAAAACTTTGGAACCATAGTATTTGCCATTACCAATTGACTAGCACCTGAATCAATCAAAACACTATAACTCAAGTCCTGGTGAAAGAGAATAAAACATAAGCCTTTAGAAAGTTGGTCAGAGTAGTCTTTTTGTATCTTTTGTACCCTAAAATCAGTAGGGTGATAATCCCGGATTACAGCAGGAAAACCACCTAGTTGTTTTTTGGCTTGGAGGTAGAGGAAGAGTTGGTTTTGGAGGAAGGGTTGGAGACAGGCTTCTTTTTACAGTTGTCCGTCTTGTGCTTCCCTACGCAATACATACGTAGTCCCTCCTTCTCCCTTCTTGCTTTTTCTTCAGCCTTGAGCTTGCTGTCAGGACCTAAGTCCAAGGTAGGTTTTGTTTGGGAAGATTGCTTCTTTGCAGATTTTTCTTTCTTCTTAGTCTTACCTTTGACCTTGTCAGACTGGGAGGAATTGGCTTGGGATGGAGAGGAGTTTTGCTGTTTAGAGTGGCTTGGATGGGAAGACTTTTCCTTGACTTGTTTGTGGTACCTGGTGTTGTAATCCAACACTACATACATAAGATCTTGAAGGGTGTCTACAGAACCATCAAAGCCGGCTAGCTGGTCCAGAAGTCAAGCAGGGATACTTTGAAAAAAATTTAAGTAGAAGGCTCTATCCCCCCATCCAGAAACTTTAGTCATAAGGGAGCGGAATTCTGTGATGTGGGTTGAAGCATAGCCAGAGTCCTTCATCTTCAAATTCACAAGTTCCTTTTCTGCTTTGGCCAATTCCAGACAATTGCGAAAGAGATTATGAAGTTTTTCTGTGAAGTATTTCCAGGAGTTGAGTAGGAATAAAGCCCCTTGATTGGAGAGGTGAGCCAGATAGGGTTGAATCCAAAAGTTTGCGTTTCCAGAGAGGTAGGAGACAGAAAACAGAACTTTTCTTTGATCCACACAGAAGGCCCCTTCATTGTTTGCAAAGATGAGTTCACAAGCTTTTAAAAAGGTTCTGAGCTTGGTGGGATTACTGCCTTCAAATTTTTCTGGCGGGTTCATTGATGGGGCCTTGAAGGTTCCCAAGTGGGAAGTACTAGTTGTTAGGGGTTGAGAGAATTGGGCTATTGCTGAAGTCATGGTTTGGAGCAAGGCTAGGAGAGTCGGGTCCTCAGCTGGGGGTTGAGGAGGTTGGCTTGGAGGATCTGGGATTGCAGTTAAAGCAGAAGGTTGAGAAGCTTCTTCTGGAGGTCCAGAGGTTGGTGAGTTAAGATTGCTAAGGATCCTCAAATCAAAGCCTGAGTCTATGCTTTCTTCCTCCTCTTCCTCATCCTCCGGAAGAGGGCTTACACTGGGATTGTATACAGGGGAGTCCAATCTGAAGCCTGCTTGGGGATATTGACCAATCACTTGATTAATAAACTTTCTGACAACAGGAGGAGCAGGGGATAAAGAAGCTCTGGGAGGAGCTGGAGGAAGGATACCAGTATCCATGGTGTTGGGAGCTGGTGCAGGGAGGTTGGAAAAGGTCCTCCCTTGTCCACGGGCTTGAGGAGTGGTTTGATTGTGGTCCTGTACGTCAATAGTGGAACCACATCTTTGGGCTTCCCTAGTAAGAGGTGGACTAGTGATGATGGAAGGTTGTGCACGTCAAGGAGGCATTGTTTCCAAATATGCCGTAGGGAAGTGACCCAAGGAAAGTACCCGGAGATAAAAGAGGAATTATTTGGCTGCAAAGGTGTTGAGTTTGTACAAAGTTTTGTCAAAGTCAAAGGTTGAAGCGTCAAAGTAAAAGTCAAAGTCAAAGTAAGTTGAAGTTCAAAGTTTGAAGTTTCAGGTTTGAAGTTCAAAGTTTGAAGTTCAAATTTCAAATTCAAAGGTCAAAGTCAAAGGTCAAAGTCAAAGTTGAAGTGTCAAAGTCAAAGTCAAAGTCAAAGTTGAAGTAAGTCAAAGTTTGAATTTTCCTTTGAAGCGTTGTTTAAGGGCCAATTCCAGGACAGGGATTGAGGTAGATAAATTCTGCGGGATGATCCTTTGGAAACTTGGAGGCCACACACTGTTTAGCTCTATACCACGCACGCCCACAAATTTTTTAGGTAGTGTTATCCGTGAAATGAAAATGGTTTGACGAGTGGATGGAATGGGTCTATTGAGATTTAGAGATGGTTAGTAATCAAGCGGAAGGAATTAGTATAATTTCACAACTTCCCCTGGCATGAAGGGGCTGAAGGCACAGGCACTACTGCTCTCAGAACTCAGGATAGAGACAAGGAGATTGATTGCATAGGAAGATGAGACATAGAGTAAGGAAAATGATAAGAAGAAGAATCCAGGATTAAGGCTCTGAAGGATGTTGATAAGGGAACCCTGTAAGAGTAACACCAGAGGGGTAGGTGAGATGAGTAAGGTAGGCTGGTTGTATTTCTTGTGCTGAGATGACACCTATTGGATGAGGGATTAACCAATAAGAAGTGGTATAAAAATTCCTTGAGGGTAATTATTCCAGGGGTAGCAGAGAGGCCAGTATATGTGAGAGCTGAGAGGAGGCCTTGAGGAGTGATGATTGGTGCTGGGTCTGAACTTCCCCATGGTATTACATATTGACCAATTGGGCTTGAGGCAGTGGTTTGACTGATTGAGTCATGGCCTGTCCAGGAATTTCATGTACTGAACTGGAGTATAGGCTGTCCAGCCAGGAGTATGTACTATAGATTTATAATATGTACTTCACATACCAGATAGAGTTGAAGGAGAGATGGGGATGCACCAAGCCATAGAGAGGTGGAGAGTATGCCTGGGAGATTGACTGAAGACTGCAGGGCATACAGGAGGAGACTTCAGGAGATGCAGTATGAGAGTCCAGGGGTAGAAGGTAGATTGTACTGAGGATTGGGATTGACTGAGGGTTGGGTATGACTAAGGAGACTGAGTCAGATGGTGGTTATGCCAGACTGCTTCTACCACTCTCCCCGCATTGACAAAGGTTATTTATACTCCTATTCCTTTTTACTGGAGGTCCCAACCAAAGAATTAAATGGAAAAATTATTGAAAACAAGGATGAATATTGAGTATCTAATGGCCAATTTGTCTGCCCTGACTTGGGATTTGGAAGTGATTTTAAAGAAAAGCCATTATCAAAATGGTTTGGGCAGAAAACCAGTACAAGCACTGCAATTTTCCTGCAGTGGATACTTCCACCCATACTAGGATGGCTATGTCTTTGCAAATTGAAAAGACAACTCTCAACACTTGCAAAGACTTGAAAAGTGGTCAAATATATTCTAGACCAAAAAATATAAATATAAATAAAAAAAAGTTTAGGTGATGTTAAAGGGTAATGTTAAATTCACGTCTCCAGTTGTGTGGGAGCCATACAAGGCCCCACACAGCCTGTGGGAGTTGTGTAGGGCCCCACACAGCCTGTGGGAGTTGTGTAGGGCCAAACACAACATGTGGACGTTGTGTAGGGCACCTCAACCCTTGGGGGCCCATACACTACTCCACAGAATTTATAATCTAAAATTTATTATTTATTATTATTTATTATTTATTATTTATTATTTATTATTTATTATTTATTATTTATTATTTATTATCTATTATCTATTATCTATTATTTATTATTTATTATTTATTATTTATCATTTATCATTTATTATTTATTATATATAATTTATTATTAATTATTTATTAGGGTTCCCTATTCATTATTTATTATTTATTATTTATTATTTATTGGTTATGATTTATTATTTATTATTTATTATTTATTATTCATTATTTATTATTTAAGATTTATTATTTAAGATTTATGATTTATTATTTATTATTTATTATTTATCATTTATTATTTATTATTTATTATTTATTATTTATTATTTATTATTTATTATTTATTATTTATTATTTATTATTTATTATTTATTATTTATTATTTATTATTTATTATTTATTATTTATTATTTATTATTTATTATTTATTATTTATTATTTATTATTTATTATTTATTATTTATTATTTATTATTTATTATTTATTATTTATTATTTATTATTTATTATTTATTATTTATTATTTATTATTTATTATTTATTATTTATTATTTATTATTTATTATTTATTATTTATTATTTATTATTTATTATTTATTATTTATTATTTATTATTTATTATTTATTATTTATTATTTATTATTTATTATTTATTATTTATTATTTATTATTTATTATTTATTATTTATTATTTATTATTTATTATTTATTATTTATTATTTATTATTTATTATTTATTATTTATTATTTATTATTTATTATTTATTATTTATTATTTATTATTTATTATTTATTATTTATTATTTATTATTTATTATTTATTATTTATTATTTATTATTTATTATTTATTATTTATTATTTATTATTTATTATTTATTATTTATTATTTATTATTTATTATTTATTATTTATTATTTATTATTTATTATTTATTATTTATTATTTATTATTTATTATTTATTATTTATTATTTATTATTTATTATTTATTATTTATTATTTATTATTTATTATTTATTATTTATTATTTATTATTTATTATTTATTATTTATTATTTATTATTTATTATTTATTATTTATTATTTATTATTTATTATTTATTATTTATTATTTATTATTTATTATTTATTATTTATTATTTATTATTTATTATTTATTATTTATTATTTATTATTTATTATTTATTATTTATTATTTATTATTTATTATTTATTATTTATTATTTATTATTTATTATTTATTATTTATTATTTATTATTTATTATTTATTATTTATTATTTATTATTTATTATTTATTATTTATTATTTATTATTTATTATTTATTATTTATTATTTATTATTTATTATTTATTATTTATTATTTATTATTTATTATTTATTATTTATTATTTATTATTTATTATTTATTATTTATTATTTATTATTTATTATTTATTATTTATTATTTATTATTTATTATTTATTATTTATTATTTATTATTTATTATTTATTATTTATTATTTATTATTTATTATTTATTATTTATTATTTATTATTTATTATTTATTATTTATTATTTATTATTTATTATTTATTATTTATTATTTATTATTTATTATTTATTATTTATTATTTATTATTTATTATTTATTATTTATTATTTATTATTTATTATTTATTATTTATTATTTATTATTTATTATTTATTATTTATTATTTATTATTTATTATTTATTATTTATTATTTATTATTTATTATTTATTATTTATTATTTATTATTTATTATTTATTATTTATTATTTATTATTTATTATTTATTATTTATTATTTATTATTTATTATTTATTATTTATTATTTATTATTTATTATTTATTATTTATTATTTATTATTTATTATTTATTATTTATTATTTATTATTTATTATTTATTATTTATTATTTATTATTTATTATTTATTATTTATTATTTATTATTTATTATTTATTATTTATTATTTATTATTTATTATTTATTATTTATTATTTATTATTTATTATTTATTATTTATTATTCATTATTTATTATTTATTATTTATTATTTATTATTTATTATTTATTATTTATTATTTATTATTTATTATTTATTATTTATTATTTATCATTTATCATTTATCATTTATTATTTATTATTTATTATTTATTATTTATTATTTATTATTTATTATTTATTATTTAGTGGAGGCTACACAACTTGATTTTAGTTTTTTAAAGTGCCATAAAACTCAAATGGGACGTGTAGCATGCTACACAGCCCATTTGAGTGGTTTAGCATGGCATGCCACATGGCTCATTTGAGTCATGTAGCATGCCACACGGCTCATTTGAGTCGTGTAGCATGCCACACGGCTCATTTGAGTCGTGTGGGGTGCCACACATCCCATTGAGACGTGTGCACGACTCAAAGAGCTGTGTACAGAGTTGTGTAAACTGCTCAAGGAGCTGTGAATTGAACCTTTCCCAATGTTAAATTCACAACTCTTTGAATTGTGTAGAGTTGTGTACACAGCTCAAATGGGCCGTGTGGCACGCTACAAAACTCAAATAGGCCTTGTGGCATGCTACGCGACTCAAATGTACCGTGTGGCGTGCTACATGGCTCAAATGGGCCGTGTGGCATGCTGCACGACTCAAATGAGCCGTTTGGCATGCTACACATCCCATTTGAGTGGTGTGGTACACTAAACAACTAAAATCAAGTTGTGTAGCCTCCACTAAATAATAAATCATGAATAATAAATAATAAATAATAGATAATAAATAATAAGTAATAAGTAATAAGTAATAAATAATAAATAATAAATAATAAATAATAAATAATAAATAATAAATAATAAATAATAAATAATAAATAATAAATAATAAATAATAAATAATAAATAATAAATAATAAATAATAAATAATAAATAATAAATAATAAATAATAAATAATAAATAATAAATAATAAATAATAAATAATAAATAATAAATAATAAATAATAAATAATAAATAATAAATAATAAATAATAAATAATAAATAATAAATAATAAATAATAAATAATAAATAATAAATAATAAATAATAAATAATAAATAATAAATAATAAATAATAAATAATAAATAATAAATAATAAATAATAAATAATAAATAATAAATAATAAATAATAAATAATAAATAATAAATAATAAATAATAAATAATAAATAATAAATAATAAATAATAAATAATAAATAATAAATAATAAATAATAAATAATAAATAATAAATAATAAATAATAAATAATAAATAATAAATAATAAATAATAAATAATAAATAATAAATAATAAATAATAAATAATAAATAATAAATAATAAATAATAAATAATAAATAATAAATAATAAATAATAAATAATAAATAATAAATAATAAATAATAAATAATAAATAATAAATAATAAATAATAAATAATAAATAATAAATAATAAATAATAAATAATAAATAATAAATAATAAATAATAAATAATAAATAATAAATAATAAATAATAAATAATAAATAATAAATAATAAATAATAAATAATAAATAATAAATAATAAATAATAAATAATAAATAATAAATAATAAATAATAAATAATAAATAATAAATAATAAATAATAAATAATAAATAATAAATAATAAATAATAAATAATAAATAATAAATAATAAATAATAAATAATAAATAATAAATAATAAATAATAAATAATAAATAATAAATAATAAATAATAAATAATAAATAATAAATAATAAATAATAAATAATAAATAATAAATAATAAATAATAAATAATAAATAATAAATAATAAATAATAAATAATAAATAATAAATAATAAATAATAAATAATAAATAATAAATAATAAATAATAAATAATAAATAATAAATAATAAATAATAAATAATAAATAATAAATAATAAATAATAAATAATAAATAATAAATAATAAATAATAAATAATAAATAATAAATAATAAATAATAAATAATAAATAATAAATAATAAATAATAAATAATAAATAATAAATAATAAATAATAAATAATAAATAATAAATAATAAATAATAAATAATAAATAATAAATAATAAATAATAAATAATAAATAATGAATAATGAATAATAAATAATAAATAATAAATAATAAATAATAAATAATAAATAATAAATAATAAATAATAAATAATAAATAATAAATAATAAATAATAAATAATAAATAATAAATAATAAATAATAAATAATAAATAATAAATAATAAATAATAAATAATAAATAATAAATAATAAATAATAAATAATAAATAATAAATAATAAATAATAAATAATAAATAATAAATAATAAATAATAAATAATAAATAATAAATAATAAATAATAAATAATAAATAATAAATAATAAATAATAAATAATAATAAATAATAAATAATAAATAATAAATAATAAATAATAAATAATAAATAATAAATAATAAATAATAAATAATAAATAATAAATAATAAATAATAAATAATAAATAATAAATAATAAATAATAAATAATAAATAATAAATAATAAATAATAAATAATAAATAATAAATAATAAATAATAAATAATAAATAATAAATAATAAATAATAAATAATAAATAATAAATAATAAATAATAAATAATAAATAATAAATAATAAATAATAAATAATAAATAATAAATAATAAATAATAAATAATAAATAATAAATAATAAATAATAAATAATAAATAATAAATAATAAATAATAAATAATAAATAATAAATAATGAAAAATGAATAATGAATGAAAAATGAAAAATGAGAACAAAAAATGGGGCAGAGTTTTTTCTTTTTTGATCAAGTTTCAAAAATATAAATCATAAATTGAAATGCCTTATGGACAATCATGAATTTCATCTTTAAATAATACATCTCATTCCTCTTTGATGTTGGCCAATAAATGATGAAGAATTAGGTTGCCAATTATCCAGTTGATGAATATCTTCATACCTAGAGAATATTGAAGATGGTTCTGGATTACTCTCAAGCTGGCTTATCTTTATTTGAGACCCCTATAGAACGTTTTATTTGAACCCTTGATTGGGATAGATTATAGTTGAAATTTGTTTTATTTTCATCATCAGGGAAATTATTCTGGTATACCATTACCAACTATTTAACACTTGAAAAAGAATAGTTGGCCAGGATGAATTTGTCTTGTTCACAGTCACAGTATTTTTCTTGCACATCAGAATTTGATTGAAAACATACTTATTGTGACATGATCTGATAAATTTCTGAAGTTGAATTCAAAGAAATAATAATAAAAAGGGCTGCACAGAGCAAAGAATCATTCAAAGAATAGAAACAAGATAAGAAAAGAATCTAAAAAGAAGGAAGAAGACACGCATAAAACCAACATCAAGCCTATTGACTCTAGAGATAGTGGAAAGAGATCATTGGAAAAAGAGTGGCCAATAGAGTTGATGGTTGAGGAGCAAGCAGGCTAATATAAAAATAGACTGAGAATCAGATTGAGAGGTTGAGAACTTGAAAGAAACCAGCCATAGCAGACATACTCAAGATTGAAGACAGCAAGGTTGTGAGATTTGAGGTAGAGATTGAGTGAGAATGAAGAAAAGAGTTGAAGAAATATAGAGAGAGGAAATAAAATGGGAAAGAGGGTGGCGCTGAAGAGAGAAATCAATAGTTAAAGTTGATATTTTGAGATTTGAAGCGTATCAAGTTTCTGGATTTGTAGAGTAGCAATTTTTGGTTGAGTTGATCTTTGTTGAGTGAGGTGTTTCCCCAATCACCTCCATTCCAGGTAATGGATTTAAGTTAGGTTAGGGAGCTGGGAGCGCGCGTGTGAGTGAAGGCAGTGACAGCCAGGTGACAGAGGAAAATTGAAGCTAGAGAGCGGACACTGAGAGGAAAAGATAGAACAAAGAACTTAAAGAAAAGAAAACATAGAAAATTGAACATAAAAGAAAAGAAGTTAAGAGAAAATAAACAAAGAAAAAGAAGAGCAATAAAATATTAAACACCCCCCATGTCTGGTAGGGCTGGAGACAAGAGAGAAGTTTGAATTGATAAGAGAGGTGAGATTGGCTAAGAGAGTTGGTGGCAAGGCTTTTGTGAGTCCGTCTGCATTCATTTTTTCAGATGGAATGAGATCAATGACCAGACTTCCTTGTTTCAATTCTTCTTGAATGGCCTTTGTTTTGATGTTGATGTGTTGAGTTTTAGAATCACACCCAAAAGTTTTTAGTTTATCTATAAGGCCTTTATTATCCACGTAGTGTTTTCTGGGTTCTGCATCTTTCTTCCAGAGTTCAGATACTAAGTCTTTCATCCAGATGGCTTCCAGGAAGGAGTCCACAAGAGGATTGAGTTCAGCTTTGGTGGTTGAGTTAGTAACGTTCCTTTGACGGTAGCTTCTCCAGGAAATGAGAGAGCCAAAAAGTGGGGATAAATGACCTGATTGCAATCTTCTAGTTTCTAGATCATCCCCCCAAGTAGCATTGCTGTAGCATTGAATTTGAGTTTTGGAATTGCAAACAGAGAGTGATAGTTTGAGACGCTTAGTAGCGTTTATGTACTTCCAGAAACGCTTAACTTCTCTCCAGTGTTGAATTCTGGGTTTTTCACAAAATCTAGCAAGACTTGAAACCAAAAAGCTTAGGTCCGGACAAGTCAGACAAGCTATATAGTTCATCAGGAAAAGAGCTGATCAATAGTTGATGTTAAGGGAGAGAAACTCTTGGTGTTCTTCATTGGAAGCTGAGGAAAGATTGCTGTTGACAGTAAGAGGAATGGAGGAAGGTTTGCAATCCATCATTTTTAATTCTTTGTGTCCGTGTTTGATGTGTTTGGGTTGGGATAATAAGATTGAGTTGTTGAGTCTTTCAAATTTCATACCCAATATGGTGTTGGGCTTGTGATGACTAGAGTTTGGAAATCGTTTGAGAAAATTAGTTAAGAAATTATTGCCAGAGCAACAAGGATGAGATCATCAACCTGGAAGAAAACAATAGAGTTGGTCAAGGGATTAATGTAGAGACACGGATCTGACATAGATTCATGGAAACCTTGTTTGCAAATCCAAGAGGTAAGAGTACTGAACCAGTTGGCTGGGGCCTGCTTCAGTCCATATAGAGATTTGTTGAGAATGAGGTATTTTGAAGTTTGTTTTGATTGTTTGGGTTGTTTTATGATAACCGTGTCAGACAATGGGGCATGAAGGAAAGCGCTTTTAAAGTCAAGTTGGGTGATGGGGAGAGAATGGTAAAGTCCAAAGAGAAGAGCAATATGAAGAGAAGCAGCCTTTCTGGTGGGAGAAAAGTTTTCAAGATAGTCTATTCCATAAATTTGATTGAATCCCTGAACACAGAGCTGGCTCTTATAGATAAGAGGGTCGCCGTGGCAATTATCCTTAAGACAATAGACCCAGGTTGTATTTAGTGGATTGACAGGTTCAGGTCTGTTGTAGTCATCCCAAACTTTGATTTCTTCAATGCCGTTGAGTTCAACCTCCATAGAAGCATCCCAATTGAGTGAGTCAGAGCATTTCTTGGCTTGTTTGTAAGTCTCAGGTTTGAAGTAATGGTGATAGCCATATTGTTGAGGAGGGTTGATGGATGATTAATCTCACAAAAAGTAGTTTTGGTTTAGTGAAACAGCAAGGTTGTCAGAGCACTCGGATGAGGAGTCTGAGTTGAAATCATCCAAAGGTTTGGAAGAGAGAGAAGGAGAGAGATTGTTCCTGTTGGGTTTGACAGGATTATTGGGAGAAAGGGGAGAAGAGGAAGATTCAGGAAAAGAGAAAGAAAGAGGAAGGTCAATGTCCAAGTTGAGATGTGGGAGAGTATTGGATGAGAGTATCTGGGGAGAAGAAGAATGTTTGAGTATTTTTACATGTTTGGAAGAAATGATGGAATTGTCAGGACAAAGAATACGGTAGGAAAGAAAATGAGGGTTGTAGCCCACAAGGATGCCAGCAAGGCTGTGTTCTTTGAATTTTTTGCCTCAAGCTACCTTGCTGTTAAGATAGACAGCCTTGGAGCCAATTGGATGAAAGTAGTCAAGAGGAAGAGTTTTATTGATAAACATTTGGTAGGGAGAGGGTGAGTTTGGAGTCTTAGGAATTTTATTGAGAACCAGACAAGCAGATTTGGAGACTTTGGCCCAGAGATTAAGAGGCAACTTGGAGCTTTAGAGGATTGCTCAAATAGATTCTGTTAGTTTTCTGCTAGCTTGTTTGATTTTGCCATTGTGTTGGTAATGATAGAGCTCAGTGATGAGATGTTGAATGGAGTTCAATCAGAAGAAATCCTTTAAGTCAGAGGAAATGAACTCTACTCCTTGGTCAGAGCAGATGGTAGCAGGAAAGGAGTTTTGTTTTTGTTTTTTGAAGTTTAAGATTATCTTGAGTTGCAGAGCGGCATCTGACTTTGGTTGGAGCGGAATTGCAGAAATGTAATTTGAGTAATTTTTGATAATGGTCATGATGTAATTCATACCGTTTCTGGAAGGAGGAGTGATGGGTCCAATGAGGTCAATGTGGAATTTTTTGAATGATTGGGTAGCGGAGGTTGAGGTGTTTTTGAAAGAAATTTTGGTTATTTAAGAAAATAGACAATCTTTGCATTGAGAGTCTGACATAAAATTGGAAGAAAGATCAGGAAAAAGGTTTTTGAGTCAATATGGACTGGCATGTCCAAAGGATCAATGAAGATTTTTGAGCTTGTCAGAGTTCCAATTGTTTTGGGAGATGTAGCAAAGTTTCCAATTGAGTCCTACCTTAGAGGGATTTTTTAGGACAAAAAGATTACCTTGAATGAATCCCGAGAAGACAGGACAAGAGTTGGAGAAAAGTAGAAACTTATTTCTGTCAGTGGTTAAAGAAAATCTTTTAGAGGCAATGAGTTCTCCAGGACTGATAAGATTAACAACAAGATTGGGAACAAAGAAAGCGTTAGAGAGTGTGACCGTGGTGTCCTTCCAGATGAGTTGGACTGTTTCTTTTCCTTTAATAGGGAGCTTAGCTCCTTCCTTTCCAGTGCTAATAGACTTGTCTCAAGAGCATTTGGTGAGATCAATGAAAAAGTTAGCGGAGTTGAACATGTGACAGGAGGCTCCAGAGTCAAGGATGATTTGATTATGCGAGTTTATTTCTTTGATCCAGGTGGTGAGAAAAGCATGATAGTGAGCCACTTCCTTTCCCTTAGAGTTGGCATTGAATTGCGCTCTCCAATTGGCTTGGGCTTCTTTCCACCAATCTGGAGCTAGGTGTTCAAGTTTGTGCCAACATTTGTCCTCTGTATGATTGGGTGATTGTGGATTGTGATAACCTCTATTACAGTGGAGCTCTCAAGGCATGGGCTTTTTGACGTCTTTTGAGACAACTAGGGCAGTGTTGAGAGATTTGGAATCTTTGGCTTTTGATCTGGTTTCATTTTTGAGTTGAGTGAGATGATTAAGAACTAGATTGACTGAGACCCTTTTATTGGAATGCATAATTTGTTGACAAAGAGACTGAAGGTGGAAGGCAATTCAAAAAGAATAAGATAGGCTAGAATATCTTCTGGAAGATTGATTACTATGTCAATCATTTTCTTCATGGAGATTTTAGTTTTGGTGATGAACAAATTAATAAAATTGGTTTTGAATTTATTGTAAAGGAATTTGTTGAAGACTCTTGCTCAATTGGCAGTTTGAGAAGAGGCAAACCTGTCCTTGATGGTTTTCCAGAGTAGCTTTGCGGAAGTAATGTTAGCTGGATTAACAAAATTTTTGTGAGTAATTGAGTTGATTTGAGAGAGTAATAGAACCCTGATTTCCATGTCATTGGTAGTCTTGAGAGTTTTAGTGTTGTCCTCAAGAGCTTCCTTGAAACCTTTCAGTTCCAAGAGAATGGTCATTTTATCCTTCCAGATTGAGTAGTTTTTGTTGGTGAGAATGGGTACTGCCTTGAGAGCTGCCTTGAGGATGATTTGTCAAAATCCATTGCTGATTCCTGATCCCTCCATGATTCCGGTGAGAATAGTTGGGCTGATCTTTGGCTTTTAACCGTGATAAATTTCTGAAGTTGAATTCAAAGAAATAATAATAAAAAGGGCTGAACAGAGCAAAGCATCAGTAAAATAATAGAAACAAGATAAGAAAAGACTCTAAAAAGAAGGAAGAAGACACGCATAAAACCAACATCAAGCAGATTGACTCTAGAGATAGCGGAAAGAGATCATTGGAAAAAGAGTGGCCAATAGAGTTGATGGTTGAGGGGCAAGCAGGCTAATATAAAAATAGACTGAGAATCAGATTGAGAGGTTGAGAACTTGAAAGAAACCAGCCATAGAAGACATACTCGAGATTGAAGACAGCAAGGGTGTGAGATTTGAGGTAGAGATTGAGTGAGAATGAAGAAAAGAGTTGAAGAAATATAGAGAGAGGAAATAAAATGGGAAAGAGGGTGGCGCTGAAGAGAGAAATCAATAGTGAAAGTTGAGATTTTGAGATTTGAAGCGTATCGAGTTTCTGGATTTGTAGAGTAGCAATTTTTGGTTGAGTTGATCTTTGTTGAGTGAGGTGTTTCCCCAATCACTTCCATTCCAGGTAATGGATTTAAGTTAGGTTAGGGAGCTGGGAGCGCGCGTGTGAGTGAAGGCAGTGACAGCCAGGTTACAGAGGAAAAGTGAAGCTAGAGAGCGGACACTTAGAGGAAAAGATAGAACAAAGAACTTAAAGAATAGAAAACATAGAACATAGAACATAAAAGAAAAGAATTTAAGAGAAAATAAACAAATAAAAAGAAGAGCAATAAAATATTCAACATGACCCTGGCATAAATAAATTGAGGGAAATGAACTTGATGTTCTTGTGAGAAAAAATTTGAAGAGAAGCAGATTATCTAATTGAATAAAGGAAGGATGGCTGGTCATTTTCTCATAGAAAACATTTTAGAATGAAGTAATGGATTTCCTACTCTGAAAATTGAATAGTTCTTGCCCTCAATTTTTGTTTTTTTTACTCAAGTTGATTGTGGTTCAAATTGAAAAATTTAACAAAAACTTTGAGTATTTCAGTCCCCATTACATTTGATATAGCCTTCTTCTCATCATTTTTGGGTCAGTAAAGGGCTTAGAGGGAAATTCATGGCATGGAAGTGATAAATATTTGGATACATGAGTGGAATGTTCCATAACCAATCAAGAAAGTGTTTTTAAAAAATTAAATGGCTTCTCTGTGACCATTTTATCATCATAAAAAATTAGAAACCATAAGTTTGATAGGAGGAATTTTATGCAGATTCCAATATTGATTCCAGATCAACTTATTTCTTTTGATTTGTCTCCAGAGTTTTTATGAATGATTCCAGTGAATTTTTACACACCTGGTGGAATTTTAATTTAGGGAGGATATGGAGCTTTTCTTTTCATATGTAGGATGGCACACTTCCTGTATTCAGGGGACTAAGTGGCACCTTTACAATAGTGAATTCAAGGATAAAATTTGGATCTAAAATTGGAGAATGATTCAGAGTTTAGTAGAAAAAGAATTTTTTCAACTTGAATGAATTTTTCTCATGCTTTCTGGAGGTTGGTTTTGACATTCTTAAAGTGAAGAGTCCCATGAGTAGTGGTGGTGTGAAATATTTGAAGCTATTAGGTGTGAGTGGTGGTGATTTATGTAACTTTAAGTGATGAGGTGTGTATGGTGTGATTGAGTGAGGATGTTGGGGTTAATGTCAATGATGTGGAGGGGTGGATTGGAGTTTTGCATTTTTTGATGAGTGACAATGCAAAAATAATGCATTTTTTTTGATACATACCAAAACTATGAAAACCACAATTATAAAGCACATCAGTTGAGGGATACATTTATTTCATAAATCTGCCATTAATAATGGCAGGTTTTTGGAAAAAAATGGTAGTTTTCTAATTGGCATTTTTTTTGAATCTGATATGCTGTCTTGTGAAATTTATTTCCCAATATAAACTACTTGAGTGATCAAATCTCAACTCAATATCAAAAATAATATTTTTACCTGTATTCCATCAATTTTCCTCCTATCCCTCAAAGGGAATATTTCAATTCAAGGTCCTAACAAGCAAATATTTTTCCATCATACTATTCATATCATCAAATCCCTCCATTACTTAAAAATAGTTTTGAATAATTTATACCTTGCTCATTAGATACCAATTATACTTTATTTTATACATTTTGAAATCAACATTTTCCCTTAGCTTCCATCAGGGCTTCCATCACTCAATCATCCTCATCAAACCCATCCTCATCCGCTTAATAATAATTAATCCTTTAAATTAAAACTTTCAACAAATTAAGGATAATATTACAGGATTGAATTTCAATGATACTTTTAATTGGCTTCAGCTACTTCAATTTACCCGCATTATCTGCATCCATTTCCCTCACCATTCACCATCCACTTAAAATCCCTTCAAACTTTTCAATCCTCATCTACCAGTACTCTTCCCTATTACCACCTGTATTCTGAAATTTCATTCATGGCATTCCAGTAACATTAATTGTCTTAGCTCCCTGAAATCACTTTTCTGATATCAAAAAGACCTCTTTAACTATCCAAATTATCATTCATTACTTAAAATTTAATAATTATCTCAATTGGATGAGGCTATCCCATCCTTTAAAAAAACTTCCTCATGACCAATATTCCAAGTCATTTTTTTTCAAATTTAATTAGGGACCAAAGGAAGTGGATTTATCTACCACTCCCATCCTCCCTATGAATCTTCCCTGTCAATCCTTATCCACTAAAAAACTCCATATTCCTTCATGTCCTCAAAACTATCTTCAATATTTTACCTCATCAATCTTTTGATAAATGATTATTCATGCCATCATTAAATCAAAAATATTTATCATGAAATCATTTGCATCAATAAATAAAGCAATTAGAATAACAAGAATCAAATTTCTGTCTTTAATATTAAATTTATTAAAATTCTAAATAAAATCCCTTGGATCCATCCTGCATCCTTGTCTTCCATAAAAGCCTCTATCAAATATCCTGAAATCCATAAATCTCATATGGAAATTACCCAATATATTTCTACCACCTTTCTTCCTACACCATTATTACACCAAACTTCATCTCAAGGAATTCCTTCCATTATCCTAATTGCATGTGCTTCAACCTCAAATTGTTCTGATTGACTTAGATTTCCCTATTTATAATATCTATCCTTTCTTCCTTCTTTCCTTCCATTGAAAATTTTAATTTTTTTGCTCTTCTGTTTTTTAAAATTATGAAATTTATTTCTCCTCTAAATCCCTCTTTAATTTCATTCCCTCTACATCAATTTTTATCCTTGATATTTCCTTTTCTGAAATCTCTTTCCTATTGAAACCTCACTTGAAACACCATTCAATCCAATTAATGAACTCTATTCATCTTTGCTCCCATTCTCCTTTATTTCTAAGTTGCTTGAATGCCCCTTAATTTTGAATTTGCTTCCAACTCTTATTATGGAAAAAATTGGCCTGCTATTAAATTAAAATTTAATTGCTTCTAAAATTAAATTTGCTTTCTTTTCAACTAGAATTTTCTATTCTCACTTTTGAAATAAACTGATTCCACCAATACCTGAATTTTTCCCACATGAAAAGAAAATTGAAAATCAAAACTCCTGTGAATGGTTCTTTGGTGTGCAATAGTGAAAATTCTTCAACCTTTCATACATATTTTCTGGTGCCATTGAAATTCCTCTTTCATCTTCATATAATGATTAGCAATCCATGCCATTAACCTGTTTATTATTTCAAAATATTACCATCATTCTAGAAACCATAATTCATAAATATAACTCTTATCTCCACCAGCTTCTCTCTTCTTTTCCCTGCTTCCATCACATCCCACATTATCAAATTGATATGATAAAATTCCATTTGTTCAATTTTTTTGGAATATTTTCCCTTGAATTAGTCCACTGCCTTTTTATCACTAGAAATTTACGTTTTATCAGCTTGAATTCTTAAAACATTTGACAAATTATTTTCCAAATTTGGTTCATTATTTCAAATATTCATTATTTGTTTTTATCATATCTTAAATCTAACTACAACCTTTTAGCTACTAAACCATTTTTTAAGGCTCCTCAGAAGCTATCTAGTTGTCCTTTTTCTTAATCATTGGAGGAACACACTTTTTTGTTCCCCTTTAACTTTCTTTATCTTTCAAAGGCCTTCATGAGTCCTCCTATCCATAAAATCACTCATAAGATCTCAAAGTTGGAACAATTCCTTCCCATTTAAAATTACATTCACTACTGGAATGAAGTTTATAAGTATTCAGGGTAAATGAAAGCAACCCAAATAATAAGATACAAGACTTTTTGTTTTGATTTTTCTAGAAATTAATCAAATGAATCAGCATTTTTGAACCATTTCAGATAACCAAGTGCAAGGGAAATATTATTCAATCTCATTCTTAATTTTCAATTTTTCAAAGACTGATCAAATAAAATGACTCATCATAAAGGTAAGTGGTCCATTTCTCAAAGATATTAATATTCTTTTAAAGCGTTGTTTTATCTGTGTAATTTTGGATTTCATTATTTTAAGCTGTAAAAATAAGATCTTGAGAGACTGATTTTACAAGCTATTGTTGATATATGATTAAAAAATGGTGTTATTTTGTAGTCCATTGTAAAATCATTACAGAAACCCCCCATCATTCCTTGATTGAAACTCCAAATTAGAAAGCAAGTATTCCTATTGATATAATTTTATAAACGTAACTTAAATCACTCAACAATTCACCAGTTCTGGAGGAACTTTTATATGTAATATTATTATCAATTATTCAATATTTCAAATAAATGTTTTCCTCCTGCTCTGGGTGTTAGGGATTCAAACTCTAATGCTATACCTGGCCATGGTTTAACCTGAAAAATTAAGACAACACCAATAATTTAATCATTCAATGAATTAAATAACCAAAACAGTAGCAGAAAGCATACACACTCAAACAATACCAAAGTATTATGAGTAAAAAAGCCACAACTGAAACATTTGTAAAAGGCAAGGGGCCTGGCTTCAAAGAAATGAAGCTCAAAGGAGCTTTGCTTATAAATAAGCTCACACCCTTTATAGTAGTAACACACAAGGGTTACCACTCCAATTTAGACCTTCCACTCAAAATTGGAGTTTCCAATAATATTATTGATTGATTATAATAATAAATTTTATAGCTCCAGTCAATCTCCTCTTGATATTAAGTTCAATGGGCTTGTTAACTCTTGCTGTATTCTCTTAAAAATAAATAATAATATATAACTTATGGAGGGGCTATAGGGTAAATACCTTTTAAGTTAACAGGAACCCTCAGTGGAATCAAGGGATCATCAGGGGAGTTCTGGGCTCTCCCTGGTTTTTTCCTCAAGGGCTCAGGACCTTATTACATCATGCCCAATGAGGAATGGGGTAGTAGTACTCATTGGGGGGGAGTTTCAATGTAAGGTTTCAATTTACATACAAAAAGGGGTAACTAATTGATCCTAGGACTTAGAAATCAATCAGATGGAAACTTTAGAAGCCATATAACACCTCAGAATGATTATATACCTCCCTTTACATGTAACTTGATAGCCTTGGCATGTACTTAACTCTTAATTCCTAGTACCTTGGCATACATTATATATATAGAGTATGTATACTATTGGCAATTATATTACAAGGTTTTACCTTACAAGTGAGCTCAGGGCCCTCTTTGTGGACGCACTCAAGGCTCAGTAGAGTATATTAAAGTATTAATACATCCCAAAGAGGGACAAGATTAAAATTATGGAATTTATCTATACCAAGTAGAGAGTATGGTTTAATATAATAACTATAAATTATCCCCAAAGGAATGGAACATATTGGGAAGTTCTGTACCAATATTTGGGACACATCTGAGTCCTCATAGTTTAATTTCAAGTTATATTGGATCTCCATCTTGATAATATATATTATCAAGGTTTCAATTCCATAATCAATACTCATAATAACATACTTATAAAATATTGTCAAAAGTTATCACATAGTCCTTAAAATCTTGATCATTAGTCATTCTTGGTTATATAGTGGGTTGAACAAGTGACCTTAGTATCAGACAGTGGAAGATGAGGCCAGTACTTGACCAATATACCAGCACAACATATGAGTTGGGCAGACATTTGCAGTAGTGTTCTTGTCTTGTGGCTGACACCATGACATTATCAATTTATCAGTTACTGGAATATATTTATATGTTAAGTTAGAATGTGCCTTGATGCCACAAAAATTTAACCAGGGCCTTGATTGAAAATTCAAATCCTTCTTAATATTTTTCCCCCCATTAGTCTGAACATGGTGTGGATTTTTTTAGGGATTCTTGAAAAACATTGCACAACTTCTCATTTTGACAGGTAAAAAAAAATCAGAAGCCAGGTTTCTCATCCAGTTCAGTTGGAAAGCTTAAAATTCCATGAGCTTTCCAGTTAGTCACACCATCCCCATGATGTGGTATGTGATGTGTCAATATCACATCTGGGCCCCTCCTCAACTTTGCATTGACCCATAGCCCATTTCTAGGAGGGTGGAGCGGGGGGGCCTTATGAATTTGATCTTGCCTCCCATGATGCACAGACACTCACTGAGGTCCACCAAAAACCTCCATTGGTTCTTTTGGCTCTTACCATTCAGAGTTGTTGTCTGACTGGCTCACTCAAGTACACTGACAACCAGCATTGATTATTTCTGTTTTCACCATTCAGAGTTGTCTGACTGGTATGATTGACTGGGGAAGCTGAGCACCCCTAGCACTTGATAGGGAGCTAAGATAAGGGATCAATCAAAACTACTCATTTGGGCATGCCCAATAGGCCGGCTTCCCAACTTGAAATTTGGTTCAAGCAATCTTCACACACCCTGTGGTTATTACTTTATCCTCTTGGTTGTGGTTCATATTTTCCTAGAGGCTGCTTTTTCTCAAACTAGCTCATGGCTTTCTAGTTTAGACTAGTCTTTTCTCATTTTTCCCATCATCCATTGTAAATTATCTCATTTTACCGATTTTATGAGTTCTTTCTTTCTTTTTTTCTTTTTGATTTAGGAACATTCCTCTTTGATTGCTCCCAAGTCTGTCTACCTTTACGTTGCCTAGACATGCTTCGTATGTAGGGTCACCTGTCACGACCAACGTGTAATTGAATCGCGCAGATGACATGCACACACCCGCAACATCACCAAAAAAAATGACGAGAAAAGAGGATTGCCTGGGAGATGATTGGTTATCCAACCAGCGATCGATTCTGCTTTCAGCATTTTCTCCTTGCCATGCTTCAGCACAAGCATTTATGAGCTGCGTGAGAATGCGTCAGCCGTCTCCCTAGATTCTGATGGGGTCTGATCCATATTTATGTGATATGAATACTATAATTGAGCATTAGACATCAACACCGAATAAGAGGCCATGCCCTATGAGCTTATATACCGATCGACCGAAACCAATCAAATCAGTTGGGACCGAACAGAATGGGGGATGCAAGATTTACATAACAACGAAGCAAAGACCACTTCATAGATCTATAGAGCAAATAGAGTGCATCAACTATGCTTAACAAGGAACCTGTAGTGCCAAGCCATGCATGTGTGAAGATCATATACATGCGAACGAATCTTTCTAGCAGGTGTTGAATTCATGCGCCCTAGACCTGAAATCCCACATTCCTGGTAAAAGCTCAGCCTGAGGAGTCGATTGATGATCGAATACGATTTCGATCAGCGTGACATCATTCGTGGAGTACAAGCCAGAATTCCGGAGCGCGGGCGCTCTGATGACTGCACATGACTCCTTAGATCTTTCCTCGCAGCCGTACTGCGGCTCCTCTAAAGAATCGGTTACTTTCTGTCGCTTATGGTTTGGGGTCCAGCCTCGAAATTCATCCACTGGTTCCCAAATGGCCATCGTGGGCTGGGTGTCTTGTCGAACATGTGGTTGGCCAGTGTGGACGTCCAGTAATCCCATCACGGGTAGCTTGGGCCGTTTTTCAACCACCTTAATAGTGGTTGTCCACCAATCATTCTGAGGCTTTTTCGGTCGTGATTTCCTAGGCCTCTTGTGTGGCGAACGAGCTCGAGCAGGATGGAGACCAGACCCACTAGCTCGGACCCATTCAACTCCACCTAGGGGAGTTTCCCCCGAATTGACATTGTCCTGAGACAATGATGAATTCCCAACGCCATGAATGGTGATGGTCGATTCAAGAGGGAGAGCATTAGTAATCCGTAAAACTGTTTGCGATGCGTCAGGAGCCGGGGCGAGGGTAAGGGCATTATCTGAATTGCTGCCTTCGTCATCTTGATCACCTTTTGGGTCAAATTCATCCCCAGGCTGCATAATTTTTCCTTCCGAGTTCAAGGGTATGTCTACCTCAACTTCTCGCCATTCCATCCCATCATCCTCCGCGTTATCTGCGGGTCTTTCTTTGATCGAAGAGTCTTCCGACAGACGGGCAATCGATGGAAAATTATTAAACGGTATCATGCGCTCGTTTCTAATTCCGCGAAGGTGTCGATTCATCTCACTGATCGCGCGGCAATATTGAACCATCCAGTTTTTGGCCGTGAGGTGACTAGCCATTCGGCGCCTTCGTTCCTTTGAATCATTGGGGATCGCAATAGAAGGTGCCTTGCCATCACCACCGAAGATAGTCTTAAGTCCTGAACCAGCTGAACTCGCCTGCGATGGATTCAAACGATTTAGCCCAAGTCGAAACGAGCTTTGATGGGGCTCTAGCTTTATTTTCTCCGGTGGCTCTGGAAAGGGGGTGGGAGTTGGCGGACGCTTTTGCGAAGCTGCGTTTGCCGTCAACCTTTCTGAGGGCTCTAAGCCATCGGCGATGGCGGGTTCACCCACGGCTGCCCCACTGGCAAATGCCGCATCTTCATAATAATCGTCAATCACATGTTTGCCATCTGAACAGACGACCCAAGGTGCGGCCAGACGGTCAGAAATGAGCTACGAGGCATGAAGAGCTCGATGGATTTCAAACAAATCAAATGAAACTATCGAACCTTTCAAAAACCGAGCCCCTATAACTTTGAACGCATTTCTTGCAGAACACATGGTAACAGCTCGCGATTTCAGGTTACCCGATAGAAACCCAGCGGCAATCAATTCGTCTTTTTCTGTCTGGGTACAACTGGAAAAGTTAGTAGACAATTAGATATTGCCACTGGTACAAAATGGAAAAAGGAGGAATGATGAACACGTCGACTCACGGGAGCTTTTGGATTAGGGGGTTCCTTCGAAAGAAATATAGAGAATCTCTGTAACCTGCAGCCCGGGCAGCATCTATGGACAGCATGAAATGCTTGTTCGGATTGGCTCGATTTTTCGAAGTGAAGGTTGGTATTTTATACTGTCTACCTTTTTTTAGGGAAAAAGATGGTTAAGATAATAAAACTACTGTCGCATCAAAAGAACCCAGATCTGATGAGTTAGCTCACCACCTAACAAGACTCCCTCTGGGGTGATTTTAGTGTCACCCTTGGGGTCATTTGGAAGGATTAGTTCATCCTCTTCGACGAGATAAGTCACTCCTTGAAAAGTTTTGGTGTCACACCATCGCGCGTTGCCAGATGAGTTCAAAGGAGTCCCCGGGGGCTGAATGAGGAGTTCACCAGTTTCAGTGGTAGTGATGAGTCTTCGAACGGTGTCAATCCGACTGTCAATTTTAATCTTACGAGCTAATGAATGCGCAGCATTAGCTCCCTTCGCTGATCTTCCAACATGCCAAGCGCGCTGAGCCCCGTCCATCGAGGCTTTGGCCTTCTTGGCAGCCTTGGATTGAAGTAACTGCTCTTGTTTCCTGGCGATCCGAGCTAATCTTTCTTGTTCCCTTTTGGCTTGCCTTTCTGCTTTCTCTTGCTCTTTCAACGCCTTCTTGCGTTGGCGCTCGAGTTGTCGGGCGATCTTTTCCTGTTCTTTCCTTTGGCGAACAGTGAGTGGCTTCTGGGAGAGAGCGAAGGCTAGTTGAGGGGTCGGTGCATCATGGAAAGTGTTGGAGGGCCGGTCTTCTTCTTCCCCCTCAGCCTCTTCTTCTTCTTCTTCTTCCTCTTCCTCTTCTTCCTCTTCCTCTTCCTCTTCCTCTTCCTCCTCCTCCTCCTCCTCCTCCTCCTCCTCCTCTTCTTCTTCTTCTTCCTCTTCTTCTTCAACTTCATTTATTCCCTCTTCGACTTCAGCATTCTCTTCCTCTGCTTCGTCCTCGCCCTCTTCGTCTTCGCCTTCCTCATTATCGTCCTCGTCTTGACTCCCTTCTTCACCACCATCATCCTCGTCTTCGTAAGTCTCTTCGGTTTCTTCAAACGCGTAATGAGGCTGCTGCAAGCCTTTGTTACCAATTTCAATTCAAGTCAGCTCGAGTGTGGAATAAGTACATCCAAGGGGAGAACCAAAAAAAAAAAAAAAAGAGGGATTGACCTGGATGGGGATATCGGTAGGATGGATTCATGGAGAGTCGATTCCAACGGCCAGGGTTCTCGTGATGAATTGAAAGATCGAGCTAGTGATCCAAGCGACTTGGATTACAATCGACGAGGCCAGGATAAGGCAGCTGGAGGCAGCACCAGTCGGTTGTGAGACGTGAATCTTGCAGGCGACACCACTGCCGGGAGCCGACCTCCACGACGTCCGCGCGTGAGTCAAATCGACTACCTGATCGTCGGGAGCTCGCAACTCCCCCGAACGGGCGTCGTTCCAGTGGGAAGTGGTGACATTAGATCCCAGTCAAGCTTGTCCCGGGGTTGGGCACTTCAGCCACATGGAAAACTTGCCAGCAAGATATGCAAACTTGTGTCTTTCACGCAGAAAATCGGGTATACCAAAAATCAGGAAATTGCGAATCAGGCAAAACCTGAAGCTCAGCAACTGAACCACACTGATATCCCACCAGAAACTCCCCCCTGCCTCTCATTTTGATGAACAAATGTGCGGGACCATCAATCAAATGGACTTCCAGAATCAAAATAATTGCCTCATACTTTGTACAAATATTAAGTCTGATAAACTGTGCGACCAATCATCCAAAATAAAGTAGAAAATCCAACGTGAACCACCCAATTCATCCAACCCAAAGTCACCTAAGTGGCACAGTTACTTTGACTCAGAAATTGCCTCCAACTCACAAAAGAACCTAAATAGGGTGTATCAGAGTTACAAAATCCAACTTTGTTTCCTTTTGTTTTCAAACCAAAAGTGCCATTTAAATGGAAAAATGAAAAAAATCAAAAAACCCACTTATTTCACCAGAGGCATGTCAGATTTACCCACAAAATAAATGAATGTTTTCAAGTGTAGTATATTGAAGCACTTAACCCTCAACCACACATCAAAACTAATCCATCTACTCCTTTTTTAAAAATTTCTTCCATATCCAAAATCATTTTAGATATTCTCATCCTTATTTTATTCCAACCTCAATTCTTAAAACACGCGCATCTTGCACCAACCCTTCACACTACCAACCATATTGGTTCATTGTTTCATCACCCTTGGAAATCCTACTTTCAAAAGCCACATTTCTTTGTTGCTTCATCACATCACTCTGGATTTTTCAGCCCCAATCTCTCCCAACAAATTTTCACCAAGAAATAAAACACAGAAACCCACCTTATTTGATCCTAATTCCAAATCACCCTTCATACTATCTGGTCAACTAAATGGATATAATAATCTAATTCTTTTCAACTTTTTCAAAACTCCTTAAAACTATAATGCTTGCTTTGGACCAGAAAAATAAAATTTTAATATTTTTGAAACATCTTCCAATTTCAATTATCATCTCACAATAGCCAATGAGCTTAAGAAGTGAATCTAGGGGGAAAAAAATTAATTAAAATATATGAGAGAGTGATTAGCTGACTATTGGGAAAATTTGAAAAAAAAATTACTTCCTGCCAATCTCAATTCTATTTTGTATCATCAAGGCTGTTAATTCAAATTTCAATAAATTATTATTGAAAAAAAAAAAAACAGAATCACTATGTCATTTTCAGAATCAAATTCAATCATAAAAAAGGATAAAATAAAACCTCTTTCTGATTCTTATTCCCAAAGATCCAAGACCACTTGTCCAGAGAAAAATATCTGCAGGTCCTCAACCTATAAGCTGTGAGAATGAGGATGCTCTTAAATTTATTTAATCTGATTAAAAGTTTGATGAACCCATTATATCAGTCCCAAATAAATCCAAATCAAAAAACTTACTTCAATGAAATCCTATGTCTCATTGATTTCCAGCCTCTTTGAATCCATTGCTTATATGCTTGGATCAATTTGATGCATGTTTCTAATTTGAGAATAATGAAACTAATTTTCCACACCCACTCCCACTACCTGAATCTCCAGATAAATATAATTAAAATCAAGCCAGTATGAAATTTCTTGACCTTTCCTTTCTTGATCACTAATCAATATTTCAGTAGTGGTTGACCCATTGATGATATAATTAAAATTTTAAAGTTTCTTAGATGGTAAAATTTGGTATATTAGCATGTATCATATTTGGAGAAACCACCATTCTTTGAATTTCAGGTTTCAGCAACATGCCTCAATTTCAAACATGCCATTAAAAATCAAAAGAACAAAAAACACCTATTTTTCATAAGAAATTTCAGTTATTAAAAAATAAATGGGGTTTTTCAAATAAATTACATAAATGTACTTCAGTTGTTGTGGAATTTCATAGCCTTGGGATTGGGAACTGCATTGCAGTTTGTACCCTCAGAATTGGATGTGGATGAGCTCAGCATTGGCTGCTGCGGGCTCAGCCCCTGTACACAGAAAATCTCAGCATCTGGTGCAAACTGCAGATCCACAATTTTCTCCAAGGAAGATGATCAAGAAAGAAGGTTTATCTGGTTTAGTTTGCTTGTATTTCTAGTTTGGGAAATTAGGAGCAGGACAATTGCACAGGGCTATCTAGGGGAGGAAACCCAAAGGCAGGTGTTTTGGGTGGATGCAGACAGGCGCAGGGGGGCTCCAAGTAGGGCGTGGGCAAGGTCGCTCCATTATAAGGACAAACACGGATGGATTTAGTGGCAGGTGGACATTGAGGATTGATGGGGATGGAAGCTTAGGGTTGCTTTTTTCAGTTTTTTGTGTACCTAGGTTAGGGTTGAGAGGGAGGTACTAGTACCTCCCTATCAATTATGGGTTGAAGAGGGGATATAGGGCTCATGGGGAAACAATTCCCATGACACTTGGAAGGAAGGAATGGAATCCCTTAATCTCTTTTTCTCATTCTCTTACTCTCTCTCCCTCTCTTTGGTTTCTGGTTGAAAGGCACACTCAGCTCCTTACAGACGCAAGGGGCAAATAACTTTCAGATCTTAGGGAAACCTGTGGGAGTTTTCTCCTCTTGTTTTCACGCCATCATCTAACATTTTTCAGACCACATTTTACACGCCTTGATTCCCACTTATCTTCATCCCCAACCTCATTAAATTTACCATCCTTTTCCTCTTCATCTTGTCCTTACTACTTCCCACTTCCAATCTCATGGACCTATAAATAACTCTTCATCTTTCCATTTATACTTCCCCCTTCTAAACTAATTAGAATCATCAATCCACCAAAATAATCAATTTGTTGCACTCATCACTTGATTTATCTCACTCTTTTCAAATTTCCCCTCAGAAAACCTCCCCTTGCAAATATGCAAAGAAAAAATCCCCAAGGAACTCAGCAGGAAAAAGTTCAACACAACTCAACCCTGCTCCCCAATCAGCTTCCAAATTTTATTTTGTTGAACTGAAAATATGGAAGCACAATTATAAGGATTATTGGGCAATGTGTAATTCCTTGGAGAGGTCCTCTTTTCCAAATTTTCCTTTGGTTTTTTATGAGAAGAATTTTTTTTCAAAGAAAAATTATAGTAAATTAAATGATGAGTTATTTAGATCCAATGATTGAAAGATTTGAGGATGATTTGGATAGGTATAGATCAATTGAAATATGGTGGGGTGGTTTATCTATAGATAGGAGGAGGTTATCTCCAATGATTTTTGTTTTAGATGGAAGTGGGACAAAGGGGGTGTATTATGCTATCCAATATGGGTTTTAGAGCTTGCAAAAATTTATCTATCTCCATAGAAAAATTGGTTCTTCAAGGCTTTTAAAATACAGTCATTCAATTTCTTTGAAGAAAAATTGAGTAAAAATTTTTTTTTCTTTCAGCACCCATCATCATTCTCTGCAATATTGGCGACTTAACCAAGTTAAAGGATGCTCCACTTGAATCCCTCAAGCTTTCACACTGGGATTAAGGCCTTTCTCCCCCATTTTGGGGGCAATATACCCTATTATACAAAACTAAATTCAATTTTTTGGGGTTAGCTCTGAAACCCTTCTTGTGAATTGAGTTGGTTTTCTTTCAATTTTTTAATGTCAGATTTGGATGAAACATTCCATCAAAACAAAGCATATCTTCCAAATTTTCAAAGAAGGTATTTGAGGAATAATTGAAGGATATTGCAAATATCCTGGTAGAAATCTTTCATCTAACTCAATGAAAATTTTGTATCTGGTATTCAATTCAAGTTGAATGGAAGAAAGAAAAATATTTTGGAGATGACTGGTTTAGTTTTTGATCAATTCTTATTCAAAATTAAAATCCAGATTCCAATTTAAAATAATTTCATAGTCTAGAATGGAGTTCCAAATTACAGGGGTACCCAGTAAAAGTAAATCTTTTTGAATATAGGAAAAGAGGAAAATGCAAAATTCCATTTTTCCTTATGGTTAATCCAATGAGAATGTTCAGATTATTTGATTAATAAATATAATATAAATTTATCCATCTAAAAAAATGTAAGATCTTGGTTAGTGATAGATGCCCTACTAACAAAACAGAGACTTGAATCAGAGTATAAAAAAATGCTATAATGTGAATCAAACAATTGAAAAGGAAAAAAATTTGAAATGGGATTCTTTTGAGTATCAAATTTTGTAATATTAGCTTGCAGAATTTTGAATCATGGGTACTTTTCTTTTGGTTTATCAATTTAAATAAAAACTGTTTTTTACTCAGTTAATCCAAAAGCTAACTTCCTGGCACCAGTGCTAATTCCATTTCTTCCTCTTCAATACATTCAAAAATATTCCTGCTCCCTCAGAAATTTCTCTTCATTTTAGATCATTCCAGTTTCCTTTTCCAGGAAACTTGGAATTGTGAAAAGAGTGTCAAAATTTTGGTTTGAGTTTTAATCAGAAGCTGTATTTAAAATATAAATATTTGAATTCTGTAAATTTTTATTTGAATATTCATTGTTTTTCAAAGTTATGGCTAATCCATTCTCCAAGAGAAATTCTTTTGGAAATATCCATGGAAAATCCCAATAAATTTTTCAATTAACATTTTTCAGGATCAAAATTTGTGAACCACAATATCCATTTTTAGGTCAAGCAGGCTGGGAACCCTTTGAAAAATTTTAATATTAGTCCTGCTTCATTCCATTGAATACATTATCATAAGTTTTGAAAGTGAAAAATGTAAAATAAAACAAAACTTCTTCATTTCAGGACCATTTTATTAATTTTCTTACTCTGAACTTTGAAATTTGTTTGTATCTCCAAAAAGTGTGAAAAATCTTTCTCAAAATCATTCCACTTCTCAAGATTACATGAAGCACTAGAATTTTTGATTGATTTTAGATATGGTTTTGAAATACTTAAAGGCACAAAATCTGAAAAACATGGATGCATACACAAAAATTTTGTGATTTCTAAGGAAATTTTGTAGTTTTTTTGAAGAAAAATATTCTATTATTCTGTGAATATGATTTTAATTTATGGGAATGTTTCTGCAGAAAAATTATCTGGCTGCTATGGCTTCTAAATACCTAATGTTTGGAAGGCTGAACCAATATTTCCTTTATTTGAATTATTATTATTGAGAGCTTTGATGCAACTGGTTAAAAGGGAGGTAGCTTCCAATAGTTCTTCAGGGGTGTTTTGGAATTCCTGTGATTTACCAAAAATATAATTACTGGTATCTGGCAAGCTTGGAATCTGGAAAATTGATTCCACATAGGGGTCTATGGATTTGAAAATAGGTGCTACTGGGTCTTTCAGTGTTTATTCCAATTTTGAAACAGAAGATTCAATGTATTCTAAATTCTTTCAAACTTGGGAACTTCTACTATTTCCAAACTCAACAATTTTGTTTTTTAAGAAATTCAATTATCTTGCCAGGTGATGATAAATTCACAACTCATTTGATTTGTGTACATGACTCAAATGAGGTGTGTGGAAAACTACACAACTAAAATCAAGTTGTGTAGCCTCAACATGACTTGACTGTAGTTTTGCAGCCCTTGCACAACAGTTCCGTGTCATGTGGCACCACACATGACTACATTTGAGTTGTGTGAGTTTGTACACAACTTGAATGTAGTCATGTTCCTTGCCACACAACTACAAGCGTTGTGGGCCAAAAAACAAATACAAATACAAATAAAAAATAAAAAATAAAAAAAATAAAAAAATAAAAAAATAAAAAAATAAAAAAATAAAAAAATAAAAAAAATAAAAAAAATAAAAAAATAAAAAAATAAAAAAATAAAAAAATAAAAAAATAAAAAAATAAAAAAATAAAAAAATAAAAAAATAAAAAAATAAAAAAATAAAAAAATAAAAAAATAAAAAAATAAAAAAATAAAAAAATAAAAAAATAAAAAAATAAAAAAATAAAAAAATAAAAAAATAAAAAAATAAAAAAATAAAAAAATAAAAAAATAAAAAAATAAAAAAATAAAAAAATAAAAAAATAAAAAAATAAAAAAAATAAAAAAATAAAAAAATAAAAAAATAAAAAAATAAAAAAATAAAAAAATAAAAAAATAAAAAAATAAAAAAATAAAAAAATAAAAAAATAAAAAAATAAAAAAATAAAAAAATAAAAAAATAAAAAAATAAAAAAATAAAAAAATAAAAAAATAAAAAAATAAAAAAATAAAAAAATAAAAAAATAAAAAAATAAAAAAATAAAAAAATAAAAAAATAAAAAAATAAAAAAATAAAAAAATAAAAAAATAAAAAAATAAAAAAATAAAAAAATAAAAAAATAAAAAAATAAAAAAATAAAAAAATAAAAAAATAAAAAAATAAAAAAATAAAAAAAATAAAAAACTAAAACAATAAAAAATAAATGAATAAAATAAACTAAATAAAAATTCAAAAAAAAAACAGAAATCAACCAAAAAATCAAAAAAGGTTGATGTTTTGGTTTAAAAAAACAAAAAAATGAAAAATAAAATAAAAATAAGTAATATAAAAAATAAAATAAAAACAAAAAACAAAAAAATTTAATAAAACCAAAAACACCAAAAATTAAATTAACAATGAGAGAGTCTATGGATCAGCCCAAAAGTATAAATTCCAAAAAATACAAGTTCAACTTAACTAGCCCTAAAGTAACAGTGCCAAAAAAGACAACTTCAAATTGAAAAGCCCTAAATTAAAAACACTAAAAAAAAACAATTTTAACTTGTTTTAAGCAGATCCCAGCACAAGAAGTAAAATTAATTCCTATGATTGGATCAGCCCAACACAATTTAAACTGAATTACCAATCAATTTTCATTTAAAAAACTCAAAATAATGATGTTAACTCGAAACACCCAACATCATGATGTTCAAAATGTGATAAACCTTTATAACAATAGAATCACAAGATCAGCATCAGAACCCAAATTCAAATGATGAAATCAAAATGATTTCTATAAATTATAATATATATTGAGTTTTTCTTTGAAGTGATCAACCCAACCAGTGGCTTTTTTAGAAATCATGGAACATAATTTTGAAACTTTGGGCGGGATTGAAATCACATCTACCCAAAGTACAAGCTGGACCCAATGGTTATTATTAACAAATGAAATGAATATTGTGTCTGATGCTTCTTTTAAACCCATTTTTATAGGAGTATAAGTACAACATGAATCCAATGAAATGAAACATATTGGTCTTCCATAAGTATCAGCTATTATTTATCCCATTTCAAGCTTTCAAAGCTGTGTTTAAGAGGGAATCTTTTCATTGATGTCATTAACATCAAGTATTTGTTCTATCTTTTCAAAATCTTTACTTCCCCCAAGGATCTTATAATAGGACATCTTTTCTTCCCTCAATGTTTCAATCATTTATTTTTGTACTTTAAACCATCCATGCTCATCATACACAAGTTATTTAGAAATGACTCTAAATCCAAAATTTCCATCACCAACTGGATCCCAAACCTCCCCCAAGAGCTTATGTAAGTTCTCAGGTATTTGATTGGGGTAATTCACTTTTGTTTCCTACAATCAAAAATTAATTAGCCAAAATTCTAATCTCATTAGAGAAATTGATACTCACCAAAGATGATCTTCTGGTTGATGCTTCCTGCACTTCTTCATCCTCTGAAGAGGATTGTGAGTCAAAATGAAGTGAAGCTAATTCACTTTCAGTCTCTTTGTTTGAACTATGAGATTCAGATTCTGATCCTGCCAAATTTGACCAAAAATTATCATCATATCATCATCAGTTCATTAAAACAAAGATTAACATTTCACAAAAGAAAAAACTTACAATCTTATGTCTTTTCTTATTTGGTGCCCTTCAAATTCCCTTCTGCCACTTAATTTCCTTTTCAACATGTTTAAATTGAGAAGGATCTCTGCAAGTATCTGTCAATTTTGGCCAACCTCTGCTTGATTGCAAGACTTTTGGTTCAAGTCTTGGCTTTAATTTATAATTTGCGGTCTTCTGAATAAGGTACTTCAACAGCTTGAAATGATCTTGTTCAGGATGTCCCAAGATCATTGCATTGAGCTTCTCATGTAGTTGAGAATTGTTGAGCATTTCATCAACATTGAAATTTCAAAATTCAAAAGGATCAAACATTAGTAAAGTAGGAATCATCCATAAAAAGGTATTTATCAAAAAGCATTAATCACAAAGTGATTTTAAAAATCCAACCATCCAACTTAAACCAACTTACAGAACTAGAAATGCAAGGGTCATAATCCAACCTGCACTGAGGATGAAAATCCTCAGGCACAAAGGATCCTCTTGATGCTAATAGGTCACCTATCTGGTAGGTACAAGGATAACCCATTGTCTTGGAGTATGACTTGGTGCACACCTTGCCATCATGGTTGCACTTTAATTTCATGAATTGTTCCCCAATGAGTTTAATTGCCTCTAAAGACAAATTGTATCCCAATGGTAACAGTTCAGTGGGAAGAACTATTGCTAACTTTATTCAAGAGTTGTAAAGGTCCTCCTTAATTGATTTAATTTGATTTGAAACTGTTTCATATAGGTTTTCAAACATCCAACATGTTTCCCAAAGAATTTGAAAGGAATTGTTTGAGAGTAGCATGGGCCCCTTCCACCCAAGACATAGTTTTATTTCCAAAGCCAGGCTTTTTGCAATTCCAAGCCATTACAAATGTCTCTTTGATACAGAAGATGTTATTATCCATATACTCAAGCACATCCTCATGGTCTGCCAAGAAGAACTTTATACAAGTCATAATGTAGGTACCCAAAAGTAGGAAGATTGACAGTAGAGGCAGTGATTTGGCACTTTCTCTGAGTTCTGCATCATTTACCTCTGCCTCCTCCTTGGTTTTACAGGCCCCATAATTTGCCCACAGAGAAATAAAACTTTGCCACCCTTCAACCTCATGATTAAAGCAAAATTTACAGTTTTCTTGTATGTTTTTAGAAAAATGCCACAGAAAACACTGTCTTGTTGACTCAGGGAAAATATATTAAATATCAAAAATCAGCGCTTTTTCATGGTTTTTCACAAAGATTTTGGGAAGTCTCTCAGGATTGTAAGCCAGCTCCTTTAGTGCTTTTACAGACAAACTGTAGAAATCAAATGTTTTTCTTGTTATAAAAACAAGATCTTTCCTGAATTTTTTTTGATTGGATGTAATATATAAACTGCTAATAGAATATTGGATTCCTTTAATTAAAAAGCCTTTAGCCTAGTTATTGGCTTTTTTTCAAAACACCTCTATCATTTTTTAAAATGGACAGAAGCCTGGTATCTTGCTTTAACAAAAATTGTAAGCTTACCCCTAATTAATTCAATCATTGTTTATCAATAAAAATTTCCAATCCTAATTCTCCTATTTTTTAATTCAAAATATTTTAAAAAGTCAGATATCACTCTCAATCTATTCATTTTCCCATTTATAAACATATGATAACTAACTCTCACTCTTCTTATAGAAAAATAATTTCCCCTTTCCTTATTGCACCCTGGTTCTCCCCTTCTAAAACTTTTAATAATATTGATTTAGCTAAAGATGCTACTCTTAAAACTATTTAATCTCAAATAGATTTTTAAATTATTCAAGAATGGCAAGTTACTTATTTCAATGGTTTTCTTATTGAAAATGAAAGTGTGGTTGCAGACACCATTATGGCTAATTATTCTTGTGTTTTCTTTATTCAATTTTAAGGTTCCCAGAATCTCATCACCAATTAGGGTGTATCAAAGTTAAGCAAACCCTCCATTTTTTAACGGTGGGTTTAAAACCAAATTGGAAAATTGAAACCTGGAATTAAAAATCAAAAAACCCCACTTACTTCACATCAGATGTGTCAAAGTTACTTTAAAATGAGTGTTTTTTCAAATAAAGTATATAAAGGCCTTCAAAAGCTCAACCACATGTCATTCCACATCATAACCCCTTGTTTCATCCTCCAACCTTATTGGAACACTTCATCACTCTCATTGCTTCATTGCTATCCTCATCACTTCATCACTCTCATTGCTTCATTTCTATCCTCATCACTTTGTCACTCTCATCCCTTCATTGAGATCCTCATCAATTCATCACTCTAATTGCTTCATTTCTATCCTCATCACTTCATCACTCTCATTGCTTCATTGCTATCCTCATCAATTCATCAATCTCATTGCTTCATTGCTATCCTCATCACTTCATCACTCTCATTGCTTCATTGATATTCTCATCACTTCATCACTCTCATCACTTCATTGCTATCCTCATCACTTCATCAATCTCATTTCTTCATTGCTATCCTCATCTCTTCATCACTCTCATTGCTTCATTGCTATCCTCATCACTTCATTGCTGCCATTGCTTCATTGCTATCCTCATCACTTCATCACTCTCATTGCTTCATTGCTATCCTCATCACTTAATTACTCTCATTGCTTCATTGCTATCCTTGTCACTTCATCACTCTCATTTCTTCATTGCACTTCACCACTTCATCACTCTCACCTTGCTTTATCACTGTAATAACTTTATTGCTTTCATAAAATCCATCCTCTCATTGCTTCATTGCTTCATCACTTCATCCCCCCTTACATAACATCCTAACTGTCATTGCTTTATTGCTTCATCACTTCATCCAACTTACTCTTTTTAAATGGCCCCTCAGAGACAGTCCCCCCACAAGTCCCTTCAACCAAAGCAAACAATACCAGGAACTCAAAATCCAACAATCCTCCCCCATCAGCTTCCAAAGGCTCACGTCAGCTCAAGAGAGCTGATCACATCATCCTGGTAAACTGGCTCAAAATTATGTCCAACTAAAATGCTTGCTTTGGGTCCAACAATGAAACACAAGTTTGCAAAGCTCCATCCTCTAAGGTTGATTGTTATCTCCTGATGTCCAATTAACTCAAGAATAAAACCAAAGGTAGGCTGGATCTTTCATCCAAACAGATGCAGGAGCAATTCAAGAACTATCAAACCAAGTACAAAAAAGCCCACCCAATTTCAATCTCCACTGGCTTTGGAATCACCAACTCTGATAAAGCAAAGGGAATCAACTTGGTTGTTGATAAGTTGGACTCCATTTGTCCTTTTTATGTTCAAATTGATGAAATCTTTGGAAAGAAGGCCAATATCACCCCTTTAGCCGCTTTCGATGCCCAAAAATCAGATTCAGTTGATGCTGAGGACAAGTCTGTGGATGCTCAACATAGAAATGATGATCCCAATGAAACCTATGAGTGGCCCCAATCTGATGTTTAGGAGGAGATTCCAACATAATCAGCTCCAATCACGTCTACATCAGCATTGATCAACAATTCAAACCCTTCCTTGGACCCCTCACTTCCTTCTTTGGATTTCTCTCTTCCTGGGGTGGAAGAACTTAACAAATTGGTCAATGAGGAGCAATTTATTCCTGTATTGCCACTAACATCAACATCTGATCAAGTAAGGAACCAAGATCTTTTCTGTTCTGTCTGGTTAATCCTGACTGATTTAGATTGTAAAAAAACAGGCTCATCCATCCCTGAATGGCCAAATACTTAAGCCAATGGGGCCTCCCACATCCCCTTCAAACAAGAGCAATTATGTGCACACACAAACCTCCTCTGCAAAGGGGAAGCAAAAGGTGTCCAATTCCATAAACCTCAACCCTAATATCCATCAAAAGCAGAGAAACACTTCATATTTTTCTGGCTTTGAGGATATCATGGAGAAGCAAGATTCAAGTAAGTTCATTGATTGATTGTACTTGCTTTAAAAATCAAGCTCATTCCTATTCCCTTCCAAAAATAGTGAAATCAAAAATAGAATCCAAAAAACTTAAATTTGAAAAGGAGAAGTGGGATCTTCAACTGGCTATGGATTGTCAAAAGTGGAAAGATGAGAGTTTGGCTCATCAACACAAGTTTCATTCTGAGTGGCAAATCAAACAGGCCAAGCTGGAGTTTCAAAAAGAGGAAAATGAGAAGGATTGAGAGCAAAATCAACTCAAAAAGGAGAGGGAAAGGCTAGTTACAGAAAAAAAGATAGGTTATTGGTAGCCATGGAATGTATTGGTAGCAGTATAACTGTGGATGAAAAAAAAGGAAATTACTCAATTGCTTGGTTTGTAAATATATTTAGTTTGATGAAAATTTTAAAAATAAAAAAACAAAAATTATTTTTGATTGAAAAAAAGTTTGAGAGTTTTTTTAACACAACCAATGAACAAATATTTTTTATTTATATTTTTTTCCTAAGATATATTTTGCCACTGGCCAAGTCCTTGTTAGTGTTTTGGGTTTTTCTGTTGATTTGCATGGCCATGGCCATCCTAGTATGGTTGGCAGTATCCACCAAAGGAAAAGTACAGTGTTTGTACTTGTTTTCTGCCCAAACAATTTTCAAAATACCCTTTTGTTTGAAATGAATCCCAAAACCAAAGTCTGGGAACAAAAATTGGCCATTGGATACTTTATATTCATCCTTGTTGTTGATAATTTGTCCATTCAATTTCTTGGTTGGGACCACAAGTAAAAAGGAATAGTCAGAGACATCACCTTGGTCAATATGAGGTGAGTTGTAGAAGGAGTCTGAGGTGAAGGTGATGTGAGGTGAGAAGTCAAAAGCAGTAAGGCCAGATCAAAATTCCAATGAGAAGAAGGAAGGGATGTTTTTTTCCATCATGCCTTCATGGTTGGAATTGAATGCAAGTTTGGCTAATTTTTGAAACATTTGGCCCAATACATCAGAGACCTTGGCAGACCTAAGGTTCAAAAAGTAATACTCTTTAGGGGAGGATTTTACAGAATCTTTCTTCAAATATCATCCAAATATCTCAGAAGGGTCCATTGATTTTTTCCATCCAATTGCCCACATTTTCCCACCCCAAGATCTTCAGGGACCAACAGTGTTGACAAATTTTTTGGATTGGTGAAGGAACTTTTTTACTGAGTTGATTTCCTTCTTCTCTTGCTCATAGATTTCATTCAAAGGGATAAATTGGATGATGGAAACCATAGCCTCATGATCCAATCAATCTTGAACATATACTTTTCCAGAGCTGAAGAAATGGAACGGTTTGATCTTCTGTTTGGCCTGTTCCAACTCTTCAGGGGTGGGTTTTTGAAGTTTATTGAAAATGGATGGATAAAGGTTCAAGGTAAGTAGTTTGCGTGGAGACCAAACAACATTTTCATTAATTTTTTCCTCAGTCACTTCCAATGCAATTTCCAAATCCTGCATTTGAGCCCTCTTTCTCTGGAAAGGCCTTTTCTTCCCACTTCTCTGTATGTTTTTCAAAGTATCTCCTTCCACATTTTTCCCTACCAACCTTATACTTTGATCATGGTGAGGATGAAGATGGAAATCCATTATTTGTAACATTTCAAGTTTTGTGGGTGAAGAATGGGCTGTCAAGAAAGGGTGGTAAAAGCGTTGGAATGTCTGATTGCATTTCATTGAATCAAAAAAAAGCAAAAAAAACAGTCATTAGGGCATATCAAAGTTAAGAAAAACTGCCATTTTTTAATGAGGGGTTTCAACCCAAATCTTCCATTTCAAACCTGCCATTAAAAATCAAAAAACACACATATTTCAGATCAGATGTGTCAAATTTAACATGAAATAAGTGGGTTTTTTCAAGTAAAGTATATAAAGGCTCTCACCGGCTCAACCACACGTCATTCTACATCATCACCCCTGGTTTCATCCTCCAACCTCATTGGAACACTTCATCAATCTCATTTCTTCATTGCTATCCTCATCACTTCATCACTCTCATTGCTTCCATTGCTTCATTGATATCCTCATCACTTCATCACTCTCATTGCTTCATTGCTATCCTCATCACTTCATCACTCTCATTGCTTCCATTGCTTCATTGATATCCTCATCACTTCATCACTCTCATTGCTTCATCACTCTCATTGCTTCCATTGCTTCATTGCTATCCTCATCACTTCATCACTCTCATTGCTTCCATTTCTTCATTGCTATCCTCATCACTTCATCACTCTCATTGCTTCATCACTCTCATTGCTTCATCACTCTCATTGCTTCATCACTCTCATTGCTTCCATTTCTTCATTACTATCCTCATCACTTCATCACTCTCATTGCTTCCATTGCTTCATTACTATCCTCATCACTTCATCACTCTCATTGCTTCATCACTCTCATCACCTCATCACTCTCATTTCTTCATCACTCTCATCACCTCATCACTCTCATTGCTTCATCACTCTCATCCCCTCATCACTTCATCACTCTCACCACTCAAATGCTCTCATAGGACTTCATCCCTTCATCCCTCTTACTCTTTTTAAATGGCCCCTCAGAAAACCTCCCCCGCAAGTCCACTAAACAATCCAATGGACCAAAGCAAACATTCCCAGGAACTCAACATCCAACAATCCTCCCCCATGAGCTTCCAAAGGCTCAAGTCAGCTCAAGAGAGCTGATCACATCATCCTGGTAAACTGGCTCAAAATTCCATCCAACTACAATGCTTTCTTTGGATCCAACAATGAAACACAATTTGGATGACCTCCATCCTCTAAGGTTAACGTTTATTTATGCAGCAATCAATTGCCAATCAATTGCTCAATGAATTCATGATTGAATGAGAGATTGATTGGAGATTGATCAAGAGATCAATTGGCAATGGATTTGCAATTCAAAGTCTCTATATGTTTTTCAAATAATCTCCTCCCATCTTGTTCCCTCCCAACCGTATACTTTGATTGGGGTGAGGATCAACAAGGAATTAAATTTTTTGTATAAAATTTTGAGGGTAGTGGCAGATCTACAATCCAAAATTTTTCACACTATGGGATTTGAACCCATGAACTCAACATCAATGAGTGATGCTTTAACCACTAAGCTAAGTGTGCCATTGCAAGATGGGCCAATGTACCTGTCCCAAAAAGTATACCTTTGATTGTCATATCACCCATGGGCACTCATCCCCAGGAAATCAAATTTGTCCATCAAAAGCCGCCGCCTGCAATAAATCCATCAATTGCCGGCAGCGGCAGAGGAGGAGGAGGTGGTGGAGGCTGCCCCCCACAATCAACCGGCGGAAGCGGCAGAGGAGGAGGCCACCTGCAATCAATTGCCGGCAGCGGCAGAGGAAGAAGCAGGATGAGGCCTCCGGCGGCAGCAGGAATCAATTGCCAGCGTCAGACTCCTCCTCCTCCTCCTCTGCTGCCGCCCGCAATCAATTGATTGCTTGCAGGCAGCGGCAGAGGAGGAGGAGGAGGGGGCTGGCGGAAGAGGGGGGGAGGGCCGCGATTGATTGATTTTTGGCGGCGGCCTCCTCCTCCTCCTCTGCCGCCACCCACAATCAATCAATTTCTTGCCGGTGGCGGCAGAGGAGGAGGAGGAGGGGGCTGCCGGCAATCAACCAATCAATTGCTGGCGGCGGCAAAGGAGGATGAGGAGGGGGCCGCCGGCAATCAATCAATTGATTGCTGGCGGCGGCAGAGGGGGGGAGGGCCACAATTGATCAATCATTGGCGGTGGCCTCCTCCTCCTCCTCCTCTGCCGCCACCCGCAAGCAATTGATTGCTTGCTGGAAGCAGCAGAGGAGGAGGAGGGGGGGGGGCGCCAGCAATCAATCAATCAATTGCTGGCGGCGGCAGAGGAGGAGGACAAGGGGGCCGCCAGCCATCAATAAATCAATTGCCTGTGGCGGCAGAGGAGGCCGCCGGCAATCAATCAATCAATTGCTGGCGGCAGCAGAGGGCGAGGATGATGAGGAGACCACTGGTGATCAATTGATTGATTGCTGGTGGGGGCAGAATGAGGTTGAGAATTAGTTCTCCTGGGTATTGTTGCAAGAGCCACACCGGAATGGAGTTGAGTTCAGGACAGGTTTCCTGTAGGTAGTGTGAGGGTTCAGTTTTTATTTCTTTAACTGGTTGCTGGAAAGGGGGATGAATAGTAGGATACAAGAGAGAGTGAGTTGGTTCTTACAGGTAACCAGGGCAGTGCCAAGTGAACTGGTTAAGTTCTTGGGCGCTTGCAGCCCCTGGCTGAATGCAATATGGTCAGAATGGTAAGGGCGGCGTGATTACCGGATTTCTGACAGAGGCTGCTGCCCGCAATTGATCAATCAATTGTGGGCAGCGGCAGAGAAGGAGGTGGCTGGCAGTCAATCAATTGATTTCTGGAAGCGGAAGAGGGGGAGGAGGAGGAGGAGGCCACCTGCGGGGGCAGAGGAGGAGGGGGGGAGCTTACCTGGTGGATTGAGCAAGGAGGTGTGGGGGGACCTAGAGGCTGAATGATCAAAGGATCAGAAACCAATGAGGCGCAGGAAGAGGAGGAGGATGAGGAGGAGGGGGGGGCTTACCAGGGGTCCCAAACAAAGGGGGAGGGGAGGTGGTGGGTGAGGTGGTGGTGGTGGGTGAGGATGTTTGGTGAGCAGGAGGAAGGAGTGGACCAGTGGTTAAAAGTTCAGTCAGCTTTTTTGTGTTTTTAACTTGCTGTTGGGAATTTTGATTGCAAATGATGAGAAGGATGGTGATGTGATGTGGGGTGATGAGATGATAATAAGATTTGTGTGAAGCAATGGAGATGTGAAGCAATAGAGATGTGAAGCAATGGAGATGAGATGTGTGTGATGCAATGGAGATGGGATTGGTATGGATTTGCTGAGGTGGAGGTGTGGATGGGTGTTTTGCATGGGATGGATGATGGTGCATAATGGCGGGTTTGATGTTTGAAATCCGCCATTTTCATGAAACCTGCCATTTTGAAATAAACCAGTTAGGGGTATGTGTATTTCAGAAACCTGTCATTAAAAATGGCAGGTTTGGTCAAAAAATGGTGGTTTTCCAATGTCCGTTTTGCTAACTTTGACACACCCTATTATTCTGGTATAAACCACTTAGATGATCAACAAACATAGAAAATAACAAAAACAATACTGGCAATTCTCCTACCAAAAAAAAAAAAAATAAAAAAAATAATAAACAATCATCAGTCCGGTATAAACCACTTAGATGATCAACCAAGATAGAAAATAACAAGAAAATTACTGGTAATCTCCTACCAAAAAAAAAAGTCAGTCAACTGATAAAGAACTGGGAGGAGGAGGAGGAGCTGAAGGGGGGGCAGGTCACCAGTCGTTTGATTGATTGATTGATTGATCAGCAAGCAATCAACCATTCACTTGCTGGTAAATTGATTGATCAATTGTTTGCTTGCAGGTCAACCAATCAATTTATTGTTTGCTTTCCAATCAATCAATCCATTGACCAGCAAGGTGGTGGTGGGGGAAGATGGGGAGAAGGAGGAGGGGGAAGAAGGAGAGCAGTAGGAGGAGGAGGAGGGGGGGTGCTTACCAGTGGTGCTGAGACAGGGAGCTTACTGGTGGGGCTGAGCAAGGAGGGATGAATGGCCTGTAACTTGTAAAAGGAGGAGGAGGGGGGGGTGCTTACCGGTGGCGCTGAGACAGGGAGCTTACTGGTGGGGCTGAGCAAGGAGGGATGAATGGCCTGGAACTTGTAAAAGGAGGAGGAGGGGGGAAAGGTAAGCTCTGATGAATCAAGGAGGAGGAGGGGGGGCTTACCTGGGGCACTTAGCAAAGAAGAATAAGGAGGAGGATGACCAGGTGAACTTGGAGGTAGTTGGAGGTGGATGATGAGGTGGTTTGGTGAGGAGGAGGGAGGTGTGGACCAGTGGTTTGTTTTGGTGAGGTGATATTTTTGTGAGGAGGAGGGAGGATTGGACTGATGTTTTGGTGGGGTGAGGTGGCTGGTTTGGAAGTTTTGGTTATTGTTTTTGTCTAAGTCCACCAAAAAAAAGAAAAAAAATGGGAGTCAGCCTAGGATTCTGCTTTAAAAAACCAAAACCAAAAAAAATCTGGTGATGTTATTTTTTACCTATTTAAAAAACCAATTCTACTCATCAAAGTGAGAAAGTGTGAGGGGTAGAATCTGCTCTCTCATGGCCAAAGATGAGGTAGAAGATGAGGCTGGGATGACTTGAGGAGGATCAGGAATATCTTTGCCAAATATTTCATCCCATTCATCTTTGATGTCAGCAAGAAGGTTGTGAAGGATTACACAACTGATAATCCAGTTGATGAGGAACTTCATTTCTTTGGAAGATTGGAGCTGGTTTTTCATCTCCCGTAAGCTGGCCCATCTTTCTTTCAGGATTCCTATTGCATGCTCAATCCAAACTTGTGATTGGGCAAGATGATAGTTGAAATCAGTTTTGGCTTGATCATTGGTTGAAACATTGTGGTATGCTGGAACCACATATTTCCCCCCAGCATAAGCTGAATTGGCCAGAAGGTATTGCTCTTGGTCAAAGTAGTTATCTGGTTTTTGGGCAATCCTCATCCAATTGAAAAAATATGAATCATGACAAGAACCCAGAGGGCCAGCATGGAGGGATATGAACTTCTTGTTCTTATCATGAACAAGTTTTAGTGCCAGAGAGTATCTATACAAACCAATAAAATAAATTTTGTCAGTGTATTATCAAAGGCTTTGGAAAGGAAATGAATCAATTGCCTTTTTTTCCATTCAAAATAATGGTTGCCATCTAGCTTGGGTTTTTGACTCAAGCAGATAGTGGTTCCATCAACAAAACCAATGCAACCAGGAAAGCCTTCAGTCTCCATTACTTGAGATATATCCTTGAGATATTCTTTTGTTGGCCAACAAAGGACCAAGCAATGGAAAGATAGGATAGCAATCATGACTCTTTTGGTGTATAAGTCAATGGATTCATAACTTACCAAGAATAGATTTTCTAATCAATGAATTTCTGCTCCATTTTCATTTGATCCCAATCTACAAATAGCAACATCCAGTTGGATAGCTGGATTGAGTTGAGGATTCCAAGAATTGTTCTGGAAGATGTGGTGGTCTTCAATCATCTCCAAAAGTTTCATGAAAGAAGGCAATAAAGTTTGTAACAGTTTCTGGAAGCTTCAGTTGGCAGTAGGTGAAGCTTTTGCCTTTCATACATAGGGTTGTGGAGAGTGTGTTGTTGTGGAACAATGTATCACTTTTCCAATAGAGAATTCAAAGCTAACCACCACAAAAATCTGCATTTCACTTGCTAGCAAGTGCCATCAAGGAGCTCATGCACAATGTATGACCAAGCTCAGTTCAAGGTTTGGCCAAGCTCAGTTTAAGATGTTCCCAAGCTCTAATGCACAGTCACTGTGCACCAAAAAATTGTTTTAGAGAATTAAAGTACCTTCAACTAGATATTGGAGAGAGATTCAACCAGAGCTTCCTTGATGAATCTTGCTAGCAAGTGCCATCACTTTTTTTGTGGTGAACCAAGTTGATTCCAAATCAGAGTCTGAATCCGAGTCAAATAATAAAAAAAGTTCAGTCAGCTTTTTTGTGTCTTCAACTTGCTGCTGGGAAGTTTGATTGGACATGTTGAGAAAGATGGTGATGTGATGATGATGGGATGTGTGTTAAGGGATGGAGATGTGAATCAATGGAGATGTGAAGCAATGGAGATTTGAAGTGATGGAGATGTGAAGTGATGGAGATGTGAAGCAATGGAGATGTGAAGCAATGAAAATGAGATGTGTTTCATGTGTATGGATTTGATGAGTTGGAGGTGTGGATGAGTGTTTTGCATGCCATGGATGGTGGATGGATGATAATGGCGGGTTTGATGTTTGAAACCTGCCATTTTCATGAAACCCACCATTTTGAAATACACCAGTTAGGGGGTATGTGTATTTCAGAAACCTGGCATTAAAAATGGTGTGTTTGGTCAAAAGAATGGCGGGTTTCTAATGGTGGTTTTGCTAACTTTGACATGCCCTATTTTGAAGCTGTAATTTTTGGTATCTACTAATTAATTAACAAATTAGCTCTTTGAAAAATCAAAAGGAGATCATCAAAAATTATTTTAATTTGTTTTTTGGAAATTCAACAAGCCCTTTCAAAATTTTTGAATCCTTTCAAAACATAATTTCCTCAATATTTTTACCTTAGTATTTTCAATGATTTCTAGAAATTCAATCTAAATTTACCATCAAACTCCTTTGATTTTCCTGGCTTCTCTAATATTCAATTTTCTTATAAATTTGATGATTGAGCTCAAGATAAATCAAATTCCAGTGAATTCTCTAATCCCTCCATTGCCAATTTAAGTATCTCAAAATTACAACAAAACACCAAAACTAATTTTTTTGCCTTCTTTAACCCAAAAGGAAAGAAGTCACTATAAATTAATACTGATAATAAATTAGCAGTGAAATCCTTAGATTTTATTGGAAAAGATCCCACTTCCTTAATGGTACAATTTTGGTCTGGTCATGCACCTCTCAACAGTTATCCTCACAAAATAAAACATTCTCCAACAAAGAAATGTCCCTATTGCAATCACAAAGAAATCATTTTTCATTTTCCCATCTTGTGCAATCAACATTGCAACCAGAGAAGAATCTTTTGAAATAAATTTCTCAAACTTAAGATCAAAAGAAATCCTTTGAAGGCCTTTTTTATCCAAAGTAACTTTGAATGTTTTCCATATCTTGGAAATTTCCTTGTCCATTCAAATAGTTTAAATCATTTTTCATTCTTTTCAAAAAATCAAACAGAAGATGAAAAATGATGTGAATTTAAATATTCAAATTTTGCTTGATTTGATTCCACCATTAATCAATCAGATACTATGTTCAACTCTATTAATCATCAGTTATCCTATTTATTATCCCAAAACCTACCTACATATATTACTATCACAAATATTCTATAAATATCCTTACAAAAGTTTTTTTGTATATTATTGCTTCCTCTCTATTCTAATGATTCAAAAATAGAAATTTTCAAATTATTATTTAAAGTCCATTTCAACAGGGGGACTTGAAAACTTATTTCAATCAAATTCTTATGAAATGATTTTTAGTAGATCTTTTTGCCAAAGATCTATTAACTTTCTTTAATAAATTGAAAAACCTTATATCATCACTAAAATTGGGATCCTGTGATTGATGTTCATTTCATAGGCAGAATATAATAACTTAATGTTTGTGCATTGGAGTATTTTTAGATTAGATTTTTCCTCTTAACATTTATAAAGGTTTTTTTTCTTCTTTTCCTTCTTCCTCATATGCCCTCAATTTGCTGTTCCTCATATTCATTTTATGAGATTTGTCTCATACAGCATCCCATTCACCTATATGAGAGATTACTGGACTGTTTTTTCCTGATTTATACTATCTCATACATAACACTGAATTATAGCATGACATGTGAAATCAGCAACACTTTTAAAAAAAGGGATAGCTTGAAGGTGAAGGGGATGATGTCAAGAAGGGTGGCTCAAGGCTATCATGAATTAGTAAAGTAAGTTTGAGGCTAATGATAAATAAAAGAAATGCCAACCAAAAGTAAGGCCCAAACATAACCTTCTGAAAGGAAACCTAAGTTATGATGAATCAGGTACTAGAGAGTACTGCTGGATAACCATGGTCAAAGTTCATAGTCAATGATTCAAAGATAAATTATTGGCTCAAGAACCCGCCAAGAAAACTGACTGAGTATTGTAGAAGTTAGTTCCTACTCTCAACAACCAATTAATGGTTCTTCAAAAGCATTCCAAGTTTATTGTACTATTGACTGGATGTCATGCTTTTCAAAAGTTGTGAACAGGTTTGGATCTGAAGAGCCTGAGAAAGCTAAGGTGAATTGTTGACTCTCAATCTATGGATGAACAGGTTTATGTTGTAGACAAAGTTTGACGCATGAAAAATGCCCCCATCTTATGAGGGAATCAAATCCCCTCCTCCTCCTTAAAAGTCCTTGAGTCCCATAGATAAAAAAAACCCAACCAAAACTCTATTTCTCCCTATCACTATTTGCTATCCTTAGATCTGATCAAACACTCTTTCCACACCACCAACACCTACATCCATTTCTCAAGTAGCCTCGGAATTGACTCAAGTTGGCCTTAGGAAGGGAACCAAAGAAGGTACAACCCAAGGAAATGCTACAGTGTTTTTTTCCACCCGTGAAGATTTTGTATCAAGCTTGCCTCATTGGGATGCGACCCATCATCATTGACCCTCTGTCTCTGCTGCCAGCCCCCCTCCCGGAAACCGATCTGATTGTCTTGATCACTTTTTTCTGTTGATCTCCTCAGAATAAGTGATGTATTTTTTTTTTCGGATTTGTGCTTCTAATTTTGAATTCATGAAAAAAAAAAAATCAAAAAATTCTATCCCCCTTCCTCCACCCTGAGTTTTTTCGAACAGGTGCCCCGAAACGGGCGCCGAGTCGTCGATGTGCTGCTTTTGAACTGCGCTATGCGCTCCCTGGAAAAAAAAAAAAAGACCCAAGCACCACGCCAAGTTGAACCCAGCAGTCATCAGCGGCAACTGGGTTGCACTTGCCCATCACCACCACCACCAACAATTTAACTACTAGGACGTTTTACCGGGGACCCTTGAAGAATTGAAGACTATCACACCCGCAGCCACGAACAAATCTTGGAAGCTCAGACCGATCTTGAATATCGCCAGGACCGACTCGAGTCATGGAAGTCATCTGGGACTCCGAAAGGTTTGCCTACAAGTTCTTATGAACCAATCCCACCCCGCCCCAGTTTTACTCATTCTGATATTAGCTCACATACATCCTTGTCCTCCGACGGACGTTTCCCTCGTTGTTCTTATCCCCAACTTCCTTATTCTTTGATTCTTTTTTTGACATCCTTCCCAACCTCAGTGATCCCGTGATTCCTAGTAGCTAACATGCCCTCTTTATTCACTGCAAATGCCCGGATCGATCCAATGACCTCTTCCCACTCGCCTGTCTGCCCCTAGGTTCTATGTCGACCTTCCTGTGGGCAGCTTTACTCTTGGTAGCTTCAAACGCTACCTTTCATCGCGAACCGGTGTCCAACCGGAGCACATGAAACTATTCTGTAATGCAGGCCTGATGAAAGATGACCATTCACCCTTGAGTTCATTCCAACCAGAACTCGATGGCCAGTTTGATTCTAATCTACCCTCAAATAGTCCACTCATGCGCAGTAGGATATGGAACGGCATCTTTTCAGGGTTGAAGAAACGTCAAGCACCTCTCATGCGGATCAGAATGGTCGGCACTAAAGAAACCCGAACCGTTGTTTCCGATCGCCCAGACCTCGAAGCATTCAATAGTACGGATCAAAATCTTGGCACTCAAGCCGTCTCTAATGTGGAAGTCATGAATGAGCCTAGGATCATCTACCAAATCAACGAACTTACACAAAAGACAGTCCATGACTATTTACCCAAGGTCGAGCGATATGAGGTATTGGTTTCAGCGGAGCCCGAGATGCTCGAATCATCTGGAAGTCGGACTCAGGACGATCAAAACCCACCAGCGACTCACTCGGAATGGAATTCGACAGAGTTTGCAGGTTTATCCGAAGTACTCCTTCAAGCATTACTGAAACTCGACGGGTTTGATATAGATAGTGAATGGGCAGATGCAAGGTTGGCTCGAAAAGAAGGGGTCCGAGCTGTTCAGAAGCTCCTGGGTGAGCCTTCAGCGTTGCCATTTCTCATCGGTTTTTTGCACTATAAAAAGTTCACCGTACCTTCCTTCCGCACTTTATAGACCGACTGGATCAGGTGAAGGCGGCCAAAGATCTACAGCGGTGACCTGGATCATTTCAAGTGGCCGGAAGAGTGAGTTGATTCCTGTTCCTACCAGCTAGCTTGAAAACGTACCTGACCCTCTGCACTCTACCGATGACAAACCATAACCCAATCATCCATCCATCATTTGTATGGAAGAATCGAGTATCTAAGTATTTGTAAATCGTTGTTAGCGTTGCGACTCCATCCCGAGAACACATCGGAATATCCCACCATTTTGATCTCAAAGCCGTCGTCTGCCCGCAGCTTTGATGCGCTAGATCAGAAGCCTCCTTGTTTTGCGGGCAGATCATGAAAAACGATTCTTCTGTTTCATACAAAAACAATCATCCTGTCATGTATTCCTTACCTTGTCATCACTGCGGTCCGTCCGCCTATCCTTGGAATTGTGTTTTTCTCATCCCCATCTTAGTTGGGTCACAACGACCAGTGATCTAACGTATGTTACCTCCCTCTCCTTCTTCTTGTGCTGATGGACTGATGCAATTGTAGATGTTGATTTTAGTAGCCCGATATATGTATCAGTTTGACAGACAGATCCAGCGGCCTCATTACATCGGGTCCTACAACTATATCCCTCATATTAATGAGACAGTTTGGGATTCCTGGGATAGTTACTCGCAAGGTACCCGTTTCTGGAAATGGACCGAAATTCCTCCTCATCCTTCTGTCAACAAACTTTCCTTCTTTCTCATTCTTCTAACCACTGTGGTCACTGACTTCAATTATCCCTACATCAACTCTACCTGACTTGAAGTTCTTACGTGTGAAACAATTTGCTACTGGTCTGTCCAAGTCCATCAGCTTTGAAACGGTGTCAGGAAGTTGTATTGGTTTGAGTGAATGAATCCAGCAGGGTTCTTCTTCTTCTTCTTCTTTTTTTTTTTTTTTTGCAAGCCAACAAATGTTGTCAAATGATGTAAAGATTTGGAATGACCTCATCAAATTAACCTGGTTACGGCCAAGGTATCTTCGAAGAAAAAATTTGGACGGGTATACCAATTTGAGATCTGGGGAAATTTGCAATGGTAGGGTTAGCTAGGGGTTGAATATTTGTATTGACCAAATGAATGATCCCCAAGGTTAATCTTTGACTCTCTTCCCGTAAGATTGATTGTCTCTAAGACTATGTATTGTCACACTTTGAGCTTGATCCACAAAATGACCTCTCTTTGCCCATAGCTCTCAAAGTCAATATTCACCTCAGCTCGCTAAGGATCTGTTTTTGCACTTGAAAGCTTGAGAGCAAACTAAGAGCACACTAATCTTGGAGTGCTTTCTAATCTGGTCACTAGTATTTCCAAAAGTAGGGACTAATAATTTTGATGTGCAGTCATTTTGTTTGATTGGTCTTTTCACTGTTTGCATTACTTCAAAACACTTCCTAGGAACTTTGTACCTGGTTATCAAGTACTACTTTCTTGGTTCATATTCCATAACTAATTGTCAATCAATCACCTTTGAACAATCTTGTTTTTATCTTGCTTCGATTTGCATTTCTCACCATCATCAAAGCTTTGCTTTTGGAAGGGTCAATAAACCATTCTTGACACTGTCATTTCACCCTTGTCCTTACCACTATGTTTTCCCTTGCAGCTTACTTTTGAATAGTTTACCCTTTCACTTGGATTACAGCCACTGATCACAAAATCTTGAATTACTTCATCATTCACCTTAGATGGTCTCATTCACAACCTCATTCTCTTATTTCCATACTTCTCATGGGCATTTTGGATTTGCTGCAGGTAGTCATTTGATGATCAGTCTGTGCTTTTTTTTATCATTGGCTCCTTAATTTTCCTTAAAATCACACTGATTTTCTGGTTGTAGGATTTTTTCTTCATTTAGTTAATTTCATACATTCTAGGAACCTTGTTCAAAGCAAGTTCACGTTCAACTTTTACCACTATTCTTATTCTCCAAAATACTTCTCTCAAACTTGAAGCTTATCTTCAAATCTTCCTTGCACTTTGATTCAAATTTGAATTAATTTTGGAATTAAAAACTTACTTTCAGGTTTCCTTATTGTGCTCATAGCCTTCTGTAATCCACCATCTTTTTATCTTCACCCTTCTCTCTATCCCTACTGTTCAGACCCAATAGGTCCTATCATCTATCATCAAGACCCTACAGGACCTATGCAGTGCTATATCAAACCATAGGTGATTATTATATCCTTTAACCATAAGAATTGTAATGAACCCACAGGCTACTTCATTAATATTTTCAACCAGCTCAGGCTGAATTCAAGCCTTCAAAATTACTAAAGCCATGCCCTTCTTTGAAGGAACACATGATTTTAGCTTTTTTTTTTGCTAAACTGGTACCTTTTTTGAAGAAATGGCAGACTATAGTACTTTATTTTAAGAAACTCACACCTCCTGGCATGTTCTCCCACCCCAGAAAGGTGTGCAAACCTTGGAAATTCAGTTCAATACAAAAAAATTGCAAATTTAGAAAATTAAGGTTTGGTACACCTTTTTAAGGTTTAAGCAAGTGTCTGGGGTGGGAGAACACACCATTTGAGGACATTTTGGTCACCCCATGGTGTTTAAACTTTGATTGAAGACTTGGGGGGTTGAATTAAGGCCTTTGGACCCCCCGTGGGGCCTTTCTGGGGTAAAATTCTTTGGATAATTCATTGATGGACACCAATCAAGCTAATGCAATATTTAAAAATGCAATAAATTTCAGTTTTTGCAAGGAATTCAAATCTGATATCATATTCAAAAGAAAACTTGATCCAATCTAAGAAGAATAACAAAAATGAGACAAATTCATTTTCTCTATGCAATGTAAGATTTCCAGTGGAATATGAATACCTTTGTGCCAAACTTAAAAAACATGAAACTGCTACCTATACCTATTTGATAAGGGGAATTCAATCATTTTCAAAATTTTCAACATCAATAACATCAATTACAGAAATAATAATGTAAAATAGGAAAAAAAAATATTTTTTGAAGAAAATTCAATATTTATGATGGAATATAAATACCTTTGTAACAATCATAAACATAATAGAAAAATGCTGAAAATATTGATTTTAAAATCACAATAAAATTATTTTAAAATATTCAAACAATAATTCTCATAAAGTAAACATATAAAAACACCAAATGTAAGAAATTGATTTCTTTGGATAAGAATTGAAATTTACAGCAAGTTATAAATGGCTTATAGAAAACATAAGAAGAAATTGGAAATTTGAGATATACCTAAATTATGAAGAGATTGATAATCTGTTTGAATATTTCAAAAAAGTATTCATTGAGTGACATCATAACAATAATGAAATAAACAATTGATTTCTTTGGATAAAAAATCTTCTTTGTGATGGAATGTGAATATTTTTTTAACAAACATAAAAAAACTTCTCAAAAATGCCTCATGAAACTATTCATTAAGATTAATTCAAATTTCATAAAAAATTACCAAAGAAACTCAATCATGTCCAAGAATAATCAAAGAAATATCAAAATTTGATTTCTATGAATAAACAGAGATCAAAATTTCCTATTTTTCTCATGGTTGAAAAATTCCTGATTGGAATTTTTAAAAATATTTGAATTCCTCTCAGGAAGAGTTGAAATCTATCATGTTTGAATAACTTTTCAAGTTTTGTACAATTTTATCTACATTTTGTCATTAATATGAAATCTTGCTCAAAGAAACAAATTTCTGAACTTTTCTTTATCATTCTTGAATTTAATGGATTTTTTCATGAAAGATTTTGGAAAATTTCAATTTTTACCATTTGTTATGAGTATTTAAAATTTTTTTGATGTTCTTTTATATCTGTAAAAATAGTACTTACAATCCATTGAAAATTTCAATTTGTATTCAAAGAAATTACTTTTTGATATTTATTTAATGATTATTGCCCTTGATGGAGTTTTTTTTTGTAATTTTTAATGGTATTTGAATTCCTCTGATTAAATATTTGTATGTGGAATTTTTTTGTTATTTTTGGTAAAAAGATATTTCAACTCCATCAGAAATAATCAATTTGATTCAAAGAAATAAATGTTTGATTCTACTATTCCTATTATGTTACTCAATGAATTATCTTTTGAAATATTTCAAAATTTTTGAATTCCCCTTATAATTACAGGTATATTTAGCATTTTTATATGTCTTTTATTTTTGGTATAATTTATTTACATTTTACTGCAAATTTCAATTCTTATTCAAAGAAAGCAATTTTTTATATTTGATGTTTTTATTTTTGTACCTCATGAAAATATTGATGAAATATTTCAACATATTTGAACTCTCATTATGAAACAGATAGATGTAGTATTTCTTAAACTTTCCAATGTGTGTACAAATTTATTTACATTCCATAGCAAATCTTGAATTTTCCTCAAAGAAATATGGTTTTCATAATTTTTACACTTATCTCTGCAATTAATGTTGTTTTTGTAGAAAAAAATTGAAATATTAAAATTTGTCTGATTATTTCACCACAAAAATATGATGGAACTTCAAGGATCTCAGTCCCAATCTATGACAACACTGTAAGACTCCAAATGGGGCTGGCTGCAGGCAGCTCTGTGGAGGGGAAAGGTGCTTTTTTTTAGGCTTCCCTCCTGAGTGTTACAAAAATATTTAAATGTAACCAGAATCAAGTTCCAGAACCTTGTAGGTGAGGAATCAATGGGGAAGAGATAAACTTCATAGTAAACAGTAGCTAGGGGAAAACACTATCTGAGGCAAGATGGTGCTGGAAAAGACTTGAACAAAATAAGTTAGAGTTTCAGAGTTCAATAGAACAAGGCAGTTGTAAGTAACAACACCCACAAGCTAATAAATTTGGTTGTCAGCAGAAGATTAGGAAAGATCAAATCAATCCCAACCAACCTCCAGGTTCTCAATGAACCTGCCCAACTCTCTGCAATCAAGCACTTGATGGGTACCAGATAAATGTGGTTGGCTGTAAAAATCAAGGTGATTTGTTTTATGAAGCTCTAGAAGCAATAACTAATTCAAACAAGATTATCTCAACACTTCTCAAGGGACTCAAGAGTAGTGTGGAAAAATGCAACTTCAAAGAAATAAAGGGAGGTTTAACAATCCAAGTTTCAAGCTTAATGAAACCTCTTAGTCAAACATGACTCATTCCAGAAAGTTAATCAAAGAATGATCAAGACAAGTATGGTTGTAAAAAGGGATCAAAGAGTGGTATAACACACCCAAGAATTCAACCAAATGAATTATTCTTCAAACAGAAAGTCTATTGGTTTGTGATAATGGATAAGTCCACAGAGGGGTGGATCAAGGATTTGAGTATGGAGGCTCAAGGATCAGAGGGAAATCATGGATATAACCTGGATAAAAATGATGAATTGCTCAGATAAGGGTGGAGTAGATAAACTAAATCCACATGGATTGATTTATTGATTGGATAATACAATGGATGATGGGAGAAAGGAAGGGGAGAGCCCCTGCTTTTATGGGCAAGAGAACCTGTAGAATACTTACAAGATGATGACACAAATGATAGCGGAAATATATATATATATATATATATATATATATATTTAATAAGAGGATCAAGGGAGTCTGTTCCTCCCTGCCAACTTTCCGCAACTGGGGTGAGAAGATCTCACCCCCTTCCCTTGCTTGTGTCCATCCGCAGGATGGACAATGAGGGGCCGCAACAGGTGATGGTGGCGCGCTGATGGATGCAAGATGATTGGCGCAAGGCAAACATAAGCAAGCCTCCCAATAGTTTCATTGGCAAGCACAGGTGAGATGATGCGCAGATTGCTTGGTGTGGGGGAGGATCAAAGACAAGGGGGAAAGTTTGATCTGGGGGAAGGAGAATTGGGTTTGGATTCCAATGATGGATCTCAGCTGGGCAATAGAGACCTGGTCTGATGGTTGAGTCTGGTTGTTCACTGGAAAAGCTGCTGCAGTAGTTGGGATGTCCAGTTGGTGGAAAGGGCCAATTTATTAGGACTGCACCAAGGCTCATGAGGCTTGCAGTGGGTAGGAGTGAGGATGACAATGGATGGATCCTGATCTAAGCCACCATTCCTTAGTCATTGTGATTTAAATGAGCCGTTGAGTGCTTAGTTGGTTAGATGAGCTTGAGTTTCTTCTTCACACTCTTGGGTTGTTGCTTGGTGAAGATGGTGGAGAACCAGGTACTGTAGATGGCACCAATGATTATGAGGATGGAGAGGATGATGTGCGTGTTCTTTGCCCCAAAATAAAATCAATGCCAAGCACAAAGAGGAGGAATTGAGCCCAGGGCCTGGGGACTTTAAAAACCCAGGGGGCCTTCCTAGACCGCTAGGACAGGGGGAAAATGGGAAGAGGGAAAAAAAGAAGGTTTCCATACCAACACATTTTTTTTCTTTCTCTTTCTCTTTTTTTTTTAGATAGACAAATGAAAGATTATGTATAAAAAAAATAAAAATTTTCCCTTTTCTTATGAGGCGTCCCAAATTGGTCACCACAACACTCAGGCCAAGCTCTAAACCAGCTCAGGTCAAGCTTCAAACAAGCTCCACTGCACAGTTGCTGTGCACCAAAAACATGGTTAAACAATGGAGATAGCTTCAACTATATATTCAAGAGAACTTCAGCCCAAGATTCCTTGATGGCACTTGCTAGCAAGTGACATCAAATTTTTCATGGTGTTTCTATATCTTTTTGTGTCTGACACAAAATTATTTATTTTTCACTGGAAATATTCTTTTTTTTGTGAATCAAATAAATGTTTATCATTTTTCTAATTTTTGTTACATTGGATGAAATTTTTTGTGAAATATGAGCTCAGATTTGAATTTTTTGAAAAAACTGATATTCATTGCATCTTAAATATAGCACAGGCTAAAATCACTCCCATTGTGCCAAAAGGCTTCATTTTAGAAAAATAAATTGCTAAAATTTACCAAAAGGTGTCCTTGGCATCATTGCAGTAATTTTTTTTGCTAAAATGGAGCCTTTGGAACAACTTCCAACACCAGGAAGTTTTACAGCCTTTTTAAGGTTTAAAGGGGTGCCTGGGGTTGGAGGACACACCATTTGATGGCATTTTGGGCTCCCAAAGGCCTGTAAATATCAATTAAGGCCCTGGGGGCTAAATTTAGGTTTCCAGTCCCCCTTTGGAGAAGACACCCTTGGGGGCCTGTCTGGGGTAGGATTCTTCGGAAAATCAAAATATGGACACCAATTCAGTAAATGTAGTATGTACAAATGCAATAAATATAATTTATTTGCTAGGAATTCAAATATGAACTCAGATTTTTAAAAAAACTTTATCCAATTTGAGAAAAATGAGAAAAATTATAAGAAGTCATTTTATTCACACAAAGGGGAATATTTCCAGTGTAATTTAAACAACTTTGTACCAAACATAAAAAAACATAAAAATCTTCCAACATACCTCTTCAATTCTGGAAGCTAAATTATTTTTAAATATTCAACCAAAAGTATCATCCAATAAATAAATAATTATAAAAAATATAAAAACATAGCTCTTTTAAGAGAATTCAAGATTTGTGATGGAATTTCAATATCTTTGTTCCAAGCCTAAAATATCATAGAAAGATACTGCATATATTTATTTAAAGGGTGATGTTAAATTCACAGCTCCAGTCGTGTGGGAGTTGTGTAGGGCCCCTGAACGCGTGGGGGCCCATACACTACTCCATATAATTTATTATTTATGATTTATGATTTATTATTTATAATTTATTATTTATGATTTATTATTTATGATTTATTATTTATTATTTATTATTTATTATTTATTATTTATTATTTATTATTTATTATTTATTATTTATTATTTATTATTTATTATTTATTATTTATTATTTATTATTCATTATTTATTATTTATTATTTATTATTTATTATTTATTATTTATTATTTATTATTTATTATTTATTATTTATTATTTATTATTTATTATTTATTATTTATTATTTATTATTTATTATTTATTATTTATTATTTATTATTTATTATTTATTATTTATTATTTATTATTTATTATTTATTATTTATTATTTATTATTTATTATTTATTATTTATTATTTATTATTTATTATTTATTATTTATTATTTATTATTTATTATTTATTATTTATTATTTATTATTTATTATTTATTATTTATTATTTATTATTTATTATTTATTATTTATTATTTATTATTTATTATTTATTATTTATTATTTATTATTTATTATTTATTATTTATTATTTATTATTTATTATTTATTATTTATTATTTATTATTTATTATTTATTATTTATTATTTATTATTTATTATTTATTATTTATTATTTATTATTTATTATTTATTATTTATTATTTATTATTTATTATTTATTATTTATTATTTATTATTTATTATTTATTATTTATTATTTATTATTTATTATTTATTATTTATTATTTATTATTTATTATTTATTATTTATTATTTATTATTTATTATTTATTATTTATTATTTATTATTTATTATTTATTATTTATTATTTATTATTTATTATTTATTATTTATTATTTATTATTTATTATTTATTATTTATTATTTATTATTTATTATTTATTATTTATTATTTATTATTTATTATTTATTATTTATTATTTATTATTTATTATTTATTATTTATTATTTATTATTTATTATTTATTATTTATTATTTATTATTTATTATTTATTATTTATTATTTATTATTTATTATTTATTATTTATTATTTATTATTTATTATTTATTATTTATTATTTATTATTTATTATTTATTATTTATTATTTATTATTTATTATTTATTATTTATTATTTATTATTTATTATTTATTATTTATTATTTATTATTTATTATTTATTATTTATTATTTATTATTTATTATTTATTATTTATTATTTATTATTTATTATTTATTATTTATTATTTATTATTTATTATTTATTATTTATTATTTATTATTTATTATTTATTATTTATTATTTATTATTTATTATTTATTATTTATTATTTATTATTTATTATTTATTATTTATTATTTATTATTTATTATTTATTATTTATTATTTATTATTTATTATTTATTATTTATTATTTATTATTTATTATTTATTATTTATTATTTATTATTTATTATTTATTATTTATTATTTATTATTTATTATTTATTATTTATTATTTATTATTTATTATTTATTATTTATTATTTATTATTTATTATTTATTATTTATTATTTATTATTTATTATTTATTATTTATTATTTATTATTTATTATTTATTATTTATTATTTATTATTTATTATTTATTATTTATTATTTATTATTTATTATTTATTATTTATTATTTATTATTTATTTATTATTTATTATTTATTATTTATTCATTATTTATTATTTATTATTTATTATTTATTATTTATTATTTATTATTTATTATTTATTATTTATTATTTATTATTTATTATTTATTATTTATTATTTATTATTTATTATTTATTATTTATTATTTATTATTTATTATTTATTATTTATTATTTATTATTTATTATTTATTATTTATTATTTATTATTTATTATTTATTATTTATTATTTATTATTTATTATTTATGATTTAGTGGAGGCTCCACAACTTGATTTTAGTTTTTTAGCGTGCCACACAACTCAAATGGGATGTGTCGCATGCCACACAGCCCATTTGAGTCGTGTCACACAGCCCATTTGAGTTGTGTAGCATGCCACACGGCCCATTTGAGCTATGTATGGTGCCACAGGTCCCATCAAGCTGTGTACACGGTTCAAAGAGCAGTGTACAGAGTTGTGTACACGCCTCAATGAGCCATGAATCTAACATTACCCTAATTTAAAAAGGGGAATTCAAATATGCTGAAATTGCTCAAGAAAACGTTTGTAAAGCGCACAAATAAAAACATCAAATAAAAAAATTTCTTCAATTTTATTAACAATTGAATTTATAGTAAGATTTAAATACCTTACCACAAAAACCAAAGAAAATAGAAAATTTATCTATATACCTGCACTCTCTGGAGGATTCAAATATGTTGAAATATTCAAAAAAATCATTCATTGAGTGAAATAATCAGAATAATGAAATACAAAATGATTTATTTGGATATTTGTGATGGAATGTGGATGTCTAGTACAAAAAATAAAAAAAATAAAAAAAAACTCAACATGAAAATATTTTAAAAGAGGTATTAAAATATCATTAAAAATTTGGAAAGAAAATCAGTCAAGTGCATGGATGATCAGAGAAATCTAAAAAGTTTATTTTTTTCAATAATCAATTTTTTGAATTTGATGTTTTTATTTTTGTGCTTTATGAAACTTTTATTGAGATTTTTCAACATATTACAACTCTAATATAAAGACAGATGTATGCATTATATTTCTATTATTTCTTATGCTTGGTACAAAGGTATACATATTTCATCACAAATGATAAATTTTGTTCAAAAAATTATTTTTTTCATATTTTGTATAACTTTTTAAGTAATTCAAGATATTTTTGTTTGAATTTCTGTTCATGTTTCAACTCACAGCATTAAATAGGCTTTTACAGAATTTTTTCATGCTTTTTTATGATCATTACAAATGCATTCATATTCTGCTGGATATATATCTTACTTTTTTCAAGGAAATCCATGCTTCATCATTTTCACTATTCTTTTTACATTGGGTGTTTTTTTTTCAAATCTGAGGCAAGACTTAAATTCCTTGAAAAAGATTGATATTTATAGCATTTTTAAATATTATATTTCCTCAATTGATGTCCATATTTAAATTTTCTAAGAAATTAAACCCCAGACAGACCTTACAGAGAGTCTGGAGGCCTTAATTTAGTCCCCCAGGCCCTGGATTAATGTTTACAGAACACACTATCAAATGGCATGTTCTCCCACCCCAGGAACCCCCCTTGAAATCTTAAAGAGGCTTCATGCCTTCCTGGTATGGGGAAGCATGCCAAAATTTTGAAGAAAAATACTTTAATGACACTAATGATGCATTTTAGCATCATTGGTGTGATATTAGTAATTTAATTGGCATGAGTTTAGCCTGAGACTTTAAATCTTGCATTAACTTGATTGGTGTCAATCATTGAATTCTCCAGAAATTCTACCCAAGAAAGGCCCCACAGGGGGTATAAAGGCCTTGATTTAACACCCAAGGCCTGATTTAATGTTTAAACGCCTTGGGGTGCCCAAAATGTCCTCAAAATATGTGTCATACCACCCCAGGCACTCCTTTAAACCTGAAAAAGGCATTCCAAACCTTGATTTTCTGAATTCACACCTCTTTCCTATTGGAATATCTTTTTGAGGTTCACACAACCTCCTAGGGTGGGAAACCATTCTGGAAGCCATGGATTTAGTGAAATAATTACTATCATCATGATTTCATTCAAAAGAGGTGTGATTTTAGAAAAAACATTCCAAAATCATGCCTTTTTTGAAAAAAGGCATGGATTTAGTAATCTTGAAGGCAGAAATTCAGCCAGGGAATTTTGAAACCCATAAGTTTTCTTGCTATTAATGAACACCCGCAGGATCATCAATATACTGTGATATAGGCTGCTTAATAATTTTTATATTTATTACTATTTCTTCATTTTTATTTAGTCCTTATGCAACCAACCATATTTTTTATTGGATTATTCCTTCTTTTCTATTTCTATCAGGCCCCTTACTTGGCTCTCTGGCTGTCCTTAAATACTGGCCCCTTCCTTTTGGATTTGAGACTTACAAAATTGGTTCTCTTCTCATAAATTTTTTCTATACCCTGAGCCAAGTTCTTCCAGGGAAAAAAACACAGCATGAGAGCCCTTCAGGTCTCATATCTTCCTCATTTATAACCCCCCAAAGTGTGGTTCTCCAAAATAGCCTGTGTCAAGCCTATTTTTAAAAAATCATGAACCTTAGGTTTTCTCTATATTTTAGGATCATCCAAGCTATATAAATGTAGGGAAGTGGTTTGAAACTTTGCCAATGACTAATATGCTTTTTTAGAAATTTTAGAAAATATTTTAGTATTATTTAGAATTATTTATTCTCAGAGAGTAATAGGGTGCATGAGAGATAGACAATTTGACATTAGAAAACCACTGTTTTGAATAGAAATTTTCCAAAATAGAACCAGCTCCAAGCAGGAATTTTTAAAAAAAAATTTTTCCATGTATGAACAAGTTTCCATCATATTTTGTAGAGAATTCTCCATACTTCCACATATTTTCACCACCAAAACCCCTGTATTACTCTGTACACCCCATCATTCCTCAAAAAATAAGCACAGAACCATCATACCTTGCCACTCCTCCACAAAAAATCACATCCCATTTATTATCACCAAAAATAAACAAGATGATCCATCAAAATATTTGAAAATAAACTTCAGAGAGATATTTGAAAACTCAATCAAACTGACAAGAACTAGTTTAATTATTTTGGATTTCCAATTTAGATTAAAAAAATAACAAATTAGTTCTTGTCAGTTTGATTCATTAAAAGAAATTTTGGATCCATTTCTTCCCTGCTGGGATAAATCCAAAACAATTATCAACCTTGAGGCCTTTGATTCAAATTCACCACTCCTTCTGAAAATACCCATATTTCCTTATAAATCTATTTCTGCAGGATTCAAAGTGAGGATGGTTTTTTTGGAACAGGAAAAATATATGAAGGGAATATTGAAATTAATTGATGAAGAAAAAATTTAATATTTTTGAGGAATAAAAAAATAATTAAATGAAAGTTGGGAAAGGGTTGAAGAAAAAATCAAAGAAAAATAACAGATTTATTTTTATAATTATTTATCCTGGATAAATGTATATATATATATATTTTGGCTATAAATTTAATCTGGAACAAAATAGGAAACTTAAATAATAAAAAACAAAAGAAAAATATAAATTGAAGAGGAAAGGAATTTTGAGGAGAGATAGGAACCAATGAGGAATGAGTTTGGATTGCATGAAATGGTATGAAAAATTTTTGCAAGGGTAATTCAAATTGAAGTCTTGAACAAAGTCAGGGAAGTTTCAAAGATTGTGTGCTGTTTCACATGAGGTGAAATAATTTTTGGAATGGTACACAGTCCACTAAAAATTTAATTTTACTTTACTTTTTTCAACCTTGAATCAAGGAACTGGCTTAATTCCCACTCTAAGTTCTAAGTCATCTTGAATATTTTCGGCCTGGAGGGGCATGAGTCTTTAACAGGTATAGGACTTGAGCTGGCTCTAGTATAGAAAAATAAACTATTTGGTGAAAAGATTTCCATTGAAAGGGTAAGGATAATGTAAAAGAATTTGAAGAAATAAGAAATTCAATCTTGAATGGACCAAGCTTATTTTAGGAGAGTTTTCAAGTAGGTCAATTGGTGCAAATGTTGCAAGCATTAAGCCATCCTGATTCTCCTAATGCAAATTTCAGTGCCAAATTTCAAAGTTTTTTGGATTTCTCCTTGTAAAATTTATTTCCAGCTTTGAGGTTGGTTTTGAGAAGGTGCTACATGAATATAATCAAAAGTTGGGTTTCTCCCATAAAGATTTTGGAAGGGAAAATGTTTAGTGGAGGAATGAGTGGAATTTTTTTAGGCTAATTTTTCCAATGGGAGCCACTTTTATAAATTTTACTTTTGATAGCAGAGGTACATTCAAATATATTGTTTGAGAATTTGGTTGAATTGTTTGGTTTTTCCATCCATTTTGGGATTTTAAGCTGTTGATAGGTTGCAATTAATTTTCATATTTTGTCACAAAGAGCTCTGGAAGCTAGATACAAACTGGGTTCCATAATTGCTGAAAATTTTTTCAGGAAGACCATGCTTTGAGAAGATAGGTTCTTTAAATATTTTAACCAGTTATTTTGAAAAATTAGTGACTTTTCTTTGAAGAAAAACAGCAATCCTTGAGAAGCAATCTAATATTGCTAGAATAGAATCATATGCATTGGAAAGAGGTAACTGAGAAATTGAATCTATGGAAAGAGAGTTCCAAGAAATAGGCAGGATATGAAATGGCTTTAGAATCCCATACTTCTGGTAATTTCAGGAATTGTCACCATTGAAATCATAGTATGTGTCAACATATTATTTTAATTCACTGTTCATACCAGGTCAACAGAAGTCTTGTGTAATCAACGGAATCAATTCTGCATCTCAATCAACAATTTGGCTCTCATCCAAGGTTGTATTATCAACAACCTTCTTGTGGCCAAAAATCCAAAATACGTTGGTGAAAACTGCTGCTTTCTATCCCTCAATGATTGTCTTCGAAGATCTCTCAAAGATTTTCAACTCTCTCTTGGACATGCTTTAAAGAGTCGCCTGCAAGAGATTGAAAACCTCAAGCTCAGTAAGGACAAAATGGACTCCTTTGCCTGCAAAGATTGCGCCTTAAGTAAAATCACTAATTCGTTTTTCAAGCTCCAATCCTCTCCATTTTGCAAGGTTTTCAAAAGAATACATCTGGATCTTGTAGGACTTCTCAAACTGCCCTCAGTACAAAACAAAAAATTCATTCTCACAATTTTCAACAACTTCACAGGCTACCTAAGCGGCATTCCCCTTCAAATCAAGGATCAGACCGCCAAGATACTGATAGCCATCCTCAAACATCAAAAACTCAAACTTGGGTATTATCTGTGTGAACTGTGCTCTGATGGTGGAACCAAATTTGTCAAAAAAAGGTTAGTAGACTTCTGCAAGACTAATTCAATCAAGCAGATAATTTCTGAACCCCATCATCCCAAAAATAACGGTAGGGCGGAAAGAGCAAATCAAACCATTGTGGAAAGCATTTGAAGCACTGCAAGCTCCTCAATATTGCTGATCCAACAGTTGCCTGAAATTATCAAGGCCCACTGTCTCAGCCTCAATCAAATCTCCAGGAAGAGAAGTGATGTTTTTCCCTGGGAGTGAATGCACAAGAATCCAATTCCTCTCTCATATTTCAAGCCCCTTGGTACTCTTGTTGTCTATCTGAACAACTGCGGGGTCAAGGGAAGAAAGTTTCACCCAAAAGGACTCAAAGGTAAACTGATTGGGTAAAATCCAGAATTCAGATCCTATCAAATCCTCAGACCCCCAGAGGAATCATCTCCACTAAACATGTAAAATTTATGCCCACGTCTCTCAAAGATCCAAATCCTCTCAACTCACTAGACTGCAATTTCTTGCTTGAAGAACCAGTAAGCAGCTCTCCAGAACTCAATCTGCATGGTTCTTTGGCCCGCAGCCACAAAAAATCAACAACACCAACAGATAACAAGACAACTCTCAACTCTCCCTGTCTTCTGAAAACTCTGACTCTTCCAACTACTCAACCAAATCCTCCAAAGGCAGTTGTGACCCTGCTGATATATTGGAATATTCCCCTGAGACCAATCATCCAAAGCCAAATACAAACAGGACTTCATCTAGTACTCCCAATCCCCCTGCAGCCTCAACTTGCTCTCTCAGAGAGAGGTCCAGTCTCAGACCGTCGCAACAATACGGTTTTCACTACTACTATGAACCCAAGTCATACTCTAAAGCAAAATCCTGTGTGAAGGCTAACAAGTCGATGAAATCTGTCAAGACAGATTTCAAACAATTCAAAGCTCTGGGGTCTGGGAGGAATACCATGGTCCAGATCCAATCAAACCACTGGAGAACACCTGTGTTTTCAAACTAAAAGACAACTTTAATGAAGACACTCTCATCTAAAAATCCAGAATATGCATACGTGGTTACAATCAAATTTACAGACTTGATTATGAGGAGACATTTGCTCCCACTGGAAAAATCACTTCACTTTGTGTTATCCTTCAATTTGGTGTCAAGAAAAATTTGCCCATCAGGCAGTTCCATGTCAAAGAACCTTTCTTGCACGCCCCAATCAGTGAAGATGTCTTCATCAAAACCCCAGAAGGCTGCAACCAATTGAAAAGGTTCCTCAAACTCAAGAAGAGCCTATATGGACTAAAAAATTCACCAAAGAACTGGTTCAAAACACTAGTGAACTGGATAAAAAGCACCAACTTTGTTGAATTGGACAGCAATCCCTGTCTCTACAAGTCTGAAGATGGTAACTCCTTTCTCTTCTTTCACGTGGACAATCTCCTGCTTGTTGGAAATTGTGAGGGATTTGAAGACAAATTCTCCTTGCAATTTAAAAACTATCAGTGTCACAACCCTGATACAATCCTTGGCATGAAATTCAAAATTACAGAAAACACCATTATAATCAGCCAACCCAAACACATTGATCACAGATTTGAAGAACTCAGCCTCCTGGACTGCAGACCAGTCTCCACCCCTCTGACTCCAAATCTTCAACTGGGCCCAGCAATGGACAAAGAATTCAAAGACTTCAAAAATCTCAACATCAACTACAGGTCCGCAATTGGACTCCTCAAATGCATAGCAAGCAGAACCAGGCCTGACCTAAGCCTCTTGGTGTCAAGCCTTTCCCATTTTATAAAAAAACTAGGTCTCTCTAATTGGAAGGAGTATAAAAGGACCTGGAAACACCTCAAGCTCACCAATAAGTTAAAGCTGAAAAAAACTTACAACAAGGACACAAATGCGCTCATCTCCTACAGCAATGCTTCATGGGCCAAAGAACCTGAAACCAAGAGATCTCAATCTGGCTATCTCAGACTTGTCTTTGGTTCTCTCACATTCTGGGAGAGTTTCGAACAGAGGAATTTTGTCTTCTCTACCAAAGAGGCAGAACTAAACTTGCTGGTCAACTCCTTCCTGGAAGGGAAGTGGCTGAAGCGCCTGATCAATGGAGTATTTTCAACTCCAATTCCCAAATCAATTCACCTTATCAACAATAAGGGTCTGGAAAATAAGCTAAAGAAGTTTGGGTCTAATGTCAAGACGCGTCACATAGATCTCAAAATCATGGGCCTCAGAGAAGAGCTCAAATTTGGGAATCTTCAAATCCAGCTCATAACTTCCAACAAAATGCTGGCCAACCCTCTCACAAAGGCTGTTCCTAGGAACTCCCTCAACAATTTCATCCACCTCATTCAACCCTCCAACAATTTTGGAAAGTGATTTTGGTGGCCTCTTTCCAGCTATGGGGGGTCTTGAATTATAGGAACCAGCCCCGGGATGAGAGTAGTTGGACATGTTGACTTATATGAATCAGCCCCGGGATGAGAGTCCCCGGATGCACCCCAATCCGTTTCTGCTTCTTCAAAACAATCACCTTCCATCAGTTCCATCAAGCTCAACTCTTCAGTTCCCCTCTCAGTCTCCAGTCTTTGATTCTCCTTTTTCTTTCTTTTCTTGTTTCTCAATTCTATTTTGTACATAATGTTCATATTGTTGTCTCACCTCTGTCCTTACTCCACCAATCAAGGCTCCAACTCACCTCATCTCAAAATTCACCACATTTTTGTCCTATCAACTCATGGTCATATGGTAACTGGTAAGAGGACCACTCACCTCACCTCAAACTTCTCAGCTCTGGATGCCCCAGTCTGATCATTGACTGCATCTGTACCTCTCCTACCAGTCCAACTTCAATCTTTAAAGGGTGTTCTCAAGTCTACCCTCAATGCACATACTCACAACCTTGTATTGGCCATCTGAATCTTCCTGAGATATTTTGGTTATTGTGGTCTCATAACAGTTTCTTCACTCTCATTTTCTTACCGTATTGTTTTCTTCATTTGTCCTTTTCAGCCTGTTGGTTTCTTTCCATATCAATTTCAAATACTTATTAAACATTTTTCAGATTTTCAAACTCCAAAAAAGATTTTTTGGTAAAAACAAAAGTGATATCTTTTTGAAAAAGGTTATTCAAATCAACAATTATCTTGAAGTAGTGATAGATGAATTTCCAGTAAAAATTATTAAAACCAAGGAATGTTTGTAAATTATGAACAGAATCTTAAAAAAATAACATTGACAACAGGCCGTACACAAGACTGAGAGCTGAGAAAAAATTACAAAAACGGTAAGAACACTCTGAACATAGTTGCAGGCCATCACAATCAAGGGAAAAAACAGGAGATGGAGTCTGCACTAGGTTGGCCATGAGATGGGGTCCTAAAGTTTGTAGTTGAGCTGAGTTGCTGTCAAGATTGATTCCTGAGCTGAGGCACCAAGGCTGACATTCCAATAGGGATGAGTGTTGTAAGTTGACAAGGAATAGGAAGTTGTGATGAATCTCACCAGGAAAACATTGAGTCCAGTCAATCGGATTGAGTGTTGGTTGAGAAGGAGACAATTGTGGAAGAGATGAAAAAAAAGGAAAGAAGAAGAAGAATCAAGATACAAAAGATGCAGAAGAAGACAATGAAAATGGTCCTTGCAGAAAATCCTCCTCCCTCCAGTCAGTCAATTGAGTGAGTCCCCATCTGTTGAGTGGCTAGATTGGGGGCAAGTGTCTGACTTGCAGTTTGAGTTTTTGGAGGATTGTGGATGATTGATAGAGATGAGATTCTACATGAGTATTGAGAAACAGTTAATCTCCAGCCTGTGTAATACCAACATGCCCCATTCCTGGAGAGATGAAGAGCGTGACAATGTGAGCCATGAATCAGAATCAAGATGAAAAAAAGGAAAGAAAACAAGCGGGCAGAAAAAAAAACAAAGAGAACAATTGAAACAAGAGCAGCTACAAAGGCCTGAAGGATGCAAAGAAGGATTGAAGAAGCTTGAGACTAGTGACACTGGAACTTTTGGTGAGAGCATCTGCGGGCATTTCCTCTGACCTAAAAATTCCGATCCTGATATTCCAGGACTTCAACTCTTCCCTCATCCCCTTAGTTTTCAGGTCCAGATGACGGGTTTTTGAGTTGGACCCAAACTTTTCAAGCTTTTCAGTGAGGCTGCTATTGTTGGTGTGAATAATGATAGCTGTCAATTTGGTTGAAAATATTTCACATGCCAAAGCCCTGATCCAGGTAGCCTCTTGGAATGCATCAACAAAGGCATTGATTTTGGAATCTGTGGAGCTGAAGGTGATGTTCTTCTGCTTGCAGCTGTTCCAAGACACGGCACACCCGTAGACAGCGCAGAGGTAGCTGGTTTGAGAGCGCAAAGTATCTGGATCATCTGCCCAAGATGCATCTGAGTAGGCTGAGATTAATGATTTGGATCTTCCCACTCTTAGGCAGAGCTTGATGTGCAGAGTCCCCTTCAAGTATTTCCAGGTCTTTTTTACCTTGTTCCAGTGGGGTAGGCCAGGCTTGATGTTGAATATAGAGAGACTGGATACCATGAAGCTTACGTTGGGCTGGGAGTAGAATGAAATGTGGTTGAGTAGGCCAATCACAGATTGGAAGTTGAAATTCAGAGCCCTGAAATGCTTGTACTCTTTGTCTGTGGCGGGTTTGAGTTGATGATTTTGAGTCAGGAGATTTGCTTGTCCTTGCGTCTTCCAGACCAAGCTCCTTGAGTCCATTTTCTATGTGTTTTGGCTGGCTGAGAAGGATTTCTTTGTCCATTACTTCTATCCTCATTCCAAGAATGGTTTCAAGGTCTTTTGCGGTTGAGCCTGAGAAACAAGTCAGGAATTTCCTCTCAAAGTTGTTGCCACCTCCAACAAGAATCAGGTCATCCACATCAAAAAAAGGTGGGACTGACCATCATGAGACAGGTAGAGGCACGGGTCACATGAGGATTCTTTGAACCCTACCTCCTTGAACCATGCTGTGAGATTCTTGTACCAATTCTTTGGCGCTTGCTTGAGGCCGTAGAGGGACTTTTGGAGGTTGAGGAAGCAAGAGGTTATTTTAGAGCCCTTGGGAGTACAGATGATAACTTCCTTGTTGATTGGCAAGTATAGGAAGGCACTTTTCACATCAAATTGGCAGATTTTCTGTTTTGATTTGAGGTTGTAGAGCAGTAACAGTTGCAGGGTGGAGGGCTTCCTGGTTGGTGCAAAGGTGTTGGTGTAATCAAGTCCCTCAATCTGATTGAATCCTTTAACACATAGTTGGGCCTTGTACCTGACTGGATTGCCATGGCAGTTTTGTTTTATTTTGAAGATCCAAGTCGTCTTGAGAGCATTCTTTGGCTTGGGTACATCATATTCTTCCCATATGACAAGATCTTCAATTGAGTCCAGCTTTCTGTCCATCGCCTCTATCCATTTGAGATGCTTGTTGCATTTGAGAGCATCTTTGTACGTTTTAGGCTTGTAGTAAAGATAGAACCCATACCTTTGAGGAGGTTTAAGGCAAGATCTGTCTCTCAAAGTCTGTCCTTGCGGTACCAGGTCTTTCTGGGGGGTTTGACAAGGGATTGGATCAGCACGTTCAATCAGTGGCGGGACTGCCAAGTCTTCTGAAGAGGGGATACTGGCAGACTTGGCTTCATCTGCGGAGCTGGAAGATTCATCTGATTGATTGTGGTAGCGCATCCACAGAGCCTGAGGACAAATGGGAGATTGAGGAGCCAGATCTGGAGCCTGGTGAGAGGGATTCAAAGCCCAAGGAGAGTTGGCGTCGTCTAGCATTGGACCAAAGTTGCAGGTGAGGCCAGGAGCATTTGGTCTTGGCATGGTGAGGAATTTGAAATGCTTTGAGGAGATAATAGAACCATATTTTTTCAGCACGCAATACAAGAGGAGGAGTGGGTTGAAGCCTACTAATGTCCCTTCTTTGCCTTTGGACTCAAACGTTGACCCTTTAGGTCTCTTATTGATGAGGTAGACACAAGGGCTTCCAATGGGCTTGAGGAAGGAGGAAGGGAGGAGTAAACCATGTAACTTCATCCAGGGTGACTTGTTGTCACCTTTGGTTGGGATATGGTTGATCATGAGGCAACAACCCTTGACAACTTTGTGCCATACCAAGGGAGGAAGCCTAATGTCCTTGAGGGTGGCCCTGGTGGACTCTACTATTGTTTGATTGGCACATTTGGCACAACCGTTGTGTTTGGGGTGATAGGGTTCCAATATGATGTGAGTGATATGTTGTTCCTCCAGGTATGTCAACAGCTTTGAATTGAAAAATTCTGTTCCCCCATCCAAGCAGACCTCTGAAGGATATACACCGCAAAGCCAATTTTTTTTCTCAAACAAGTTGATGGTGATGTCAGCAGTCTCATCCTTTGAAGTCATTGGAAAGGCTGCAAGGTAGCCGCTGGCGTTATTGATGAGGGATAAGATTAATTGGCGACCAGCCTTGGAGGAAGGTAGAATTGGTCCCATGAGGTCAAGATGAATTCAGTCAAAGACCTTTTTGGATCTAGTGGAGGAGTGAGTGAACAGAGACTGGGTTATCTTGATCTTGAAACATTCCACGCATTGAGACTTCTGGGTGACGTTGCTAGGAATGTGTTAAATGAGTGGAGCAAGCCTTGACAGAGAAGCATGACCCTATTTTCTGTGTATCTTGAGGAGAGTGTCTTCAGGAAAGCACGCGAAAGAAGAGAGATCATATTTTGGGGAAGAGAGTGGGCTGTGCAAGGGAGTTGGCAGTGTATACAGATTTTTTTCAATGTTTCCTTTCAAAACAGGTTTGCGCGCATGTGAGACAGTGAATTGCTTGTTGGTGGAGTGGATCAAGAAGCTCTTTCTGTTCAGTGCGCCGGTGCTGATGAGATTGATTTTCACATCCGGAATGTAGAATACATTAGTTATTTTGAGAGTGAGATCATTCCAATGCAGTATTGCAGTTACTTTCCCCTTGATTGCCAAGCTAGCACCTTCATTTCCTGTTTTGATTGGATTGCCCACATGAGGTTCCATTTTGCAGAAGTAGAAAGAGTATTTGATCATGTGAACTGACGCTTTGCTGTCAAGCAAGAAATGTTGGTTAGGGTTCCCATGTTTGATGCACAGGTTCAGTAAGGCTAGGTAATGCGCTGAGTGAGATTTGGCTTTTGCTTTTGATCCGCTCTTCCTTGCTTTCCATTTGGCCTGAGTGTCTCTCCACCATTCAGGAGCCACATCAGGGTGAATGTGCCAACATTCCGCAGCTGTGTGATTCTTGTACTGTCCAGGGTGATGGTAATTTTTGACACATCTTTTCAGATCAAGTCCCTTGGTTGAGTGCTGATTTGACAAGGTCTTCCCACTGAACAGGCAAATATATCCTTTGGATTTTGAATTTGAGATAGAGGATTGGGCCATGGATTTGTTTTTTAATTGCGTGAGATGATTCAAAATGTACTTGATTGAGAGTTCCTTGTTGGAATGCATAATTTGTCTCTTGAAATCCTCCATGGATGAGGGGAACTTGAAGAGGAGCAGGTAAGCAACAATATTGTTGGGGATTTTGATTCTGACTTTGGACATCTTTTTGAGACAAACCTTGACTCTGGTAATGAATTCTACAATGTTTTTGGGGTTGAATGAGAGATGAAGGAAGCCATCAAACACTCAAGCGCAATTGGAGGCCTGAGACAAAGCAAATTTGTGGATGATGGCTTTGCACAGCAGTTTGGCTGAATTCCTGTTTTTGGCTGTGATAATGTTTTTGTGGGCAGTGGAATCAAGTTTGGAGATGATAAGAAGCTTGATTTCATTTTTGAATAAAGGTTCCAGGACTGAGGTCTCATTTTTGATGGCCTTGGCGCATCCTCTGACGTCAAGAATGGCATCCATCTTGTCTCTCCAGATGCCATAGTTTTCTTCTCCAAGTAAGGGGATAGTTTTGAGGCCAGTCTTCAGCATTGTTTGTAAAAACTTCATTGTTTCAAATTGAGTTCCTCCCTCAGCCAGTGTGTTGGTTTCCAGGAGAGCTAGGAGAGAGGCCTTCAGCTTTTAACCGCAAAAAAATGACATTGAAAACAGGCCATACACAAGACTGAGAGCTGAGAAAAAATGACAAAAATGGTAAGAACACTCTGAACGTAGTCTCAGGCCATCACAATCAAGGGAAAAAACAGGAGATGGAGTCTGCACTATGTGGGACATGAGATGGGGTGCTAAAGTTTGTAGTTGAGCTGAGTTGCTGTCAAGATTGATTCCTGAGCTGAGGCACCAAGGCTGACATTCCAATAGGGATGAGTGTTGTGAGTTGACAAGGAATAGGAAATTGTGATGAATATCACCAGGCAAACATTGATTCCAGTTGATCCAATTGAGCGTTGGTTGAGAAGGAGACAATTGTGGAAGAGATGAAAAAAAAGGAAAGAAGAAGAATAATCAAGAGACAAAAGATGCAGAAGAAGACAATGAAAATGGTCCCTGCAGACAATCATCCTCCCTCCAGTCAGTCAATTGAGTGAGTCCCCATCTGTCAAGTGGCTAGATTGGGGGAAAGTGTCTGAAGTGCAGTTTGAGTTTTTGGAGGATTGGGGGTGATTGATAGAGATGAGATTCTACGTGAGTATTGAAAGAAACTTCATCTCCAGCCTGTGAAATACCAACAAATCTGGTTCAGGCCATTCCAGGATGCATTGGAGTTTGGCTGGGTCCATACAAATACCTTCTTTCAAAAGTAATACATCAAGTAATTGTAGAGTTCTCATATGAAAATCACAATTAGAAAGCTTATCAAAAAAGTGTTTCACCAAAGTTGTTGCAAAAATTTGAAAAACTGTTGGAAAATGATCTTCAAGGCTCTTTTAGTGGAACAGTATATCATCAAGATATACCGCAAGTTAATATTCTACAAGATCTAAAAATAATTTATTGGAAATAGTTTGGAAAGTGAGAGGAGAATTGCAGAGGCCAAAGGGTATAACATTATACTCATAGTTGGCAAATCTATTTTCCATAGAAGTCAAATATTTGTGGAATTCTTCTATTTGAATCAATTTATAAGCACCTTGAAGGTCTAAATTTGAGAAATGAGTAGCTCTGTGGAAGAGAGTGAGGAGATGAAATGTATTTTGTACTGGATATGGATTATTCCAGGTTACCCAATTAAGCTTCCTATAACTAACACAGAGGTAACAGCTTACATATTTATTTGTCACAAAAAATTACTGAAGAACTGGTTTTTGAATTTTTTGTTTGAATAAATTCTTTTCATAAATTTTCTGAAATTTGTTCTTTAAGAATGCAAAATTCTTGTATTAAGAGAGAGTTAAAAGGACCTGAAGCTGCAAGTAGACCAGTAATTTTGATGTTATGATCATAGGGACAGGATAGAGGAGCTTTATCAGCTTCAAAAACTGATAAAAGTTTATCATATTCATGATAAACAGGAATCAAAGAATTTAAAATGATTTCTAAATCTTCAATCTTGTAATCATCTTAAAGTATTGAATTTAAATTATTGGAATTATTCAAGAGGATCAAGGAGATCAAAATAAACCTTTTATTAGGTGCCTGCTTCTCTTCAAAGAAGAAAGAAAGAGGCAAATTAGATATGTAAGCAATCACGCAAAGATATGAAGAAGGATTTTGAGATTGGAATTCAGGATATTTCAAATCTCCTTGTGGAAAAGGGTCATCCAAATTAATGAAAGTTTCAGGTAGGCTGTTTAATTTCTTGATGATGGAAGAAAGAGTAAACTGGGGATGAAAGGTTCAAATTTTAATTAATCCTTCTTGCCAATTTGAATCATGAATCCATCATACTACAAATTTGTGGCCTAGAATTTTGTTTTCAATTCCAGGGAAATCCAGAACAAATAATTCCAATTTAAATCTGGGGAACCTGGAACATACAAAATTCCATTTTGCCTTATGGGTGAACCAATGAGAAAGTTCTGTTTCACTAATTACTGAATAGACAAGAAAAATTTTCATCTTGAAATGTGTAAGAATTTTGGAGAGAGGAAATTCTAGAATTATGAAAGAGATGTTAGAATTCAAGTCAAGGAATATGCTGTAAGGCATATTGTTGGAATGGAAGAAGAAAAATATTGATATAGGAGTATGAATGGTAGTGAATATTTGGAGATTTAATTGTATACATTTTTATAATTTTTTGTTCCCTTTTCAATTATCAATAAAAATAAAAGCCATTTTTTTGAAGTTTTGGCCACTTCACAAGCTATCCATTAAGAAACATTATTAACATCATGTTTTCCTCCAAAATAAATAAACAAAACTTTTTTCTACCCTCTCTCCCATTCCTCATTCTAAAGCAACCCTGTTTTTTTTCCAGGAGTCTTGATGTTTTGGGGGCTTTTCCCTTGTTAGATCTGGAGTTCAAATTTGAGGTTGATTTTTCCTGATTTTTATGGTTCAAATTTTGATTCAAAGAATCATTTTTTATCAATTTTCTGCCAAAAACGCGTGATTTTTTCTTTTAAAATGCTTTTTTTTGTGATAGAAATTATAAAGCTCAATCATCTGGTTTATTAAATTCTGGAGCTTTGTGATCTTCCATCCCACAAAAGCAAGCTTATTGGTTGGTTGTGCAGGTCACCATTTTTGGAAATGAAATAAAAGTGTGGCCTTTTTACATTGGATGCAAGAATCCAAGGTTCTAAAAGTCAATATGCAAATTGAAGCCCTACTAAAATATTTTATTAACACGTTATTCAAGTTGTACTTGTAATTTCGCAATTTTTTGGGCTTTCCAAATAAGATGAATATTTTCTATTTTTAGTGATTCCAACTTTTGTGAATACAGCTTGGAAATGTGTTTTCCATTACTTCAAGGCCTGATTAAAAAAATTTATCAGCCCTACCTTCCAAGAAGGAAGAGGAATGCATGAATTTGTTTTGGTTTTCTCAGAAGTTTTTTTATTTAAAGAGAAGATAATTTTACAAAATCAAAAATAAAATCTGAGTTTATGAGGATGCTCCCTTGTGAAGTGATGAGGCTTCTCCATTCAAGTAGTTTTAAAACTCATGTTTCTACTCCAAGAAATCAAAGCTTTTTTTTAAGATATTCAATGAGATTTGTAAAGAGAATCTGAGATTCCAGCTCAGAATTTATATCTCTACAAGCCGTTGATACACCTTGGATTGGAGAACCTATGGAAGAATCTGGGGAGCTCAGAAACTTTATGAGGGGATCTACAAAGGATTCAAGATTATCCTCAAGAGCCAAAGGGTTTTTGAGGGGTCCACAAGATGGGTGACAAGAAGAAGGAACTGGATATAAGGTTTTTTGTTCCCATGAGCCACTTTGTCTCCCCATCCTATCAATATTTTAATTTTAAGGGGAAATGGAAGTGAATGCATTCAAGCAAGTAAGTTAAATTCATAAATTAAAACAACTATAAGGTTTTGGAAAGCTATTCAGATTAGTTGGTGGGATTTAGTCAACTTTCTGTCACAGGAAAACTCTACATCCCAAGATAAGAATGGATTAGATGGACATGGTAAAAATGAGAATGACCAAAGCTGCAAAAAATCTTGCATTTAGTAAGGATATCATTCAAATTTAAAATTTTATGCTCAAAGTAAAGTGAAGTGTACAAGGAAAATGTTTCAAAGAGGAAACTGAGGCAAAGCTTGATGTAAAGATCCAGACTCAGCAAGAATGGAAGAATTTATGAAACTAACTAACTGAGAAAACAATCAACAGGTGACAGTCTTTGAGTTTTAAGGTAATCTAAATTTTGATGGGGATGACTAGATAAAACCTGATAGATTTTCTCCCTAGCTAGGAATAGAAATGATGCAATCAATGTATGGATATGCAAGTTTGAATGAAATGGAAAAATTTAAGGTACAAGCAAGAGATGACAAAATTTGATGCAAATGACAATGAAATGCAAGCAAAAGATTGATGAATGTAATGAAGGTGAAAAAAGTGGAATGCTTCCTGGTTATGGGGAAGGTATTGGGACATTCTTCAAGTAATTATATCATTGAATATACAAGGTGTGAACAGAATGTTTAAAAATGGCACCTAGGCTTGTGCAATGCCCATGGCAGTTTGGAGATGGAAGTGCAAGGGGGAAACACCAATAGAAAGGTGGATTGGAAATAGTTGTAGATGGTACATTGGAGTGCAAGTGTGATTGTAAGTGATGACCAAGTTGGCAAAGATAGAAGGTCCCTTGTTTTTTTTGAGAGTAGTAGTGGATTGTATTTGATTGTCAGCATGCTTTTGAGTCAAGACTTTGGACTGAGCAGAGGGGAATATGTTGAAGTGACGGCAAACAATCAGGCTTCAGTTTTGGTGTGTGAAAAATTAAAAAACTAATATACATAAAATAACATAAGATTCAACACTTTTCAAAATTTCCCATTTAATTACTGAATTCAAATAATCCAAAAAGAAATTTACCATTTAAATACTTGACTGGTATTGAAGTTAAATATAAATTCTCTTTAGGCCTGTTTCATTATTGAAATTCCCAGAAATTTATTGCATGCTGTGAAATGGCATGTTTTCCTACCCCATGGAGGTGTTGAATCCTTTAAAATTTGAACCAAATCTATATGGAAACAAAATTAAAAGATCAATATCTTTTGCGATTTTGAATTAAATTCTAATATTTTCATGACCTCCTAGGGTGGGAAAACACAATCAATGGTATGGATTTGGTCAATTCAAGCCTTTTATCATTATTGTTTTTGAATTGGAAAGGTGTGGGTTTGGTAGATGGAAATGAATTATTTTACCAAGGAAACATTTTAAAAGTTCCAATAAGATATCATCTACACGAGTCTCTTGAATTTTTTCTCTTTAAGAAAAATTGCATGCGCAATATTCAGAAAAACTATCATGATCATCTAAATTTTAATTCCACCCACGGATCCTCAAGCAACCATGATGGTGTTGAGAAACAAAAAAAAAAAAAGCAGAATAGTTGGAAAATTCCTTATGATTAGATTAACTTTAGTCAATATACATCAAAATTAATTGGTTTAAAATTAAAATCTTCTCAGTTGATTCTTCATCTCTGGATTTGCTTTCTTTTTCAATTTTCAACCCATCTGAGAGTGAAGCAGAGAAGGAATATCTGTTCATTTGAACATTGCTCATGATGGGTGATTGGTTCAAATTTCCAAGAGGAAACAATAGGGCGTATCAGAGTCAAAATTTTCAAAAAAATAAATGGCTGATTTCAGGCTAATCTATCTTTTTTCAAAATTTTATTTTCTTCAGTTAAAACCATTGATTCATTGTTTGTTTTGATAAAAAAGTATTTTTTGAAAAATTGATATTTTTCCTGAAATAAGCTATTCAAATTTTTCAAAATTTTAACTCTGATACGCCCCAATGATCAAAAAAGAATGTGAATTTTTATGGATTAGAAGCTATCAATTTATCAATTTATTATGAGCATTAGAGTCACCAAGTGAAAAAGACCCTGAGTGGGGCTCTACATATGCTTTGATAGTGTCGGATCTCCGGGTAGCTGCTGGTCGGGTCTCCGGGGTGGGCTCGGGCCCGAAAGTGGCCCCGGGTTGTTGTACCCCTTGCTGGCTGCTGGCTTTCCCACCGGTGAGTGCGCTCATTGACCAGCGGCTGAGGTTTAGAAATCGAAATGACGAAGCTCAGCAGTTATCGGCTACTCTATCGGACCTACCGACGAACATCACGTCACCCTCGACCGCCCATCCCCCCAGCGATAAGTTTTCAGTTGAGGTCAATTGCCAATGGCGAACTCTCGCAACTTCAGCTCGACTCGATCGTCAACTATCTCACCTCAACTCATCTCCATCAAGTAATTAGAACTACTTTGCTTATTCTTCTGTCCCCCCTTTCCTCCCCCACGCCCTCAGATCTTGACCTTCGCCTTGCCAACCCTTAGGAACTCGTTCGGCGGTACAATCCCGCTGATGATTTAACTGGCGCCGAGCGCTTGAAAGCGTAAGACTGGAATGCTCTTTCAACCTTGTCCTCTCAAAAAGGCATTTCGTACCACGATCTGATCTTCATCCACTTTTATTTCACAAATATATATGTATCTATACATATGATTAATTTTAGAACCGTCAACCGAGTCGGACTGAACATGCCAGAAGCCTTCAGACCAGATACCTCCCCAAATCAATCGTCCTCTCAAAAGGAATCCTTGGGATGAAAAATCAATAACGGAAACCTTCCAAAATACTTCAAGGTTGTTGGCTTCCAAGTTGAAGACGAGGGGTGAAACGCTATACCTTCTTGATCACGACATCAATCTGAGTCATCTGAAGGAAGGAATCCATCGACGGCCACAGTTCTCTGTATTAAAAGAAAAAGTAAATAACATAAAGGCAATAATACTATGGCCGCCTTATTTGGCGTTGATTTTGATTCCCAAAATCTGAATCCAGCCGATTACTCACCGCTTTCTTGCACGGATTTGCGAGGTTGCGAGCCAACAAGTCTTGTGATGACGTGGAAGCAACCTGTTTCTGCTTAGTTTGATTGGAAACATGACTGCTCCTAGTTACTTGATGATCAGATGAGACTCTGAGCGAGCTGTTGCTGATTCCATATTCCAAGATACTATTCCCGCGAGACTGTTGGCTATTTTCCACACGGTCTATCCTCTTTAATCTTTGATAGGCCTGTAAACGATTCGACCCAGAGCAAATGTTAGAACCCAATCACGAGAACAACACAATAGTTTTCGTGGGAGATTTGAGAGGCCCCGGTCTGCTGCCAACCTCACAAGCAATTTCCAAGAGGTTGAGAAATGGTCTTGGTTTAAACGTTCCGGGTGATTTCGTGGTGCTTAAGTCCAGCTGACTCAACGAGACAGTAAACGCAAGCTCGGGAATTGAATAGCGCATCGTCAACTAAAGTCCTGTTAAGGTCAGCGACAGCTGCAGTCATGAGGTAAAAGGAAAGCAGCACTAAAGTAGGTCTTACTCGGACTTGCGCTTCATCCCCCGTTCTGTATCCCTTCAAGGCAATATCATCATTACAGAAAGACAAGTGAATGTTATGTATCAACTGATCAACCGACTGCGCAGGATTCAGTTCCTCCAGGTCCTTTGTGCACCTGCACGTTTCCGTGGGCCAATCCCGGGAAATCCGCAAGCCAAAGAAACGCGTAGGCTGGGTTAGAGTTCTTGACTTATGACCACATGGTGAACCGAACATACCCACCATTGAGATTCCCACCAAACTTCCCGGACATCATGAGTCTCAGCAGTGGAAGGGCCGATCAAGCTGAGATGCCAAATCTCATCTCTAATCACTGAGGAGTACAGTAGTAATGGGCTTGGGAGAGATTTCGAGTGTGTGGGATAGATAACGAGTACGAGTTTGGACAAGATTGATAACTGATTGGGGGACATGTCTAACTAGATATCCCAGTGGTACAAAATACGGAAGATAGCTTGGAAATTTACTTGTGACTTGGACATCCAAGCGCTCCTGTTGCAGCCGCCGAAAATTCGCCCATGCCTAGGTGTTGTCGCTGGTGCCTTGGTCTAGGGTTGAACCCCGTCACTTGCATCGGGGATATCCGTGTTGTGACCTAAGTGTCAACGCCGGCCCCAAATTTTCCAACAAATTCAAATTATCTTTCAACCACATTCTGTCCCTGTTATTTACGACGTTTCTATCCAATCGTTTCTTTTCCTTTCATTGTCATCCTTTTGTTCCAAATCTTTACAGATCCTCGAACAAGACTTTTCTAAACACCTTTACACGACACATCCCTCTCACGTTGTCTATAATGACACATTCCTTTCTCGGGTTCGCTTTCCTTTCCTTTCATTTCTTCCCTTTCATTTTCACTATTTAAAGACTCCTACCCAACTCCCTGTAGTACTCTCTCTCCTCAGGAGAATTCTTTTGTTTCTGACATTATAAGAAAATTCTACCCAACCCTGTTATTCTTGCCTGCCACACATGCCTCCCCTGTTACATCTGACTTAATCAAAAGCCTGCCCCACTTTACCTGCCCCGGAAACACCTGCATCTGCCCCCCCCCTCCGCCAGCCTGATTCCCAAAGGATAAACTTACTTCCCCTGAAAAAAAAACTCATACTCAAATTAATTACATTAGAATTCTCCCAACCACATGCAGGCCTCCCCGCCAACCCACCCCGCCTGCCATTTTGATCTTCCACTTGGCCAACCCCAGCCCCTACTGCCACTCCATCCCTGCAGGCCCCTGCACACTCCCTCCTTGTCCCCTCTGGCCAACTGCTTGCAGAAAGCTGGCCTCCCAGAAGATGATTGGGCCCTGGAAATGATACATCCTACCTTGATGCTAGCAAGGGCAATTCCCAACTGGACCAACTCTCCAAGGAAGTAACCCAGATGAGTACCACTCTCCACAACTTGGGCTTACAAATGCAGTCTGTTCACTCTCTTGCTATGCAGGTAGGGAAAATCCACTGCTTACTGTTGACTCTGTGCTTGCCCTCCAACCCCCCCCCTTGTAGATTGCATGCATCCTCCTGGACCATCTCCTCCAGCCTTGGCACAACCACCCCCCCTCATCAGGCCTGCTGGCTTAACCCAACCAAAAATTTCCAGAGTCTTCTGGAGCCCCTCAAGATCCCTGACCTATGGTTCTCCAGAAAAACCATGCAGTTGGATACCTTCCTCTGCATCACCCAGCTCTATCTTTGCCCCAGGGGATCAAATTTTCAGTTGGAATCTTCCAAGATTGTCTGGATCTCCTGTCATTTTGGCTGGAAGCCAGCTGAAAACTGGAAGGGTCCCTTGCCGGCAGAGAACTGGTATTTGAAGGAATTTTTGAGTTTCAAGAATGATGAAGGATTTCTGAGTTGCAAGAGGCAAGATTTGCTGTTGGTAATAGATGATAATAATTGGCTTGTGAGACAGGATTTGCTTTGTGAGTGATGATAAAAAGTGATGAGGGAAAGAATGCAGATGGGTGGACAAAAAATGTTAACTAGTTACAAGATTGGATTGTCTTAAATAGAGAACAACATGATAGATTGAAAGGTTGTGCTTGGACATTGAGCAATGAAGTAAAAATTCTCCAGGCTAGCTGCGGTGGGTTGTAGCCTGGTCCTGACCAGGCCAACTGAATTGTTGCAACCAAATCAGCCGGGTTACATATACTGCTGAGCCCTGCCATCTTGGTTTGGATCACAACCAGCTGGATTGCTGCATTGTTCTGGGATGGTTTGTCCATACTCAGCTGCTTAATTGCTTATTTTCCTGGAGTGAGTATGTCTGGTCAGTTCTGCGGTACGCATTACTGGTCAAGCCAGAGGGAATGTTTTGTTGCTTCAGTGACTTACCCAGTAATAGGGGTTAGTGCTCTCAAACTTCTGCTTGGGTTTTCTCTCTGGCTTGGCGGCAAGGAGCACCAAAGCACTGGAGCATCCATTTTGACAGTATTGTAGTCCAATTATCATCAATGCTTGGCAGCATGGGGTATTGGAGGATTATGTCAATCTTGATGGTCTTCCTTTTGAAATCCCAGCCCTTTCAACTGTATTGGCATTCTATGGCAAACTCATGGCCAAATTTGGCAACAAGTTTCAGCATGAAAATGCGGAGAAATATCTGGAAGCCTGCAAGAAGGGCTACCTCTCTATTAATAAATATAACTCCCAATTTGGTTCTCTCTGCTACTTGGTGGAAATGCACAAAAACACTTGGATCAATCTCTAAAAAAAAGGCGTCAACCCCTGTGTTGAGGAACATGAAGTTTCCAATGACTGGATTCTGTGCTCCTCTCTTGACAAAAAGATGAAGATGGTAGTTGACGCGGCCCAAAAATTCAATTGGATAAGTCAGATCAGAATCTTCTCTTCCCCAAACCCCAAGGTGAAAACACCAATGCCCCTCTATTGCCCCCCACCTCCAACAACCACTCCAAGCTCAGCCTCCTCCATGCAACCTGGACGCCATGGAAATCAATGTGGTTTTGGCTAAATAGGGGAAGGCCCCATTGATTTTGGACTTGTCCAAAAGCCTTTGCAGGAAAAAGGGCCTGTGTTTCCAATCTTTGCATCAGGTGTCCCTGGGTCATATGGGGAGCCTGAACTGCCCCAACCCTCCAATTTCAACCAAGTTGAGGCTAAAATTTGTCTGCAACAATCAGTCCAGTTAACCAAAGGAACACCAGAAATATGTCCCATGCATCCCTGTTGCCTTAATCAACAACTCACAGGCCTCTTCCCCTGACCCAGCTTCCTCAACAATTCACCCCTTCCTTCCCCAATGCTATGGTTTGGAAAAAGAGTACTCCAGCTTAGAGGACAGGCCCTGGGACCTTGATTGTTTGGAAGTACCCAAAGTACCAGTAGCATCAATCCAAGTACTAAGGTCCCATAGCCTACTTGCTGTGTCACCGTTAACCACAGGTTTACAGGGACCTGGAGCAGGGTACTTATACCTGCTCCAAATCCCGTAGTAATAGAATGGTAACAATGTACCATTTTGAGTCCTGACAGGTTATGAGCTCTCTGCACATATTCCATCTTGGCTGTAGACTGATCTTCCAAGAACCATTCCAAACTCCTCCCCAAAATTCTTTTTCTCTCCCCTTACACTTTATCTGGAAACATTACAATGTCAACCAATCACTATGCAGCTGTCAACTGGGTCTTTGATTTTCTCAGAAACCTTGAAGTGTTCCTCAAAATCAAGTCACCCCAGGAACCTCTGAGAATTCATAAAGGTCCTTTTAAGCAATATGGAAGTTCCCCTGGTCATTTTAATCTTTTGTATGCTCATTCCAATGGACACTGAAGGAGAGGCCCTAATGCTTGTTCCTCAGCCTGGAGAAGACAACATCCAAAGCAGTATACTTCAAGAGATAAAAAATCACTGGAGTTACTAAAAAAAACTGGTGGCCCTGCGTTGGAGCGGAGACACTCAGCAACTGATAATTAAACTCCAGACCCAAGCAACCACAATCCAATGGGTCATGATTGCAAACTTTCCCCCAATGATGAGTCTGGAATAACCCAAGATTACAGGCCAGAATTTTCTGAAAATCAAAAGTATTCTGTGGAATTCATCCTTGATGATGATGAAAATCAGAATCCCAATGATCCATTACAAGAACATGACAAGCCCCAGACATATTAAAGTCTTGAATATGAACTGCCTTCAGTAACTTTCTCAATGCCCCACTCCAATGAACAGGAAGTGGAAGAATCAGAACCACCTCTCCGGAAAATTGCTTCCTTCTACAACACTCCACCAGCATCACCAACCTGTCTCCATAAATTGCCCTACTTTGATGAGCATCAGCTGCAACCCATCCAACAACTATCCCTCTACTTGGATGATGAGCAAGAGCCACTTCCCACCCAACAGCCATACCTCTACTTGGATGACAAGCAAGAGCTGAAACCCCTCAGACCACCATAACTCTACTTGGATGAAGAGGAAGAGCCTGCATCTCCTCTCAGAACCTGGAGTTGCTACTCCAATGATCCACCAGTGTCACCACCACCTCTGTAACATCAAGACCAGTAATTGACTTGCTACTCCAATAGTCTGCTAGAATTTCCTCCTCCTCTCCTGGCCGCGTCAACATACTTCAATGATCCATCATCACCATTCTCACCTCTCAGGGCCCAGTACCCATGCCTAGGCCCACAATATGAACAATCATCATCTCCCATCATGGACTGGTTTGAATCTTACAATGATAGCATGGGTGATTATAACAATACTGTAGGATATGAAAATGACAGCAGTGGGGGCTATTATTATTATGGTGGGGGTGGGTATGATGATGGGGGAGGTGGAAAAAACTATGATGATAATAATGGAGGGTAAAATCATGGCAACAGCAGTTTTTATTACAGCTATTACCAGTTCCTTTGTTTCTCTTTCCCCTATGGTTGTACGGGTGCCAGTGTCTTGCCAAGGGGGTAGATGTTGTGACCTAAGGTCCTGTAGCCTACTTGGCCGCAACAATTTTACCCACAGGTTGACAGGGACCCGGAGCAGGGTACTTATAACTGCTCCATATCCCATAGCAATAGAATGGTACCAATGTACCATTCCAATTACTAACAATCCGCACCTGCCTACAGATCTTGTTTGGAGACCCCAGTCATTCACACATGTAGGCAGATACAACGGTCACCCGCAGGCCAAGCTGAATCACAAAATGGCTGGGAAGACCGGGTACCTAGAAGGGTGGGGAGGGGAAGGAGGTTTTGAATTCTAAAGAATTTTGGTGTAGTTTCACCATCTGTCATTGTGTTTAAACTGTTGGAATTTTTGCCTTAAGCTTATAATTGTGAGCTTATTATTGCCTTCAAAAAAAATTAGGTATTACTATTTATCATTCTGATGAGAACTTGGAGTCTAGTGATCACATTATGATAAGAAGCTGTTAGAGCTCTATCTCCTACTGATTCTTTATATCCTTCACATGTAGTCTACACTTACTTCCTGTGCCTGACTGTGTCTTGTGAATCTGTGATTCTGCTGATAGTATGGATCCATTTAGTGCACATTGAATTTCTCTATTCATTACCATGATTTATGCTAACCACAGTTCAGCCCTCTAGTACTTGGTTTACTTGAATTCAGGGGTTGTCCTTGTGGAAATCAACCCACTAGTTCTCCCTTGATTAGAATTGGATTTCCCCTGTGATTCCTCAAAAAAGCCTGTTAAGCACTTTATTTTATAAGTACCACCACCAGTCCTTTTAATCTTACCCCAAAATTGGGATCAAATCTTAACATAAAAAACCACTCAAATTTTTTTAATGAATCATTATTTGATGGGTATCTCATGAGTGGTTCAAGGAAAAACCATTGTTTTCCATAAAAGAGATGTTCAGAGGAGTCTCATTTGAGAGAGAACTAATGAGGGCCTAGAACCATTGTTTTTTTAAAATGAATCTACTTGAGGCCTGGGCTAAATAAATGACTTTTTGATACCAGGATTTTTTTTATCATGAAGCATCTTGAATTTCCATGATCAACCTGCTTATCAGATAAGTTCACCAAGAAAATTTTACAAATCTTCAAAAAGGGTGATTGTGTTAGAAAGCTCCACAACTGCAGTTAGTTGTGCACAAAGTTACAGAATTTTCAGTAAGCTTCTTGAGCCCAATGCTTGATTTCCTCCATCCCAGGTATCCATTTCATCATGCAACTGTTCACCAACAGCAACAGCCATTCCCCCTCACATCTCACTCTAGCATCCATTCCCAATCAAAGAACCAGCTAATCCACCATACATCATGTACCCCAACAATTGGTTATATTGAAATAGTTCCAATATGGGTGAGATTTCATGCCCCCCACAATTTCTGTAAAGTTTGTGATGATGAAAAGAGAAAGAAATACTCACAAAGATGTTTTCAGAACCAATGAAAATTGGATAGAAAATTGCAACATGGTACACAACTAGCGCTTTTGAGCTTCTATCTAGCTTCCTGGGCCTTATGAAATGGAGGGCTGGGGATTACAGCTGTAAAATTTCTTTGAAAATATTATTTTTTTTGCTAGAAAGGTGATACCTGGAAAAATAAACTCTCCAATTATTGGAGATGCTCTTGCAATTTTTCAGATTATTCCACACCAATTGAGTTTTTTGTTCATGATTCACTTCATTTTAATTTTGAAACAATCTTATGTGTGGTTGAGTGATTTTATATAGTATTTTTATATTTTGATACACATCAAATAAGCTTTATATTTCTCTCAATATATTGGAGTTTTTTAAATTTTTGAAGAAAAAAATATCATTTGCAAAATTTGATGGAAAAACCATCAGAATAATAGATTTTACTGAAAGAAATTATATACTATACTTCAAAAATCCACTTATTTTCAGCTAACTCTAACACCCCTGTTGTGAAATAAGTGGGTTTCTTGATTTTATAATGGCAGGTTTGAAACGGTGGTTTTGGGTTTAAAAATTCCATTTGAAATTACCAGATTATCTAACTCTTGAAAGCCTCAATCAGCCCAAAATTTTCTAATTCCATTTGATTATTGTTGAAAATGATTCACATTAACTTAAATTAGATTATTATTATTTTCATGAAATATGTATATCATGAATTTTCAGATGCTCTTTTATTTCTTCATTTTATTTGAAATAATTTATTGATTATACATTCTCATTAATTAAAAGTAAATTGATTTATAGAAATTTGTTTTTATTCAGGTTTATATAGGGTTATAACTTCTTCTTCATTTGGATTTGGATTGCTAGTAATAAAATTGATGAGTATTGAGCCAATGAATTATTTTATTTGATTTCCAATGAGTTCTCAAATCCCATTTAGTGTGAAGTGTGTTTTTTAACTTAATTTCTCTTGAGGAGCTCTCTTTTATAATATCCCTTTTCTCCCTCAATTGGAATATGTCTTTCAAACTTGTAATCACTCATAATATCTTCTCCTTTTACTGCCTTTTAATCTTAATTCATGTAGTTTTCTGCTATATCTTTATTTAATAATAAATCATCCTATATTCAAATCAATAATATTAAGCTATCACTCTTATATTCATGAACCTTCCTCAATCAATCTAAATCAGTAATTATCTATTATCCCCTTGATGGAAACCATTATTACTGGGGTAAAAGGCTGACTCATAGAAATCAAAAAATTTTGTATTCATATGGAAAAATTTAGAATTTTTTCATTATGATCTATAATAGATTCTACCACAAATAAATCCCAAAAAATGAAAAATCAATTGTTATTTTGGAGGTTCAAAAATCAATCTAAATCTCATCCCTTGAGATATAAATTGAGTTGATGAAAAAATCTGCTTCTGGTACTGATTCTGTACCTTAAGATGAGGGAATTAGGTTTAAGATTGATTGAAAAAAAGCAAGAACAATGAACATAAGGAAATGTGCCAATGGCTTCATCCTTTCTTGCAACCAAAATTAGATCAACCTTCAAACTAACTTAATTTTTTCCATCTATTTCCACAAAATTCTCTGTTATTATCAAATTCAAATTGGAAATGGTCAAATCATCTCCTATAAATGAAAATGAAGCAATGTTGAACTCATGATTTTTGATAAAAATTTTCAACAATTCTTCCTACTTCAACAAAATAAAATCATAGAAAAATAAAATTGGGGGGTGGCTATTTTGATGCCACTACATTAATAATGGAACACCCCTCTTTTGGAATGTAAACCCCAGATTCCACCAATTATTGAATTCACAGGTCCAAAAAACAATCATTGTGGCCCACAAATGTCACATTCCACCTTGTTTGGCATGTACTCGCTTGAAAAGGTCCACAAACCACCATTGTTGGTGTGTGGAACTCCAAAATCCACTTAATGGTCTATGATTTGGAATTTAGAGGAATGCACACCAAAATTTATTGCACATGGACCTATAGAAACCAAAAATGAGTATTTTACTCAACAAGAAATAACCAAAAAGTTTCAAAAAAATATTAAGAATCCTAAGAATGATGTTAAAATAAAAATTGAAAATTAAAAAAAAACTATTTATGAGATCTAAAATACTGTAATAAAATGGATATAATAGGGGGCATTCTTTGTTATTTTTTACTTAATGATTTTAATAATTCATTCTTTTCCTTTAAGAAATTCAAAAAAATATTTGAAAGAATTATAAAATAAAATAACAGAAAAAGCTTTCAATGAATTTTTCTTCAAATAATTTATCAGTTTTATTTGTGGTAAGAAATTCCTGAAGTTTAATTAGTTTCATAAAGAAAAATTTCAAAATAAAATACCCTAATATGACAGTTTCAATATTTTTCTTTTCTATACATGTCAAAATTTTGTTCCAAAAAGGATTTAACACCTAGATTTTTATTAATGAGGAATATTTTATTTTTGGTTAGTTTATAAATATTTTTTTGTTCATTCCTTCATTAATTTTTTCAATTTAATGGAGGAAAACAATGAATTTTTACAATCATCAAGGAAAAAATTATAATTTTTTTTTCACTCCAACAGTATTGTGAGTATTTTTTAATAATTTTTGAGAACTTTCAGTTTTTTTTAGTGACACACCAATTTTTGGCATATGCACCCAAACCCCATCAAACGCTGCATGCACAACTGTTCATTCCAAATCATGCACAATTTAGTGGCGTGTGGGCATCTACATGCCAAAAATGGTGGTATTTGGACGTTTCAATGCCACTATATGCCAAGAAAGGTGGCATGTGGACCTTTTCAAGCCATAATAATTGATTTTGGACCTGTGTATTCCGAAGTTGGTGGCGTTTGGGGCTCACATGCCAAAAGAGGGGTTTGCCATTAGTAATTTAGTGGCATCAAAATAGCCACCCCCTAATTTGGTTTTTCTCAGGTAGTATTTAGTTGAAGTAGGAGGAATTGTTAAAAAGGTTTATCCAAAATCGAGATTTTGAAATTAATTCATTTTTATTTATAGAATATGATTTGACCATTTAAAATTTGAATTTGATAATACCATAGAATTTTGGGGAAACAGATGGAAAAGATTAAGTGAGGTGGCAGTGTGATCCAATGTTGGTTGCAAGCAAGCATTAAGAAATTAGCACATTTTCTCAGGCTTATTATTCTTTTTTTTTTACAATCAGGCTTAAATCTGATTCCCTTACCAGAAAAATAAAATATTTCTTTGAATCTGGAGGAACAAGACTAGATATATTTCTACACCCACTTCCACTGAAAATTTTGTACAATAAATTATTTTCCTTATTTGAATATCTAAATTTTCCAATTGATAGGTTTTGAAAATAATGATACAATAATTTATTCATAATTAAATTATTATCAAGGTAAGATGAAGCAAAAAGCTCAAGAAGAAATTGATTATGCAGGAATCAAACTGGGATGGGGAGAATTAATAGGGAATATTCTGCATGAGGAAAATTTCTCAAACTAGTCAAATGAAATTTGAAATAAGAAAAATCAAGGTTCATACCATTGGTTTTAGAAAAAAAAAGTAAACCCCAAAGTTTTTGAAAATAACTGAATAGGAAAAGGGGTTCAGAATAAAGCCCAAGAATGAGTTTAAAAATTCCATAGGAATGAGAAGGCAATAGCACACAGAAAAATAATGGAAAAAGGGAATCTGAGTTGAAAAATATTGAATAGAAAATTTCTGATAAAGATGGAGAGATTGTTATCAAAAGAAAATGGATTAATAGATGAAGGAAAAAGAGAAAAACCTTCCAAAATAGAGCACTGAGGAGGTTAAAAGAAAAAAATTGAACCAAAAATGTCTGGAAAGCATCAATGAAATACAAGAAAACCATCAAATATGAATCTAATGAGGATATAGAAGGAATTTAAAGGTGAGTCTAGGAGTGGAAAATAAATTTGTATTTCAAAGAAGAAAATATTGGGAAACTAATTCTGAAAAAGATTCTACCTTGTCTGAAGTGGCTCCAATCTATCAAAGGTTGAATTTTTAGAACATCTTTTAATTGAAGGAGAATAGACAAAAATATTTTCTTTCTGAAAGAAGCCAATTTTCTTCCAAGAAATTTTTGGAACTCATTGGAAATAGATCAAATTGAATTAACATAAAATAGAAAAGATTCTCACCTTTACATTCAGATAGAAAATCTCAAAAAATAATAAGAAATCTTCCCATACTTATTACAACATCTGAGGACCCATAAGTATCATAAGAAAAGTTGATTATAATATTCCTTATTAATTATCAACCAATAATCCAAGCCAAAATGTTTTTTGAATATTTGATTGAAATATGACTCAAGCAAAAGTATATTTAAAATTTTGGGGCTTAAATCAAAGAAAATTCATCTGGAATGAAGTTTTTCAATTCTGAAAATATGGAATATCTCATAAAAAAAGCATTTGTTATCAAAATATGGGATCAAAAAGAATACCTTCAGGTCATTAAATCAGAGTCATAATGAAATTACTGAAAAGGGCATTCAAAATTTGATTGAATCACTAGAAAACTGAATTGGAAAAAGGGCCATACATAAATATTGATTTGATTAATTTTTAATAATATTCTGTATTTATCCTAACTGGATTCCAATATCAAAATAATTTCTTTCACCTAAGATTATTTTGACTCAAAAGGACTAAACTTTCAGAAAATTTTCTCTTTTGGTTTCAAAAATATGTAAAAAAAAAATGAAAGATTCTCAAAACATCTCCAAAGAAGAAATGGAGATGATTCCAGTAGTATGTGTGTGATACTTGAGATCATATATTATCTTTTTTCCAAAAATGAGTATCATAATTAGAATTGATGATATTAAAATGTTTGAGATAAAATAAATAGATAATTAAAAGAAATCTCCCAATTCTTCCTGGGATTCTTATGTTAATTCTGTAAAATTTTTCTTTAATCTATTAAAATCCAATATTTGTCCTGTCTCTGCCTCCAAAAATAATCCCATTTTATCCTCTGTCTCATCTTGGTCTAATTTTGCTTTCCCCTCTTTGAGAAAACCCTCCAATCTACCTTTTTTGAATTGAGAACTCCCCTGATGACTGATTATGTCCCAAAAATGAGTCCAAATGATTGTTTTTGAGGAAGGAATTTTCAAACTTTTAAATGAAAAATATTCAAAGAATCTAAATATTTTGATTTTTTTTACTAGGGATTTCTTTTTTAATTCATTTTGAAGTAAAAATCTCGAAAAATTTAATAAATGGATCATATCTATGTGAAATGAAATATACTGCATTCTAAGTAATATTATTGGAAAGTTTCCTCCAAGACTTTTATAGAAAATGTATGTTTCTGCTTTGTGGTTGCATTTTGATGAACCAGAAAGAAATGTAGATGAATTCATATTAAAATATAATTTTTCCTTTCAGGGATCTCAAAAGAATCAATTAATTGAATTTGGAGAAAAATATGAACCCAAAAGATTAAAAATAATCTCAGCAAAATTGTAGCCAATCCTCTCCACAAAAAGATAAACCTAAAGAAGCTAAAAATAAATTTTACCTTACAATATTCTACTGTGAAATAAGAATTTAAAATAATTAGAATATATTTTTATAGAAATAATTGAAATCAATCAATTTGTAAAAAAGAGTTTCTCTGTTTTAAAAAAGCTCCAAGAAATGGAAGGAAAATCTGAAATCCTGGCTCATCAAAACATAAATTAAAATAAAAAAATTATTGCTTTACTAGTGTATGCCCCCAAAATTTGGGGAGGCATGGAATTTTCCTGGTGCAGTATGGGCTTTGCCTGGTGCAGGATTTACTTTACCTGGTGAGTTATTGACTTTTCCTGGTGAAGCATTGAGTTTGCCAGTGCATCATTGTGTTTTCCCAGTGTCAATGAAAGAGGTCCATAAACAAATTGGTAAATGAATACCAGCCTCAGGACCTTGAAGCCGGGTGGCATGTGTGAAGGGTTTCAATCTTTTTATATTAATAGATTTATGAAAAATGATCCAACTAAATCTTTGATTCTTTAATTTATAAAATCTAATCAATATTTAAAATTTTAATATCTTCTTTCAAAAACAAAAATCCAATTTGTTTTATACAATGAAGGTCCCTTAAAACAATTAGTTTTTGATCATGTTACTGAAATGAAGATTTCTGTGTTAATCAAACCAAACACATTCTCAAAATCCTAGAACAATTTATATTGGAAAATACAGAAACTTTAAATAACTCGATCAAAAATGGGGCAGTAATTTTATCATGGGCCCTATCCTTGAACTCACGAAAATTGTATGTCCCTGCACTGTTAGTCACACATGGAGAACTCATTTCTTACACAGATGTTTCAAAAATTTAATTTTTCAAAAATTTGATTCTGCAGCCCTGTAGCTGGTTCTCTGAAACACTTGAAAAAATCTTTGAAAATTTTTGAAGCATTGGAAAACTTTCAAAGATTGATTCAAAAATTAAGAAATTAAAAAAAAAGAAATCCTCATCAAATTTTTGGTACCTTTTCTTTTCCCTTTGAATCAATTTTCTTTTGGTGATTTAAGCTCTCAGAAGGTTAGAAATTAAATTGAGGAGATTTTAATTGTTTTTGGGTTTTTGGGTGTATCATCAGCCTCCAAAAAAACATTTATAACTATAAATGTTTACAAAAAAATGATTCAGGTGAATCATTTTGTGGTAAAGTTGATGTACTATTTATTATTATTTTGTATCATAAGCAATCACTTCTTTATTCATTTTTATCACTTTTATCCTTTATTTTTTTTTTTGTTTTATTCATTCTATATTCTTGAATACAAGAAATAAAAATCAATGAATTTTCCAAAATAATTGATCAATGATAATAAAAAAATTACAAATAAGAGATAATCAATCAAAAAAACTAAATGCCAAAAAAACACATTCAACATAGAATATAAAAAGAGAAAAACAAAATAAAAATGGGCAATGTTAAATTTGCAACCTCACAAACTCCCTTCATAACCTAAAAAGGTTTGTGTGGCGCGGTTTTCAACTGGTTGTAGTTGTGAACGGCCCCTTGCAAACCATTTCAGTTGTGAATGGCCACTCACAACTCATTTTAGCCATGAATGGCCGCTCATGACCCATTTTGGGGTTGTGAAAAGCTGTTCACAACCTATTTGCGGACAAAAAATAAAAGACATTGAAAATAAAATAAATAAAAATCAATAAAGGGCCCATAAATAAAAATAAATAAATAAAAAAATCATTCATTAACAAAAAAACCAAAAAAGGAAAAAAATGAAAAAATACAAGAAGTTCAACATGACTAGTTGTAAAGTAAAAACACCAAAAATTAAATGAACAATGAAAGAGTCTATGGAGAAGCCCTAAGGTAAAAGTGCCAAAAAATACAAGTAAAGTAAAAAAAACCCAAAAAAAGTTCAACTTGTTTTAAGCTGATCCCATCACAAGAATTAAAAATACTCCTAATGATGGGATCAGCCCAACACAAGTGGAACTCACTTACCAATAAAATCTCTTTCAAAACACTCAACAAGATGATGTTAAATCAAACCACTCAAGATGATGATGTTCAAAATTTGATGAGCCTTTATATTATTAAAATATCAGCATCAGAAACCAAAACCAAATGATGAAATTAAAATGATGTTTCTAAATTAGAATACATCCTAATTTTTCTTTTAAATTGTCAACCCAAACATAAGCTTTTTTAGGATTCAAGGAAGCAGGTTTGGGAACAATGGGTGGGATTGGAATCATTTCTCCCTCAAGTACAAGATGAACCCAGTGATTATTGCTAACAAAGCAAATGAAGGTAGGATCTGATTTTTCTTTTACACTCATTTTCACAGGAGTATAAGTACAACATGAATCCAATGAAATGAAAAATATTGGTCTTCCATAAGTATCAGCTATTATTTGACCCATATCAAAATTTGAAAGCCATTTTGAAGAGGGAATCTTTTCATTGATTTCATTAAAATAAAGTCTTTTTTCTATCTTTTCAAAATCTTTACTGCCTCCGAGAATCCTAGAATAATGATTGGAACCTAATTCACTTTCAGTCTCTTTCTCCAAACTATGAAATTCAGATGAAGAGCCTTCCTTGCACTACAGAAATCATTTTCCCATCAGTTAATTAAAACATAAAAATGAACATTTCTCAAAATAAAAGACTTCCTATCTTTGTTCTTTATGGTCACCTTTTAACCCTTTTTTCCCTCTTAATTTCTCTTTCAACGGGTTGAAATTTGGAAATTTCCCAAGGTCTGAAAGTTACCAAGGATTTAATTTCAATTTGGGTTTTCTGCGGCTGGACCTTAACAAATTTAGCTCAAGCCTTGACTTGGCAATCAGATTTGCTTTATAATCAACCACACGATTTAAAATCTCCAATATAGCATGTTGAGGTTGTCCCATAAGCATGGAGTTCAACTTGTTGAACAATTGGGTTTCTTCAAGCACTGGATCTGTGTCAATCTTTCATAAATCAAGACAAAAATAATTAATTAATCTGTCAATCCTATAATTAGTAACCTTCCAAAAACCCAAAAAGAGAACTTAATTCACTGGAAGGTTCATAGTCTAGCCTCCATTGAGGATGAAAATATTCAGGAAAAAAAGATCCTCTTGATGCTAGTATTTAACCTAAAATGTGGGAACAAGGAAAGCCCATCATTTTTGAATATTAATTTGAGAACACCTTGCCATCATGGTCACGCTTTAACTTCTCAAATTGTTCCCCAATGAGTTTAATTGCCTCAATTGACAATTTGTAATCCAAATGTGAAATTTCTTTTGGAAAAACAGTTCCTAACTTTATTTGAGAGTTTTTAAGTGACCCATGCACTGATTGTATCTAGCTTTCAATGTTTCCTTCAAGGTGTTTCCACACATCCAAAATCTTCCCCAAAGATCCCACAAGTAATTGTTTGAAAGTAGCATGAGCCCCTTCTACCCAAGACATTTTTTTATTTCCAAAGTCATGGTTGACACAAGTCCACACTGGTACAAACATCTATTTGATAGGGAAAATGTTCTTTTCCATATACTCAAGAAAATCCTTGCGGCCTTTCAAAAATCACAATAAAAAAGTTTCATAATCCGCTTTCCCAGAAGAGAAAAACAGAAGAAGCAAGAATTTGTCATACTATGAGTTCTGCATCATTGAATTCTTCCTCCCCCTTGGTTTTAGAGGCCCCATAATTTTACCAAAGATTCATAAAACTTTGCCATCATTCTTTTTCATTACTGAAGCATACTTTACAGTTTGCTTGAATATTTTTAGACAAGGGCCAGGAGCACAACTGTCTGGATGACTCAGGGAAACTATTTTCTATAGAACCAATCAGAGCTTTTTCAAGGTCTGCCACAAAGAATTTGGTGAGCCTCTTGGGATCATAAGCCAACTCATTGAATGCATTAAAAGCCCACTTTAGAACTCATACATTTATTTTTTTATAAAAGAAAAATCCTTTGTAAAACTTTTCCTGTTGGCTGTCATTCCTACAACATGCAATAGAGGGATGTTTTACCTATTTGTTTTATAAGTACAATACAACAAAGCAATGTGATGGTATTTTTTTCAAATTTTTATAGACTCAGGATGAGCCAAGAAAAGAGCCTCTAAGTGACCCTCTCCACCAAATTTTCACCTGGGAACCCACTGGGATTCCAGGAGCATTTCCAATACAACATCCATAACACCTTTCCCTTCCAATTCTTCTATCTTTATCCTCTGCTTAGTGCTATAGATTTTTCTATCATCAATTCATTCTCCACCATCAATATTGCTCAATTTTCTTTTAAGCTGAACCATATTGAGCCCATCTTTCATGCCTTCCTTAAGTAGATCCAAGGCTTGCCCAGAGATTATCCTCAGTTAAGGATGCACTGAAGGGCTTTCAGATGGTTGATGATTGTGTAGGCCATTTCTGATGGAGAGATGCCAGTTGGGATCTGCTAATTTCCAACTTGCACAAATCATGAACTTACACCCAAACTTCTTTGTGTGAATTTTCCTTTGCTGGTTGGTGAGGCATGGCCCTTCATATACACCAAATCTGTCACATGCTAGATCTACGTATTTATCCTTATTCAACTTGAATGTTGTCAATGCGTAGCCATACATGCCTGCCCATTTTTGACAATAAATATTGGCTTCTTTTCTACTAGCAAAGGCTCTCACAGGAGGAGGGTCAAGCGGGTCTGGCACCCCTTAGTTACATTAATCTTTGTCAAGCCAAATCCTTCTCAGTTAAATGACAATGAAATGTGACCCACCAACTTAAGTCAACTACAGTTGTGAATGAAAATCTTTTAATTTCAGTTGTGAAGAAACATCTTGTTACTCAATTGTAACCCTAGATTAGGATGCAATTGGGGCTTCCATTTTTTTCTTTTCCAACTCCCTATCCAATGCAACTTCCTACCTGAATCCCCAGATTCAACCAAAGCTTTGTTAAGCACACTTTTAATCAATTCCATTAATTTAACCATATTTAAACTGGAAGGGCTTGGGCTTGCCAATGTTCCCATAAACCAACAAAATTCAATGGAAATTTAGTATTCAATTCAATTTTAAATCCAAAAACTCCAAAATCTTTCTCACTTTTGGGTTGAAAAAAATAAGTTTATCCAATGGGAGTGTGTTTTGTGTGTAAGGGGTGCAAATAGGAAGTGTGTTTGATTCAAAAGTTCAATTTTTTTTTTTGGTACAATTCTAGTCCCAAATAGTATGACGGCTCTCAAATTTGGGTTGAAAGCACTCAAATTTTGTCCAGGGGTGCCCAGGTACCCCAAATACCCCCTCAAATGGCCCATTTGGGGATATTTTGCCACAAATGGGTCAGGAAAACATGCACAAACCCTGATCACAACTTGCGCATCTCCCTGGGGGGTTGCAAAACCCCCAATTGCAACCCTTTCTAGGTTGTGATTCCCCAATTGCAACTTAAAATGTGTTTCAATTGGGGGTATGCAACCCCCAAAGGGAATTTGTGAGATGGGAGAAACTGTTCTTGCTCCTTGTTGGGCGGTAAATTGCCATTTGCAACCCATATTGATTGTGATAGGCGCTTCATGCAAATTTGAAACCCTGAGGTCACAAATTTAACATTGGCCAATAACAAATTTAACATTGGCAAATAAAAATCATAATCAGAAATACCAAAAAATGAAAAATAATGAAGAGTAAATAATGAATAAAAAACAAGAATGAAAATAAAATAATGAATATGAATCAAGAATTAATTGTTGATTATCAATGATTAATAAAGAATGGTCTGTCAAATCTACTAAAAAATGATTAATCTAAATTTATGTTCAGTTTGCTTGTCATCATGATCAATGATTTAATTTATTCAGAGTTAATCTCAAATAAAAAAATATACAATGATTCATCAATTTCTACAAAAGGTTCCCCAAAATCATGTAAAATTTGGTCTATTTTATTTTAAGTTTGTAACTTTAGGGTCATGAATATGTCCAAATAATTCCTGCAATTTTTACTTTTTTAGTCCAAAAGGATTTCTATATTTTTTCAGGCTCCAAATCCTAAAAATATTGGAGATACACCCCCTCAAAAAATATTGAAAAGTATTGACTTTATTTCATTATTTTTGAATTGATGCCAATTTCTTAGTGAAAAAATAAATTTTAAAAACTCTAAAAATTCATTTATGTGATCTCAAATGGATTCAAAAAATTTCTAACAATTTAAAAATCAAAAAAATATCTAATTAAAAAATCTCAAAAAAGAGGTGAAAAATTAGCACAAAAAGCTTTCAATTTTATTTTTTTAAAACTTTGCACAAATTTTTGAAGGGTTTAAAAAAATTCAAAAAATAATTAAAATATTTTTTGAGAGAATTCAAACACTCTACACAACTATTACATTAGATTTTCAAAAAGGAAAATTCAAAAAACAGTGTGAATTCAAGGAAAATGTTTGGACTCAGGATGTCACAGGGACATGAAGAAAGCCTGAATCTAAGTATTGGGGGCATGTTCTTGATTTTAGAATCCTCCTAAATCTTACTACCTGGTTGAAAAAAGGATCCTAAAAAAAAAATAAAACTGAATCTTCCTTGGCCAAAAAACACTTTTTATTTGGAAATACAAGTATCTCAAGAATAGAAGCACTAAAATCATACATGAAATGTTTCATCATTGCATCTAATGGCTCTTTTTCTAATTTATTTCATAATATTTACAATTAAATCACTATTCAAATACCTGTGAGAGCTATTGAAGCCTTTCAGCAAGGTTTAAAGCATTTAATTGGTTGAACCCACTTTTTGAATTGTCTCTCTAGGAAAATAAGCCAGTTTTACATCAAAATGATTCATTAATTTCATCAAGTACCATAATATTCAACCTCTTTCAGCAACTGCAATAAATTGTATTCTATGAGAAAACCATGTATTAAAAAATTCAAATTAGTTATCATAAAGGGTGAAATATTCCAGAGGATTTACATCCTTAATAGCGAAGGATTTAGGATGCAGAGAAAGGTTATTTTGGAGAAGGAGGGAGTACAGTGCGCTACTGAAGAGCCAAATGAGAAGTAATGAAAAGGCTTCAAAGAGCCAAGGGAAAGGGGAAAATACTTGTATAGTCAAGTGGAACTGATCTGAAGAGGAGGAAGGGGCACTCCAGTTTGATTGTCTGGTAATCAGATGAATCTCATTCCTGGTCCAAGGGGAGGACCAGTATTTAATCACAACTGGAGAACCCCAAAGAGGGCCTAAGTAAGCAGGGTTAAAACAACTAGAGAGCCCCCAGAGGGGGCCTGAGACAATAATAATAGGATAATAAAATCAGTAAGATAGAAGTGAGGCTGACTAAATTTTTCAGTTACAAAATATGAACAGAAAAAAAAAACAAAAAATAGGGCATATCAGAGTTAGTAAACCTGCCATTGGAAACCCGCAATTTTTCTTGAAAAAAACCAGCCTTTTGAATGGCAGGTTTCTGAAAGACACATACCCCCTAACTGGTGTATTTCAAAATGGGGGTTTTCATGAAAATGGAAGATTTCAAACATCAAAACCACCATTAAACCTGCAATTTATGCATCATAATCCATCCACCATTCATCAAATCATAATACATCCACCATTCATCACATCATAATCCATCCACAATCCATCACATCCAAAACACCCATCCATTTCAGAAAATCCATACAAATCCCATCTCCATCACATCACACACATCTCATCTCCATTGCTTCAAATCTCCATTTCTACACATCTCTATTGCTTCAAATCTCCATCTTCACACAAACACCATCATCATCTCATCAACCCACATCAAATTACCATCTTTCTCATAATTTCCCATCAAATGTCCTGGCAGCAAGTTGAAAATGCAAAGAAGCTGACTGAACTTTTTTTAGTATTTGACTGCCATTCAGACTCCAATTCAGACTCTGATTTGGATTAAACTTGGTTGGCTTTGAATTCTCTATTAAAAAAGCAATACATGGTTCCAAGAAAACATAGTCTCCACAAACCTATGTATGAAAGGCAAAAGCTTCATCTCCTCCCAAACTTAAGCTTCCAGAAACTGTTCCAAACTCTATTGCCTTCATTCATAAAACGTTTTGAGACAATTGAAGACCACCACATCTTCCAGAACAATTCTTGGAATCCTCAACGCAATCAAGATATCCAACTGGCTGTTGCTCTTTGTAGATTGGGATCAAATGAAAATGGGGCAGCAATTCATCAATTAGAAAATCTATTCTCAGGTCGTTATGGAAAAATTGACTCATACACCAGAAGATTCATGATTGCTATTCTATCTTTCCATTGATCAATCCTTTCTTGGCCAATCCAAGAAGAACACAAGGAGATATCTCAAGTAATGGAGACTGAAGGCTTTCTTGGTTTCATTGGGTTTGTTGACAGAACCACCATCCCCTTGAGTCAAAAAACCAAGCTAGATGGGAACCACTATATTGATTGGAAAAAAAGGCAAGTGATTGATTTACTTTCCAAAGCCTTTGATAATAAACTGACCAAATTTGTTTTATTGGTTTATATAGATACTCCATGGAACTAAAAATTGTTTGTGATACCACAAAAAGCTCATATCCCTCCATGCTGGCCTTCTGGATTCTTGTCATGATTCATATGTTTCCAATCAGATGCGGATTTCACAACAACAATAGAACTACTTTGACCAAGATAAATACCTTCTTGCCAATTCAGCTTATGCTAGTGGGAAATATGTGGTTCCAGCATACCCAAATGTTTTGTCCAACAATCAAGGAAAAACCAATTTCAACTATCATGTTGACAAATCACAAGTTTAGATTGAGCATGCCATAGGAGTCCAGAAAGGAAGATGGGCCAGCTTAAGGGAAATTCAAAACAAGCTTCAAAACCTTAATGACATGAAGTTCCTCATCAACTGGATTATCAATTGTGTACTCCTTCACAATCTTTTGGCTGAAATCAAAGATGAATGGGAAGAAATATTTGATGATGATATTCCTGATCCGCCTCAAGTCATCCCTGTCTCATCTTGTCCCTCATCTTCTGCTATGAGAGAACAGATTCTTCCTCTCACCCTTTCTTGTTTTGATGAGTAATGTTTGATTTTGAATTAGATAAAAAATCCCTTCACAAAATTTTTGTGGTTTTGGTTGTTCACCCAAACTTCCTAGGCTAAGTTTTTTTTTTCTCATTTGGTGGGGTGGACTCAGGCAAAACAGACTCAAAACTTCACAAGCCCCAACTCACCCCACCAAAACACTGGTCAAACCACCCACCTCACCCCACCAAACCACCGTCCAGTCCACTCCTTTCTCCTCCTCACCAACCACCTCCACCTCACCCATCACCTCCACCTCACCCACCACCTCCCCTCCTCCTTTTGTTGGAACCTCTGGTAAGCTTCCCCCCCTCCACCTCATCCTCCCCATCATCCAATGCTCATCCTTTGATTCATCCACCTCCATCCCCCTTCAGGCCCCCACAGCCCCTTGGTTGATTCCCAGGTAAGCCCCCCCCTCCCTCCTCCTCATTCCCCTTTTCACTCCCTCTCACCCCTTCTCACTCACTCCCACTCACTCACCAACACCCCCCCTCTCCCCCCTCGCTTGGTCTCCCTCCCATCTTGCTTGGCTTGCCGGCCCTGCCCACCCTTGCTCCGGTCTGCCCACCCCCTCCTTGCTCTGGTCTTTCCAGCCCCGCCCTCCCTTGCTCTGGTCGGCCCACCCCCTCCTTGCTCTGGTCCGCCCACCCCCTCATTTCTTGGCTTGCCAAAACCCCCTCCCCTTGGCTTGCCGGCCCCTCCCCCCCTGGCTCCAGTCCACACACCCCATCCTTGCATGCTCCTTGCTCCCTTCTTGCCGGCCCCGCCCCCCCTTGCTCCAGTCCGTCCACCCCCTCCTTTCTCCATTCTGCCCACCCCCTCCTTGCTTTCTCCTTGCTCCGGTCTTGCTGGCCCCACCCCCCCTTGCTCCGGTCTGCCCACCCCCTCCTTGCTTGCTCCTTGCTCCGGTCTTTCTGCCCCCCCCCTCACTCTGGTCCACCCACCCCCTCCTTTCTCCAGTCTTGCCTTCCCTGCCCCCCTTTCTCCGGTCTGCCCACCCCCTCCTTGCTCCTTTCCGCCCACCCCCTCATTTCTTGCTCCTTGCTCTGGTCTTGCCGGCCCCGCCCCCCTTGCTCTGGTCCACCCACATCCTACTTGCTCCAGTCCACCTACCCCTCCTTGCTCCGGTCCACCTACCCCCTCCTTGCTTGGCTTGCCACCCCCCCCTCCCCTTGCCTTGCTGGCCCCGCCCCCGCTTTCTCCAGTCTGCCAACCCCCTCCTTGCTTGGCTCACCGCCCCCGCCCCCCCCTTGGTCTCCATACTCTCCCTGGACCTTCCCGCCCTTTCCCCCCTCCCTGCTCAGCTTGCTGCCCCCCCACCCCCCCCTGGTCTCCCTTGGCTTGCCGGCCCCGCCCTCCCCCCTTGATCCCCTGCAAGCCACCCCCCTCCCTTGCCTTGCCGCCGGGTGCCATCCCCCCTGGCCCACCTAGCCCGGCACAAAGCCCAACCAGAGGCTGGCCCCAAAGCCCGGCCCAATTCGCTTGCACCCTGGTAATTTTTTTTTTGGTGATGACATTAATTTTTTTTTTTTGCGTGATGATGAATTCACAACTCCAGTTGTGTGGGAGTTTTGTAGGGCCCTAAAAGGCTCAAATGAGCCGTGGGGGCCCATAGACGACTAGAAAGGGCCATTCCAAACACACACAACCCGGGGGGGGGGGGGGGTTGTATAGGAGCCATTTTTGGGGGTGTGCAACCCCCCGGAAGTTGTGCCAGAATTTTGGGCACCCCCTTGACCACACTTGGGTTCCCTCAACCCAAATTTAGGATCAATGCATACTTTTTGGGACTGTTGTTCAACACCTAGTGATTCCAAAGTGAAAGTAAAGTGAAAATTGAAATCATATAAAAACCTGCAAACAATTCTTTCTCAACTCAAAAGTGAGCAAACTTTGTTTGTTCAATTGAAAGTTGGATTGAATACTGAAGTTTAACATTGAATTTTTTTGCATGAGAGCAGTGGAAATCCCTACTTCTTCTGACATGGCTGCATGGAAGGTCTACATTGATAGTGCCATCAACAAAGCTTTGGAAAAAGAAAAAAAAGGATTTGGCTAATGAAACATTGGAAGCCCCAATTGCATCCCCATCAAAGGTGAAAATTGAGGAACAAAATGTTTCATAGTGGGATGCAACCTCTGGTCATGAGTAAAATTTAATTTTACAGAGGTCTTTGCCGTATTAAATTTGATTCAAACTAATTTATGGGGTGCCTGTAACTATGAAAATACAAAACCTAACCATTGAATTGGTGCCAGATCCACTTGACCCACCTCCTGTGAGAACTTTTCCCACTAGGGAAGAGGCCCAAAAATATTTTCAAAAATGGGCTATGAAGCATGGTTACACTCTGACGGTTTTTAACTCAAAGAAAGAAAAATATGTGGATTTGGCCTGTGATTTCTATGGTTCCTATTTGGGACAAATTCTTACCCAAAAGTCTAGACAAACTCACACAAGGAAGGTTGGGTGCAAGTTTTTAATCCGTGCAAGTTGCACAAGGGAAGACCCCTTGTGGCAACTCTCCTACAAAGAAACCCAACATAACCATCAACTATCTCAACATCCCTCTGTGCATCCTCAACTGAGGAGAATCTTGGGGGTGGCCTTAGACAATCTAATAGAAGGCATGAATGATGGGCTCAATACGTTGCAGCTTAAGAGGAAATTGAGCAAGATTGATGGAGGGAATTATGTTGATGTCCAAACAATCTATAACACTAAGCGGAAGGTAACGCTTTCAGAACTAAAGGGGAAAAGTGTTATGGAGGTAATCTATGAACAGCTTGAATAAACAAGTTGGATTCACCGGTCAAAGTTCAGTGGAGAGGGTCACTTTGAGGCCCTGTACTTAGCACATCCTGAGGCAGTAAAGCTTTCAAAACAATTCCATCATATTGCTATGTTGGATTGTACTTATAAGACAAATAAGTACAAAATACCGCTATTGCATATTGTAGGAATGACAGCCAATTGGAAAAATTTCACAAAAGATCTTGTTTTTTTAACAAAAGAAACTTTTGAGTTCTACAGTTGGTCTGGAAACGCATTAAAGGAGTTGGCTTATGATCCTGAGAGAATCCCAAAAGTCTTTGTGACGTACTGTGAAAAATCTCTGATTTTTACTATTGAATCTAGTTTCCCTGAGTCATCAAGATAATGTTGCACTTGGAAATTGTCTAAAAAAATACAAGCAAACTGTAAAGCGCGCTTTTTTAATGACCTTGAAGGATGGAAAAGATGTATGACTCTGTGGGAAAAGTATGGGGCCTCAAAGACCAAGGAGGAGGCAGAGTTCAATGATGCAGAACTCAGAGTAGGTCCAAATAACTGCTTCTTATTCTTCCTAGTTTTGGGTTCTGACCTTTTGAATTTTATAGTGTTTCTTGAAAGACTATGAGGATGTACTCAAGTATATGGAAAATAACATTTTCCCTATCAATGAGACTTTTGTAACAGTGTGGACTTTTATAAACCCAGATTTTGGAAAAAAATAACATCTTGGGTTGAAAGGGCCCATGCAACTGTAAAATGATTCCTTGCAAAATCTTTGGGAAACATGTTGGATGTTTGGAAAAAACTTGACAGAAAATTTTCAAATAAAATTAAATTGGTTCATGCATCACTACACAACTCTCAAATTAAGTTAGGGACAGTTCTCCCACCTGAATTGTTACCATTGGGATACAAATTGTCTTTAAAGGGAATTCAGCTTATTAGGGAACAACTTTGAAAAGTTCAAACGTGATCATGATGGCAAATTGTGCACCAAGTCATAATCCAAGACAATGGGTTTTCCTTGTTCCCACCAAATAGGTGACTGTATAGCATTCAGAGGATCCATGGTACCCAAAGATGTTCATCCTCAGTGGAGGTTGGACTATGAACCTTGGAGTTCTAGTTCTGTAAGTTGGCTTAAGTGTGATTGTTCCAATCACTATGTAATTAATGCTTTTTTATCAATGATTCCTGATTCACTAATGGTTGATCCCTTCAAATTTTTCAAGTGAAATAATTACAACATGCTAAGCATTCCTCAGTTACATGAAAAAGTGAATGCAATGATCTTGGAATCTCCAGATCATGAGCAAAGTGGCCTATTGAAGTATATCATTTGGAAGATTACAAAGTATCAATTGAAGCCAAGTCTTGAACCTAAAGTCTTACAATCAAGTAGGGGCCAGCCAAAATTGACAGATACGCGGAAAGAACTATCTTGGTTTCAGTATGTTGAAAAAAAACTCAAGGGGGAAAAAAGGAATAGAAAGGCTCCAAATAAGAAAAGATGAAAGATTATAAGTCTTTTCTTTTGAGATATGTTTATTTTTTTGGTTTAATGAACTTAGTTACTAACTAATGATGAATTGTTAGTCAAAATTGGCAGAATCTGAATCTGAATTTCATATTTCAGAGGAAGAGACTTATTGGGATCACTTAATTTGGAATCAGAATCTGCTGCAGAGGAAGACAATGTGCATCAAAGCTCAACCAGAAGCTCATCTTTGGTGAGTATTCATTTGGATGATGTGATTAAAAAAATTAATACTAAGTTTTTTTTTGATGATAGGAACCAAACATGAAATACCTCAATCAAATAACAAAGAAATTCCATAAGTTCTTGGGTGAGGTTTGGGATCCAACTGGAGATGGAAATTGCGGATTTAGAGTCATTGCTCAATCTCTTGGTTATGAAGAACATGGTTGGTTTAAAGTGAGAAAAGAAATGATACAATCATTGGATAAACACAAAGAATGCTCCATTACAATGCTTGGTGGTGAAAACAAGGTTGAAAAGATTAAAAAAAGACTTGATGTTGAAGACATCAAAAAAAAAAAATCCCTCCTCAAAATGGCTGGCTAGATTAGATATGGGTCAAATCATAGCAGACACATATTCCAGACCTATATGTTTCATTTCATTGGTGTCATTTGATACTTATACTCCAATAAAAAATGGTTTTACTGATCAATCATATCCAATGTTTATTTCCTTTGTAAACAATAACCCCTGGGTTCTATTAGTACTTGAGGGAGAAATGATTCCAATCCTGCCCATTGTAGCAATACCGCGTTCCTTGATTTCTAAAAAAGCTTCTGGTTGGTTTGATCATCTCAAAGATCAACTGCAAATGTATTGTAGATTATACATATTATAGACATTGACTTCATTTCATCAGTGGGTTTCATATAAATTGTAATTCTAATGCAGCTAACAAGTTCTATTAATATAAAGGATTATCACATTTTGAACATCATTATGTGGAGTGTTTTGAGTTAACCTCATTATATTGATTTTCTTGAATGAGATTTTAATGGTAAGTTAGTTCAACTTGTGTTGGGATGATTCCATCATAAGGAGTATTTTAATCCTTATGATTTTATCAGCTTAACACAAGTTGAACTTGTTTTTTTGTGTGTTTTTAGTTTAGGGCTAGCCCAGTTACTTGTATTTGTTTTGGTGTTTTTAATATAGGGCTAGTCCAGTTACTTGTATTTTTTTTTGGTGTTTTTACTTCAGTGCTTTTAAAGTTACTTGTATTTATTTTTTGGTGTTTTTAGTTTAGGGCTAGTCCAGTTACTTGTGTTTTTTGGGTCTTTTTACTTTAGGGCTAGTCAATTGGATAGTACCAGTTTTTTTGTTTTATCATTATAATGAGTTTTTTGAATGAGAGTTTAATTGTAAGTCAGTTCAACTTGTGTTGGGCTGATTCCATCATAAGGAGTATTTTACTCCTTATGATGGTATCAGCTTAACACAAGTTGAACTTGTTTTTTTTTGTTTTTAGTTTAGGGCTAGTCCAGTTACTTGTCTTTTTTTTGGTGTTTTTAATTTAGGGCTAGTCCAGTGTCTAGTCCAGTTACTTTTGTTTGTTTTTGGTCTTTTTACTTGAGGGCTAGTCCATTGGATAGTCCCAGTTTTTTTGTTATTTATTTATTTTTTTGTTTTTTTTAACCAAAAAATCAACATTTTTTTGATTTGTTTGATTTTTTGGTTGATTCCTGTTTTTTGGAAGGTTCATTTGATTAATGGGTTATGTTAGTTCCCTTTCATTCCATTTTTTTTGGCTCACCGCGGTTTGGTGGCATGATGGATGCCACACAACTACATTTGAGCCATGTACAACTCCACATGACTCAAATGTAGTTGTGTGGAATCCAACACGCTTTTGGACCAGGCTGGGTGGGCCGTGCAACTCTTTGAGCCATGGGGGATTGTACACGCCTTGGATTGGAACATGTGGCATGCTACACAGGCCACTTTGAAAAGTGCCACATGGCCTAATTTGAGACGTGTCCACGGCTCAATGAGCCATGAATTTAACATTAACCATTAGTAAAACCCCTCACCTTCTTCTCAAGGAGACATGGTTGGAGATGCATTTTTTTGCTCAACTCTTTTGGTCAAAATATTTTGGACCAATGAGCTTGAACTTTCAGACCATGAGAAATCTGAATTATCACTGCGTCTAGCAGATGCCAATTTCTCCTTTTTATTTTTCTTTTTGACTAAACCTTTCTTTCCTTTTTCTTTTATGAAAAAAAAATTAAATTTTAATATATGATGATTGAAATAGTTCATATTTATGAAGAATTATCCCCACACTACGTACCATTTCCTGTTAAATCACCCCACATTAATAAATGAAGAAAATTAAACATACAGAGTTTCAACCCTTCACTCACCAGTATTTTCAGATTAAATATTCTCATGCTGAGAATGTTTCCCCATTCTTGGACCCAGGTTTTCTTCATCATTTTGACTGTGCTGAATCTGATCACCTGGGGTTGGTTCTGCTGTTCATCCAAGAAAAAATAAATTAATGAAGCAAAAAAATGGTCAGTATTTCATCCATCAACACAAATCCAACTCTCTATGATGAATACACAACATTACCTGGTTTTTGAACAGAACTTCCAACAGTAATCAAAGCTTGAGTAGGAGTAACCAAATCATCTTTCTCAATATATCAATTTTTCTCAGTATCATCTTCAGAAATAAACAGGGGTTTTATGAATAAAAAACAAATGCGTCAATCCATCACTCAAATACACACAAACTAATCGGCCATAGGGGGAGATCACTGGTGATTTTCATTACGCACTGGGTGAGTACCAGTTTAAAGCATCTATATATAGCAATAAATTTTCAATTGAAGTTTAACTTACAATCAACAACATGTTCCATATTTTTACTTTGTTCAGGATCAGTACTCTTTCACTTTGTTCAGGATCAGGGGATAAATGGATGAATTTTCTGGGAAAGTGAAAGTATTGGTGAGAAGTCTGGGGATTATATATTCCCCCTGAATTCCTGAGATAAACTTTGGAGTGCTCATGCGCTTGGATTCACTTAAAAATAGTCAAGTAATCAGTTAAGATATCCTTCTTACTTCTCAGCTTGAAAATATCAGCAATATTACTGCTTGATAATATCAGAAATATGACTTATAATTCAATTAATTGAAAAAATTAAACATCCTCAAAACGTTTAAATGTGTCTTGATTGTTTTTCTGATTGAACATTGGATGCAAATCATTTGATTCCCCCTTCTATACTCAATACTCATTTGATCAAAAAAATCCAATCATAGAGAGAGAAAATTTAACACTCTCTGGTAAGACACTCTACATAAAATTCCACATAATATCTCTCAAATATTCTCAATTTAAAGTAGTGATTTTGTTTTTCTCAGATTAAATCACACAGCAATAAAAGCACATTGATATCATCCCTATGCACCTTTCACGTTTTAGTTTTGATATCCTAAACAAAAGAGCTTATCATCCTGCAGACAAATTTACTTCCGCCTATATTACCCTGGGATTCTTTAAAAGACCAATATTCCAAAAATGTATCATGGTTGAGCAAGTCAGCACCTAAGCTTTGGCATGGCGTATTCCTTCCTTGTAAAAATGAATCATTTGTTTCAAATAGCATTCCTTCTTGATTGGTGGACTTGCCAAGATTCCAATTCATTATCTGACTTAGATATATGATCACACATGAACATAGCACTGACCTTCTCCAAGCCATTTAGGTGCTGTTCAGCTGCACAATGTATAGTGTATCCAGTGAGTTTGGTCAGGTGGTCAACTCCCCCTGGTCATGTGACAAGACATGGTTGATTGCCGGACCAAATAGCTTGATGGGGCAATAGCCAAGGGGGCCCCATCTTTTTGGGTCATCAACTTGAAAAAGTTGCTGATCAACTCAGCGAAAAAAGAAGTATTTTTTCTGCTGCTGTGCTCCTCATGACTGTTACAACCAACAGGGTGGCCTCAAGTCAATGCTGGACTCTTGGTTGCTTCAGTTGAAAGCCACCACAGCCCAGTTGATTGCACACCTCCATTGGTTGACCACCTGACAAGGGGTGGTTGAATAAACAACACACAGATTTGAGCACCTTCCAACTGTGGTTTTTTAAAAAAAAAACCACTGAGTTGATGAGCAAACCAAACTCAGTGGACACACCATATCTGCAACTGTAAACCCCCCCCCCTGCTTGCAAAATTGAAGTTACAAAGTTACACTCCCATGGTGTCCTCCGCAAAAAAAGGTTACAGAAATTTACAAGCTTTTCCCCTTGTAAATTGCTTTAACTTGCTGTTTATGTGCTAAAAATGAGAGCTAACAGGCCCCAATCCCCAGAAAGTTTTTGGCTGTGGGACCCTGATATGAGCAGTTACTTACAGTTACAAATCCACCCATGGGCAGATTTGTAACTTTTAACCAGCAGTTACAGTTAAAAGTGGTCTGCCAAAGGGGCCCTCACAATGCTTGGTCCAGAGTTTGTAAAAGTTAGGGATTTGGGTTTCATTCTTTCCCATGGAAACTTTTTGAAAAATCCAAGCCTGCCATTGATTCTCTAAATTTTGAAGGAATCTATCATCATCTAAGATCTGTTTAATTTCAGTTCTTCTATCATGAACAGAGCCAAGCTCTTCAATTTTTTTGAGAATTCTAAATCTTAGCACATTCAAAAAATAAACTTGATAATCACTCAGATTCTTGCTGAAATTAAGCTGCTTCTTGCCATTGCTTGGTGGAGTAAATTATTTATTGTAATGGAAGCCAAAACCTCATCTATTTGTAACCCAAATTCTGGCCGATTTTCCACACAAAAATGGTGAAAGTATGCTTTTGAAAATGTGTATTTTCAATTTGTTTTGAAATAAATGAATGGTGATCTTTTTGGAAATCAAACAGCTGTTTATTACTGAATTTTTGGAAAGCAGTATGCAGAATCTAAAACATTTTTTGAAAAATGGTCATGGGAGATCATTTCAGCTTTTTCACATTATCCTTATTCAAGAAAACATTCATCTCAACTATTTTTTCTTCAATATTAAATGATCCATTGCAACCATCACTTTCCTGGTTTCTGGACCATATCCAATGGTAGGTAATTTTTTTGACAATTTATGAATCAAATATGGTTTATCCACTGATTCTGGTTGGGTGGTAAACTCCTGCTGGTCATGCAACAAGCTGGGGTTTACCACCCAACAAAATGGGTTGATGGGGCAAAAATTGAAGGTATCCCAATCTTGTCAGGTCATCAACCTGACCTAGTTGTTGATCAACTGAAAGCAACAAGAAGCCATTTAGCTTCATTTTTGATGCTCATGACCATCATGACCAATAGGATGGCCTCCCGTCAATTCCAAACTCTTGGAAGCTTCAGTTGAAAGCCACCACGCCCCAGTTGATGGCACACCCCCATTGGGTGACCACCTGACAAGCGGCGGTTGATTAACTGCCACACCGCTTTGAGAAACTTCCAAAATTGGTTTGAAAAAAATCCACCCAGTTGACCACCCAACCAAACTCAGCTGATAAACCATAAGAGGAAAAAAGGTGAATTGAAGAAGTAAATACTTGGAAGTGATCAAATGTGGTTAAATTATTTCAACATCATACAGCTCTTAAAGAGATCAAACATTAATCTGAGGAAAATCAAATAGAAACAAGGGAGAAATCAAGGGGATTCATGGGGGAAAAATAATGGAAAAGCAAAAGACACTTTTGATAAGTCCTGCAGAAACCAATTAGAAACACAGTGGAAAACTTCAAGAATCAAATGATAATTTATTGTTCACTTTTGGAGAATTTAAGAGGAGTCTCAGAAGCAATCATAGATCAACTGTGTTTCCATTTTTGTGAACTCTACCAGAAAAAAAACAGATTTCATGGTGATTTCCTCTGTAAATTGATTATAAACTGTGAAGCAATTAGGGAAACCATCATGGTGAAGTGAAGTCTCTGGTCAGTCAGAGATGCCTGATTTTTCATGGTGGTGAGTTTGCCTTGACCGTTTGGTGAGATATTTACCAGAGTACAAACCATGTCTATCACAGGCTAAATCCACATATTTATCATGCTTTGAGTTGAAAACTGTTAAAACGTAAACATGCTTCATTGCCCATGTTTGAAAATATGTTTGTGCCTCTTCCCTAGTAGGAAAAGATTGCACAGGAGGTGGGATAAGTGGATCTGTCATATTTACATAGTCATAGTTACAGTTTCATTTTCACATTAATGGCATGCACTCCATTAGTTTCAATGAAATTAAATACGGAAAACACCAGTAACATAAGATGTTACTCACCACCAGAGGTCATGTCCATTTTTGAAACATTTAATTCCTCAATTGTCACCCTTGATAAGGATGCAATTGGTGCTTCCAGTGATTCATTACCTGAATCCTTCTTTTACACAGCTTTTTTCATTTCATTAATGTATTCCTTGAACATGGCCATGTTAAAAGGAGGGCTTGCCAAAGTTCCCATAATTAAAAAAAAATGCAATGCTACTTCATTATTTAATCCAAATTTCAATTTTACAACTACCAAGTTTGACAAATTTCAAGTTTAGAAAGATCAATTTTGTATGATGTTTTATTTGCAGTTTCCTACATTTTCACTTTAATTTCACTTCAATTTCACTTGATTTCACTTTAATTTTACTTTAGTGTCACTTTATGATTTCTAGATGAGGAACAACAGTCCCACACAGTAAGTTTTGATCCCTAATTTGGGTTTATGGAACCCAAATGTGGTCCAGGGGGACTCAAAAAGCTTGGCATGACCCCCAGGGGCCCTTGTACC